>JAGKQL010000007.1:5298071-5394399 GCA_018398635.1 Cyprinodon brontotheroides | reverse complement strand
TTCAGTCCTTGGTATTTCTCAAGCTTCTCGTGTTCTTTCTTCTTGATGTTGCTGTCGCTTGGGATTGCCACATCTATCACTACTGCCTTCTTCTGCTGTTTGTCGATCAACACGATGTCTGGTTGGTTAGCCATCACCTGTTTGTCAGTCTGGATCTTGAAATCCCATAGGATCTTAGCTCGGTCATTCTCAACTACCTTAGGAGGTGTCTTCCATTTTGACCTTGGGACTTCCAGCCCATATTCATAGCAGATGTTTCTGTACACTATGACAGCTACCTGGTTGTGGCGTTCCATGTATGCACTTCCTGCCTGCATTTTACACCCTGCTGTTATGTGCTGTATTGTTTCAGAGGCATCTTCGAAACTTCGAACTTATAAATAGAAAAATAGATAGAGATTCACTACTTTATTTTCATATACACTTCAGTTCTCAGGTGAATATATGCACTATTAATTAAACTTCACAATAACACTAGAACAACATGTTGTCCAAGAAAGAACCCAAGTCACTGTTTTTATGTCACACACGGGACTCTTGGCTCCATAATCCTTTTACGTAAACAATAATTATTATACTATTTAAACATTATTGAACAGTTCTCCACATCCATTACACAAAGAACACAAGATCAAAATAAGACTCTATAAAACACTATGGTTACGTAAAACTGCATATACAGTTATGAAAGTGCTCGGTGGAACCATGCGCACACAAATTCATAAATTGTGCAAAGTATTTTTAATACATTTTCTAAAAATATCCCTATCGCCACTAGGGGGTGCTGCAGCAAATACGGGCTTGGAAGGACTAATTCATTCATTTTACGCCTTCGTCTTTAAGCTCTTTTTCTGTTCCAGTCTTCTGTTTTATTTGTTCTTTAAAGAATATCTTAGTCATTTTGGTCAGAGAGCTTTTTGAACAGTTATATCTATTCAGTTGAACTTCTAGCAAAGTATTTAAGATGTTTTTGTTTTCTGTTCATCTTAGTCTGTTTAGTTGTTTATCTTTTAAATAAAACCTAAATGCTGCTGGGATCAGTGGAAGAAGGTTTCAGAGTGCTGTATGTGACTGCATCTCCTTCATCATCACTTTTAATCTGCAACAAATAGAAATCATGTTTGGTACTCTGGACACTAGAACACATTTGAAACATCTCTGGATATAAAGATGTGTAATAAGGAATAAGAACGGTACCCGGTTGGTGCTGTTTGGTTTCTTGGTGTAGCTGACAGTGGCATAAGAGACACCTTCTTCAGGATCAACCTGGAAAATAAAGCATCTGCTCAGTAACCAGAAGATCGTTGCAAACTTTCTAGTCTCTACAAATAATCTCCGTTACCGTCTCAAAGCAGCTTAATGTTCACTCTTTGTTTTAAGTTCATATGTTTTCATAGCTATATTTGGATGTAGTTTTTGAGTCTTATTTCAAAATCGTCAGAGGGAAAGAACATTTCTGTCTTAAACCTGCTGATGGATTTCCATGTATACCAAGTCATTTGCGACCAATGATGTTACATTTTTAGTTCTATGAAATTAAAGTTTTCTCAAGAATAAAAGGATATAATTCATTTAATTTGGAGCCCGAATCTCTCATTTTATATCTACAGTTGTTTAGTATGGAAGAAAAAAAAAAAAAATAATAATCTAATTATAATGAGATAGTATTTCATTAAAATGAGATAGTAACTCAATATATTGTATACTGTAGTATCTCAATATAATGGGATATTAACTCAATATAATGAGATAGTATCTCAATATGAGATGCTAACTCAATATAATGAGATGCTAACTCAATATAATGAGAAATTTTTTTTTTTTTAAAGAGTGGCGGAAACGGGCTTCCATAGTTTAGAGTACTTTAAACCATTTCATTATTTTATCCTCTTGAATTAATGAGGGTATGGTGGAGATTGCTTTTGTTTTTCAAATGTTTGAAAGTGTAAGACGATAAACGGCAGTTTTCGAAAATTTCTTTTTTTGTACCACTTTGACCTGGTAACATCATATTAAGGTAATTATTGTTTTAATCTAATTAGTAAGAGATTTTTATTTTTGCTGGAAATCAAAAACACAATTTGTCAAACAACGGAACTGAAAGTGTGTTAAAGAAACAAACCACCTGTTGCCCCCATTTGGATTTCGGACCCCAGAAGGCAGCAACAGAATTTCTCAAATCTTTGGTGACTATGTGGCTGCCTTCTCCATTGTTGCATAATTTTACTTTTCAAAGGAAGAACCTTATAGCCTCATTAGAGCCATCACTGATCTACGCGAGCTTTCCGAGGTTTTCCTTTCGCTAATCAGTCTGGAACTCTCCGTTGAAGAAAATTTGGAGCCGATTTCACCAAACAAGCGTCCAGTCAGCGATGGCTTTGAAAACAAATTAAAGGTGTGGCAACAAAAGGAAGAACATAGCAGCTTCAACAGATATGAAGCTAGCATTCGCCAAGGCAATAGAGCAAGATTTTATAAATAGTAGGTATTTCTTCACTGAAAGAGAAGAGCAAAAACACTGCTCACAGAGGAAGCTTTCTCAGAGAGGAAAGATGTTTTGCTCTTCTCCAGTGGTTTTAGGCAAGAGTAGCCTGGCTTGTGGTTGTGTTTTCCTCGTTAAACTCTGTTAGTGCGTCATATGCTTCGTTGATCTGATTGGTTTATTTGGCCGTCTATCACCAACATAGGCCACATCAGCTAACCAACCTATTTTTTCGCCCCTTCCCAAAATTACTTCAGCGGAAGGTTTCCAGATGGATATGTGGAGCAAATCCATCTGGCGAGAGTCAGGTTAAGAACCTTAGGTATAGATTTGGTTTGAAGTTTAATCACGTTCATCGACATGAACAGCATTTTAGTTTAGTTTTTAAGGATGTATGGAATTGTTCTGGTTTTTGCCATTGAATGCAAAACTTATTTTTTAAAAACAAGGTCATGCAACTTCTGAAATATTTTCCCCCACATTTATGGTTAAACATTTAGATACAGTACATCCCTGTTGATGTTGGGTAAAATCTGATATTTGCAGGGTTTTTTATTGGTTATTATGGGATTATTGATCACGCTGTATAATTAGGAGAGTTCTTTTGAATGCTTTGGTTTCCTTTCATGGATCCCATTTTAGGGAAAGCATAATTAAAGTCAGGATCTTTCCAGGAGTCCTATTTTTATGTAGGTTTGGGATCCAGCTGTCACCCATTACAGAAATTTGGTTATGAAGTTTTTAATTAAGGACATTTGCAGAGGTGTTTGGACCTGAATCCCTTCTAGTCAGTAAATGCACTTAGACAGCAGCTCCAAATAACATATCTACATTTTCATAACTGAAAGGATTTTTTTTTTTGCCTTTTCCTAAAGGCCACCTTAATTATCTTTGTTGTTGGATAAACACTGTTTAACATAATTGTGATTCAAATGAATGGAAGAATGACAAAAAATAAAACTTACATCGCTTTTAGTGTGATGAATTTTCCCTTCTAAAAAAAAAAAAACAGTAGAAATGATTTGAAAATACTGTCCAATAAAGAAAAAATACTTTAAAAGTTGTTTTTTTCTCTCACTTTTAGATGTCTTCATTATGATGACCACAGGCACAGTAATGATAATGACCAGAATAACTAGGGACACAGTGATGTATAACCACAGCGGACCTGAAAACAGAAAATCCAGTTGATATGATGAAGATACTGTATCATGTGTAGCATTTCTTCTACTGATTTAGAAAACGAAACCAACAGTTTTGGCAGAAATGTGGTTGGAGGTTTAGAATAAAAAAAGTGTTTCATAACCTGTTTCTGCTGCACCCTTCTTTCCAACAGGTTTCAACATGCTGCTTCCTGGTTTCATGTTGTCCTTTCTCAGTGATACAGTTGTTGATAATGTTGGACATTTCAGACCTGTTCTTCTGCTCTCTATGGAACAAAGGGGCAAAGTAATTCAAATGTTAAAAATAATTGAATCCAGTGAATGTTAACAAGACATTTTGCAAGTTTTAGTGTTTCTCACCTTGTGGATCTGAGCTGAGGATGAAAAACTGCTCTTTATCATTTTCTCTCTTTACTTCACATGTGAACAAGTTCAAATCTGATGGGTAAATGCAATGATTCCTCTGGAATTTTATGACAGCAATGCAGGAGCTGCATGATTCAGTTATAATTTGGTGATCTCTCTCCAAACCTTTACCCTCAAACAACCACCTCACTTTGTATTTACACCGTTGATGTGTCAGCACAGAGCAGTTTAATGTTATCCAGTCCTGGTCCTGATGCTCAGTCACTGAGTATTTAAAATAGGGAAAAAGAGTGAATATAGTTACTTCTGCTTTTGTATCTCCAGTGTGTTGTTGTTAAAAGATGTTGTAATTACCCACCTGTGACCACTGAAAGATGCACCAAGGAATTACGACAAGTCTTTTTTTCTGTTCTACACTGTCTGCATGCATATCGACCAATATCCTCAGCTCTGACTTTCTTTAGAACGAGAGCACAGTTTGCAGCAACACTCAGTCTATCCAAGCGATCTTCGCTGATCTTTCCTTGTTCAATCAGTGCCATTTCTTCAGATTTTATTGAGTCTTTGTAGAGCCAGCTGATGGTGTCACAGTTGTGATCATCAGCTACATTTTCACAGGGCAAAGTCACGTCATCTCCTTGTCTGACAGTGAAGTACAGAGTTGAATCTCCACTTAGAGCTACGCAGAATAACAGAAAATCAGAAATGTTGATGTTCAGGTGATAAGTTTGGAAAATGATCGAGGGAACGTTTTTCTCAGGGAGCAGACTGACAAATAGCAATATAAGCTCACTGTTTAATTCACAAAAGCAAAATACCTTGATGATAAAAAAATAAGTTGAATTGATCCTTACCTGCAAACTGCAGCAGCAACGTGAAAAACACAAATATTATCCTGTGTCTTGATTCGTTCTCTGCTCTTCTTGGTTTCATCGTCGTCTTTGTCTGCTCAACCTTCTGAACTGGAGCTTGTATCTACAATGCTTTTGCTTCCTGTTATTTCTTCAAGTTTTAACTTCTTCTTTTTGGCTTTACATTTTTATTCACAGCAGGTGTTTTTATGCAGAATCACCAAGTCATCATTTCCTTTTTCTGTTTAAACATCAACATAAAAGCTGATTTTTGTATGCCTTTATGGTTTTTTAGTGGCAAAACTACTTACCGTTTGATACTTTACATTTAGTGTTTTTTGTTATTATTTTTTTATAGCTTATTTATTTTGCAAGAATTTGAAAAGGGTAAATAAAACAGGACACCAACAGTTTGTGTAATTATGTGGGAGGAAAGTGAGAGCTGCACGTTGGGGCAATTGGTAGAACTGTTGCTTTGCAGTAAGAAAGTTCTGGGTTGGATTCCAGGCCTGGGGTCTTTCTGCACGGAGTCTGCATGTTCTCCCAGTGCATGCATGGCTTCTCCAACTTCCTCCCACAGTCAAAAACATGGCTGATAGGTTAATTGGCACCACACATTGTCCTTAGGTGTGTTTGTGCATGGTTTTATGTCTATGTTGCCCTGCAACACCCTGCTGAACTGTCTAGGGTGTACCCTGCCTTTTGCCCATAGACTGAAGAGATAGGCATCGCCCCACCGTGACCCTGACGGAATAAGCGTACGAAGATGGATGGATGGAAATCAAAGTGCTAGTGCCCTCTATTGATCTATAATAGCAAATACAAGCAAAACAAATGGAAAACTCAAAATCATGTGAATTTTGTAATAAAGTGAACTTAAAAAGGAATACAGATGAAAAGATATCTTGTGTAAAGCATATTAAGGTAAAAACACTTTTTTTTTACAGCTAATAAACATTACGGTAGAAAAAGTTCAGTTAAATTTAACATGACTGTACTTTAATTTCATACGGTATTAAAACAAAAAAATGTCTTGAAATGAACGAACAATAATATAAAGAAACAATGTAAAAAAAAAAAAAAGGAAATATGTGGAAAAAAACTAAATTATACTTTAACCTGCAGGACCAAATAAATACTAAAGCGTTTGCTGTTTTCTACAAGAGAACATGAGCAATGTTCATATAAACAAGTGACATCAAAACCAATAATAAAATGAAATCAACTTAAGGTGAAATGTATTTCTGAGAGATGCTAAAATCAGAAGGGTTTTGTAGGCCTGTAAGTATCAACATTCTGTTTTATACCCCAAACCTTTTGACATACAGGATGAAACATCTAAAGCAGACAACACTGAAAGCATCTGATAATGAATCTCATATAAAATCCAATCAGAAAAGAGAAACAGATTATGTTTTTTTACTCACCCTTGATAACAGGAATGATTTTGTTTCAAGGGTAAAGAAACATGAAATTCAGCTTGAATTTGAGTAAATTCGCTTTGATCAGTGACTCTGATATAAGCAGGGAGCTGTAAGTTAAACCTCAGACATCCTGATGTTTACATGATTTTCTGCATCTCCATCTTCATCATTGTGTACCTATAAAAAAGAGAGCAAAGTTCAATTAGAATATGGGAGAATTTAACTTCTTTATGATGCCGTCTATAGTGACATGTGCAGATTTATTCCCACCAACTTCTAATTTAATAACTTGTTTACTTCTATGATTATTTTCCTAAATTACCGATTCCTTTTTTTTGTGTGTTTGTCACGCATGGCTTGCTTTGCAAAAACATTTGATAAAATTAGTTTAATCAAATGGCTTGAAACTGCTATTTTTAGATCAACATGTTTGCTAGCATTTTAATAAGGTAATGTTATCACATTTTGCCTACCCTCTTCAGTATTGCATGAGTTTTTATTGACAGCTTCAGTTAGTAGAAGGATATTATATTTTCGGTGCTCCTTATTAGGAGTCCTGGTCATGTTTTTGGAGGTTTCTTCCTGCATCCTAGCAATTAATGATAAATTTTCTCAAGGCCTTTCTCCTAAAATGTGCCTTCTTTAAAGTGTAGCAAAAAAAAAACTTACATTGCTTTGATTCATCTGCATCTTACTCCCTGGAAAATAGGGAAATCCAATTATAACCCTTATTGAAAAAAGAACAAAATAATTATTTGAACCCATACCTTTATTCTGTTTGATTTCACCTTTGGTTCCTGTCCGTATAACGATGACCAAAACAACGGCTACCACTGCAACTACACCAGCAGACACAACCAGGAGCCTCCACCAGTCTGGAAACAAATCAGAACAGTTAGAAATTGAGACAAAATCATAAGACGCTATTTTGTTGCAGTATCCCTGTCAAGGTTTTACCTGCTGGAACTTTGTTCTCCGTTTTCTTCAGTTCAGCTACTGCTGGAGTAGATTGTGTCGTTGGTGGAGTTGGATTGTTGCCTGAAATTCAACAAAATAAAAATAAAAAAAAAATCAGTGAGGACACAGCTGGGAGGGTTTAAAGTCCATCACCTGAAGTGTCTCACCTAAAGGATGAGGGCTGAGGCTAAAAAGCTGCAGTTTGTCAGCACCTGTTTTTATTTCACACTTAAATAAATGAGACCATGTTGTTTTAACATAATAAGTGGGGTTAAAGGTCACAGCAGCAGAGCAGGAAGTTGATGTTTCCTCTGCTATTTTGGTTTCTGGCTTCACATCGGTGCCGTTAAACAACCACTTCACTCTGTGTTTACAGCGTTCTTGTGTGAGAACTGAGCAGGTCAGCGTCATCTTTTCCCGATCCAAATGCTCAGTCACTGTAGAAGGATGAGAAGGAATATAATTGGAGCAAACAGCATCCAAGCAATTAAACACTGTACTTACCGTTAACGACAGAGAGCTGAACCTCAGCATCTGGACCCGACTGTTCTCCTGCTATAAACTGTCTGCAGGTGTACCGACCCACATCCTCTGCTGAGATTTTCTTCAGAACCAGAGAACAATTTGCAGAAACGCTCAGTCTGTCTGACCGGATGTCAGTTTTCTCTCCAAGCTCTACCAGCTCCACGGCTGCTGACAGGTCAGTATTACCGTGGATCCAGGTGGTCGTGTCACATTTATTGTGATTACTAATCACATTTTCACAAGAGAAAGTGATGTCATCCCCGACTCTGGCAATGAGGGAGGGGATGTGATTTCTGCTCAATGTTGCTGTAATAACAAGGAACCAGAAAAAGCTTTGTGTAAGAATGTGAAAATATCCGTCAGCAGACCTTGTGCTTAGATTTAATGGCTTTGATCCTCAGTTGGAGCCAAATTTACTCAAAAGTCGTCCAAACCAGCAGTCAAATATGGTGGGCTGTGCACAGTAGCAGCCCCCTGCTTCCCCCAGTATGGGTTAAATGCAAATAAACATTTTTGTTATGATGCTTAAAGTTGCATTAAACAAAAAAAAAACAAAAAAAGCAACAACTTACCTTTAACCTGCAGTGACAACATGAAAAGTGCAATAATTTGAATCCCTTTTGGTTCATTAGTTGCTCCTCTATGACTCATTGTCTGGTTGCTTTGCGTCAGTGTCTCCATGCTCAGGTCTGTTTCCGTCAGTGAGCTCAGTTGATCTCAGGCTCCTTCATTCCTCTTTTTGCAGAGAATTACTCTTGATTAGGGTTTTTTTATTTTTAGTTTTTTATTCCTTGTGTCTTTTCTTTGCTGCTTCTTGTTTTTCGATCTCTTCTGATTCAGGTGTGTTTGGGTGGAGTTAATTTTGTCACGTTGATCCCTATTCCTGATGAGTCATCAGCTTCTACAGTTCTGCAGATCAGCATATTTTTTGATCCACTACAAAAACCAACAGGTTGTTTGAGCCATGTTAGACAAAGAGCAGTTTATTTATGTATACTTTCCTTTTTTTCCCTTCCATCTCTGTTAAGGTTCTGATTTTTTCTGCAAAATTACAGTTTTTAATGAACGGTCAGCTGCAGCTGCAATCTATAGGAGTTTAAAAAGCAAGAGAATTAGCATTTTAGATTTCAGTTAAAATATGCTTACATATGTAAATTATATATTTTTTTTACAGCAAAATTACAGAAAAGAGTTTTAGAACAAACAAAAAAAAAAAAAATAAATAAATAATCAATGCATGTTTAAAGTTATAGAAAAGTCATATTTGAATGTCAAATCATTCTGGCTTAAAAATGTATATAAATGCACTCTTTATCAGACTATATTGTAGTAAATTTAGAACATTTCTATTTAAAAAATAAATCCTGTCTTAAAATCTGTCTGCAGGCCAGTTATACATCAGCTTGTACACCTAAATTTGGCATTTATCATATATCAATGGTCATTTGTCAATCAAATCTTTTAGGTCATAGCATCTTGATCTTCATGTGCAGTCAGCTAATATAAGCAACAGTTGAAATAAGAAATTATTTACTTTACCTTTGAGTTGTGTCCCAGTGTTCACGGGATGGACGCCTGTGTCTTCTACGGCGAGGTGCAGAGCTAACAGAACTGGCAGCCGTATGTGAGGCAAGGACTCAAAACATAAAATGGCTGCAAGCCTTCTACACCAAACCAAGCTTCTGCCGCCTGGCGTCCCCTCTTCCACAACATCTTCGGCCCCGCTTCCTCCTCTAAATAAAAATGGATAATCTTGAGGAGACTCATCCACGACCTCCCGACAGAAAACCTCTCTCCTCCTCTTGCATGTTTCCTCTGTCCATAGCGTTCCTTGACAGTGCAAGTGTTTTCTAAGTCACCAATTTAGTGCTACTTGGTCCCAAGAGAATTTCCCATTGGGAAACTTCTAGCACTAAATTGCTAACTGGTTGGCAAAATGCTTCCAACATTGTTTTTTTTAACTGAAATATTTTTCAGTGTGGACAGATTACAACAATTTCCACATTCATTTTTTGCTATTATTTTAGTGCCAACAACTTTAACT
Source organism: Cyprinodon brontotheroides (assembly GCA_018398635.1). Taxonomy (NCBI): domain Eukaryota; kingdom Metazoa; phylum Chordata; class Actinopteri; order Cyprinodontiformes; family Cyprinodontidae; genus Cyprinodon; species Cyprinodon brontotheroides. Next base: position 5,384,587 of record JAGKQL010000007.1, on the reverse strand, counting down.
CATTTCAGCACCAAAGGTTCCCTTGGTTTTGTTTTAAAGGCATGAAGACAAAGAAATCAAAGAAGTTTCGGTACCTGATTTTTTTTTTTCTTCTACCTGAGAACCTGAATACTATTACACCTTCTTAAACTGATATCAGGACAAACAGTGAGCATTGTTTTGTTGACATTACACTGGATTTCTTGGCCGTTTAGAGGCTATAAGAGAAGTCAGGTAAGAGAGAAATAAAAGATTTGTAGCTGTAATAATATAAATTATCCATCTTGAGATCATGAGTGCATTCAAAATTCATCAAATTGTAGTTCTTAGCTCCAGGTCCCAGTTTCTTTTTCACCACCTCGTCAGTTGGCACAATATCGTAGGTAGGAAATTAACTCCAGACTGCTGTGTGGAATCTGGACAGTCTAGCCTTCCAGCATCATGCACATGGGTGATGCTTGTCAGATTGCAGTATTCTTGCTAAAAAGAACTGCAAAAAACATAGTTTTGCTGGACAAATGTTATTTAAAATGGAAAGATTTCCATTTTAAAACCCCAAACACATAAATATTTAAACATTTGCATATGTACACATGAAAAAAATATTGCATTTGTGTTGGTTTCTCTGAGACAATCTTTGCCAATATGTCATGCCATAACGTTAGAGCCAGTGAGGGACTTTGCAAGCTTCTGAAGCTACACGACCTATGATAGGAAGCAAAGGCTAATTTTCCTATACCTCATTCCTTACTGCCAGCACTACTCATACATAGACCAGATCTAAACTAAACAATTAGAAATAGACTTTTGACTTTGAACAACCCTTTATTTACGGAAAAAAGTCCCCAAAACATGTTTAAGTTAGAATTTCTATCAACAATAGTTTCTGATCAAGCCTTTTGAAGATTGCTATGTTTCGATGATAAAATATATTGATATTTTAGAGGCATCTGTTTATCAAAAGAGAGAAGTTATAATAAACAGCTCATCAGATTCTCACCTGCTTCATCTTCCAAGGTGAAATCCTAAGTTAAACTCCTGTATGTTTCCTCTTTCAGGTTTAACACCTGAACGCCTCATAAACATGATGAGATGTTGGGGAGCTCACACTGGCTGAACAGACAGACTGACATTGATTTAGGGTTTTGATATAAGAACACGCCAACGGCAGCTTTCTGTGACGCACGTGGCCTCACACACACACACACACACACACACACACACACACACACACACACCAGTCAGCCCCCCTCCACCCCAATGTATGTGATGAACGGTTTGTACTGAAACTGAAATCTTGAATATAATGTAAATTGTTGTTGTTGACAATAAATAAACTGATTGAAATTGTCAGGGTTTGGTTGAGGTTTTAAGCACACAAATGCAGAGGCGAGGAGGAAGAGGAGAGTTTTTGAAGATTTAATGAAAGTACTCACAGGCAACTGAGGTAGAAATCCAAAACTCCATCATAAAAAGCACACAGAAAAACCAGAAGAAAGGAGACCTCAGGGAAAACATGCATGAGGAGCCATGGAAAGATGAGGAACCAGCACTGAGGAACTGCACAGGGAGAGTATGGGAGACAAAGAAAATTAGGAATTAAACCAATAAAACTAGAAAATATTGATAAAAGTAAAACTGAATAGAAAAGCTGACAGAACCGAGACTGTGACAGGACCCCCCACTTAAGATTCCAGATGCCCTAAAAAGTCCAAAAAAACAAAACAAAAAACAACCCAACCCACCCAGGGTGGGCAGAGGGGGAACCAGGAAGGAGGGCAAGAAACAAAACAACCCACCAAAGGGCAGGTAAAAGTCTTTGGAGGCTTGCTTTGTGGCCGGAGATGGGGAAAGAGGGCCTTTGGAGGACAGCCGTGAGGCAGGAGGAGGACCTCTGAGGACGAAGACGAAGAAGGCGGGCCTCTGGAGGACGACGACGGAGAAGGCGGGCCTCTGGAGGACGACGACGACCAAGAAGGCGGGCCTCTGGAGGACGACGACGACCAAGAAGGCGGGCCTCTGGAGGACGACGACGACCAAGAAGGCGGGCCTCTGGAGGACGACGACGACCAAGAAGGCGGGCCTCTGGAGGACGGCGTCCCTGCAGCAGGAAGGAACCCCGGAGGACGGCGTCCATGCAGCACGAAGGCGGGCCTCTGGAGGACGGCGACGACCAAGAAGGCGGGCCTCTGGAGGACTGCAGCAGGAAGGAACCCCGGAGGACGGCGTCCATGCAGCACGAAGGAACAAACTCTTGAAATAACACCTCATAACTTATATGTATTAAATAACGATGAGACATGACAACAGATTCTGATAGAAAATCTTACTCAGATCAGTAAAATTTCTTAGAATATACAGAAGGCAGCTGCTCACCTCTCAGGAGGCCCAGATTGACAGTTTAAAAGCCGTTTTATACATCTCCAGTCTGCTACATCATATTTTACATCAAACACATTAGCAGATGATTAGACATCCATGGCTCCAGCCTTATAAAAATATTACACTTAATTCTTAGCTCTCATTCTATTTCCAAATATTTGCCACATACAGAATGAGATTATAACTATTTCCAGACAGAAGAACTGTCTTAGATTAAAACAGTTCTGAACGCAACAGGCAGCCAATACCAAGTTTTAATAAACTCACATCTTCAATGATTATCATCCTAACACATCCTGTATATTCCATTCAGCTTCAGCAATGTAACCAGTCTCAAGAAAAAAAGTCAAGGAGTTCAGGAAACATCTCCAGTTTCTTCTTTATCTGCTCTGCTGCACTCACCCGCTTCCAAGGTAGACTGATGAAGGGTAGGCTGTCTAGTGTGGATCTAATGAGTGAAAGTAATTTTCCTGACTCATTGGTTGGCTCTGCAGGGTCCATGATGGTTGGTTCGTACCATCAGGGTTTGGTTGAGCTTTTGAGGACCAAAATGCAGAGGCAAGGAGGCTGCGATGAGTTCTTGAAGATTTAATGGAAGTACTCACATGCTACCGAGGCACAATTACAAAATTCCAACATAAAAAGTGCAAAAAACCAGAACCATGGAGACATCAGGGAAAACATGCATGAGGAGCCAGGGGAAGACAAGGAACCAGCACTGAGGAACTGCACAGGGAGAGTATGTATGAGAGACTGAATAAAAACTGGACTGATGAGCTGATTGGGAGCAGGTGTGAACAGAGGATTCTAGAAGGGAGCTAGGGAAGAGACCAACAGAGGGCAATCAAGAAATACCTAAGAACTCAAATATATCCAGAAAACCGGCAAAATGGAAATAATAAATGTATAAAAGTAAAAACTGAATACTTAAAAGAAAACTTAACAGAACCAAAACCGTGGACAGAAATCAGCCACGCTCTGGGTAAGTGACGTACAGAGTCACAAAATACACTATATTGCCAAAGTATTTGCTCACCTGCCTTGACTCACACATATGAGCTTAAGTGACATCCGTTCCTAATCCATAGGGTTCAATATGACGTCGGTCCACCCTTTGCAGCTAGAACAGCTTCAACTCTTCTGGGAAGGCTGTCCACAAGGTTTAGGAGTGTGTTGCATGGGAATTTTGACCATTCTTCCAGAAGCGCATTTGTGTGGTTCGCACACTGATGTTGGACGAGAAGGCCTGGCTCTCAGTCTCAGCTCTAATTCATCCCAAAGGTGTTCTATCGGGTTGAGGTCAGGACTCTGTGCAGGCCAGTCAAGTTCATCCCACACCAGACTCTGTCATCCATGTCTTTATGGACCTTGCTTTGTGCACTGGTGCACAGTCATGTTGGAAGAGGAAGGGGGCCAGCTCCAAACTGTTCCCACAAAGTTGGGAGCATGGAATTGTCCAAAATGGCGCTCTTTGGTATGCTGAAGCATTCCAGAGTTCCTTTCACTGGAACTAAGGGGCCAGAGCCCAGCTCCTGAAAAACAACCCCACACCATAATCCCCCCTCCACCAAACTTTACACTTGGCACAATGCAGTCAGACAAGTACCGATTCTCCTGGCAACCGCCAAACCCAGACCCGTCCATCCAGATTGCCAGATGGAGAAGCGCGATTCGATCACTCCAGAGGAAGCAGCGTCTCCCACTGCTCTAGAGTCCAGTGGCGGCGTGCTTTACACCATCGCATCCGACGCTTTGCATTGCACTTGGTGATGTATGGCTTGGATATTGCAGCTGCTCGACCATGGAAACCCATTCCATGAAGCTCTCTGCGCACTTACTGTTCTTGAGCTAATCTGAAGGCCACATGAAGTTTGGAGGTCTGTGAGTGATTGACTCTGCAGAAAGTTGGCGACCTCTTCGCACTATGGCAGCGTCAGCATCCGCTGACCCGGCTCCGTCGGTTTTCGTGGCCTACCTACCGCCGTGGCTGAGTTGCGCGCAATAAGTTCCCAAACACTTCCATTTTCTTATAATACAGCTGACAGTTGACTGTGGGAATATTTAGGAGCGAGGAAATTTCACGACTGGATTTGTTGCACAGGTGGCATCCTATCACAGTTCCACGCTGGAATTCCTCACTGAGCTCCTGAGAGCGGCCCATTCTTTCACAAATGTTTGTAAAAACAGTCTGCATGCCTAGGTGCTTGAATTTATACACCTGTGGCCATGGAAGTGATTGGAACACCTGATTCCAATAATTTGGATGGGTGAGGCAAATACTTTTGGCAATATAGTGTATCTTACGTAGATTTTCAACAATGACTATAAGGCGCACCTAAGCGTCTTTTTCCCCTCAAAATGTGGGGTGCGCCCTATGGTGCGGTGCGCCCTATCTCTTGGGGCGTTGTTGAGACCACCATGAGTATGTGAGAACCTTAAAGGGGGAAGTGTGGGCGTGGCTTGTGTATAAAAGAACAGGTATGTGCTTTATGCAGAACATTGTTGTCTTAACAACCCTGGAAATGTTGGAGAGAGAACGCCTTCATGAAGCCCAGCGTTTAAACTGCAGGCTATCAGCTACAAAGGAACATGGAAATCGAGCAGCTCTTGAGGAGATTCAATATAAATGAATAGATGGTTCGCAAGTGGAGGAAGCTGGAAAGCGAACTCCGACTGGTGAAGAAGACGCAGCTGAGTTTCAGCGGACATAAGGCGAGGTGGCCCGAGTTGGAGGAAGACTGGAGGCGGTGGATGGGTGGAGCAAAGAGCGAGTGGGGCCAGCGTTTCAACGGTCACTGTTGACTAAAAAGCAGTAAGCTGGCGGAAGAAATGAAAATTGAAAATTTTCAAGGAGGTCTATCGTGGTGCTTCCGTTTTATGAAGCGGTGCAATTTTTCCATCCGGACCAGGACTACAGTCTGCGCTACTGTAGTCCTGGTCCGGATTATGATGAAAAGCTGGCGGCTTCCACTCATTCTGCAGCAAACACATGTGACAAAGTCATCCAGCCAAAGCCACATCACCAACATGAACGAGGTGCCGCTCACTTTCGACATCCGGTGAATCACACCTGCAGTGGAAAGAAGAGGGACCAACACTGTAGCGATACACCTAGCGGGGTATGAAAAGCGTCGTTTACTGTTGTGCTTAGCTTGCCGCGCGAAATGGACGAAACTGCAGCCTATGGTGATTTTTAAAGAAAGACTTTGCCTAAAGAGACTTTTCCAGCTGGAGTTAGTTATTAAAGGCGAATGAAAAGGCTGGATGGACTGAGGGGATGAATGAAGTTAAAGGGGGAGGTGTATGTAAGGAGACCGATTGGTTTTCCGCACATCTCCATCTGTGTTAATTTGTGATTCCATGCGTGCCACATCTCACAGCCGATGTGAAAAAAGGTCAAGAGAAATAAACGCTGTGCTAGCTGTTATTCCGGGAGGTCTGACAAAGGAACTTCCAACGCTGCGACATCGGTGTGAACCGCCCGTTCAAAAGAAATAAGGCTACGCGGCGGCGTGGGAAGCGATGGATGACAGGCGGAGAAACACAGTTTCACTAAAAGTGGAAGGCAGCGCCGACCAGGATACACCACCGTTCTTGGATGGATTGTAGATGCTTGGACTAGCGTTTCTGCTGGGACTGTTGTTCGAGCTTTGCAAAAAGCGACATCATTTCTAAGGAGCCGCCCGACACGGGAGAAAGTGACTCTGACATATTTTAGAATAAGTTTGTTTGGCATGTCTGATTTAGCAGCTGTTTAATTCAGAAACAGAGGATGAGGACTTTGATGGGTTTTGATTAATACTCTGTAATAAATACTTGAATAAAACACAATCATACTCAGTTTTGCTCCAGCTCTATTTTTCTACCTAAAAAACTTAATTCAACAGCAGCCTCTGGGCAGCGGGGCATCCGGACTCACCTCCGCAGGTGTTTTTCATCTAAATAACCTAAATCTTTTTTTTAAGTGATAAGCCCACCGGAAAAATTTAATCATTGCCCAGTCAGTTCATCCCTGATTATTATCCTGCCTATGTTTTAAGAAGTTAATTTGGCGCGTCAATGTAAAACGAAGTTAAGAAGAGGAAACTGGCATGTCGGATTAGCGCAGCTGTTTAATCTGCAGAAACAGAGGATGAGGACTTTGAGGGGTTTGATTAATACTCTGTAATAAATACATGAATAAAGCACAATCATACTCAGTTTTGCTCCAGCTCTATTTTTCTGCCTGAAAACTTAATTCAACAGCAGCCCTCTGGGCCGCTTAGCATCGGGCTCACCTGGGCAGGTGTTTTTTCATCTAAATAATCTAAATCTTTTTAAGTGAGAGAAAGTCCACCCTGAAAATTTAATCATTGCAGTCAGTTCCATCCCAGATTACACATTATCCCAGCCTCATTTTTTAAGTTAATTTATGCGTCGTAATAAACTGTGTATCAGAGGAGTAATCACAGCCCTGTGTCATCAGCAATGTGTTCCCCCTCACCGCAGGTTCCCCAGGTTTTAATAATACTTTGTAATAAATACACCTTGCAGCTTTATTTTGCTGTGATCAGGGGGAATAAAAGTAGTTTTAATATGTTTTTAAGTGAGAAAATCCACCTGGAGGATACATGTGTACTGTAGATATATAAAAAACGCCTCTATATGTCCGGTGCGCCTTTATGTGTGTGTTAAATACAGAAATGGCAATACATAACTGAGAGTGCTTTAGTCCGTATGCCTTTATGGTCGTGGAGATGGTACAAAAAGTTTCCGAAAATAATAGCTTTAGTGAAGAACAAGATCAATGATTTTCTTACACATTCTTGGAAGTTAGATTTGATTTATTAAGATAAACATGGCAGGAGACAACAAAGAAATGCGTAAACTGAATTTTGTCAAACAAAAGATTAAAACATTCTAAGATCAAAAGACTAACAATAAAACACTACAATTATTTTAAAAGTCAACCAAAAAGCAATCTTAGAGCACAAGTAATAAATGACTTTTCATGTTTTCAGTTTTGCTCTTGGATGCTAAAAAACTGATGCCTCAGTTAAGATCCAGTACAGGAGACCTGAGTGATGAAGTTATGCAGAGGAAGAAGAGCTGTCCTTTGGGATACGTGCACAATTTGGAGTCATCCTCTTTCTCACCATGTTTTTGGAGGGAAGAGCGTGGGATCCCAATGATCTTACAGAAACTTTTTTTGCACACTCTTCAATTCATCTACAAGGCCTTTGGTCAGTGCATTGGACTGGTAAGCTCAGAAACAGGTGTAATGAAGATCAGGTAGATCTGTATGAGGATTTCAGGTAGACGTCAAGCTCTTTTAACCACATTCAGACAGTGTAATCTCACATGTGCATCCCAGGTAAGAAAAGAGGATATCTGGTCTTAAGTAGATTAAAATGGAGGGTCAAAAATCATCTCAAAGTTTACTACTGGTGGAAGAAGGCGGAAGATGTTAAGCTCTCTATCATTAATGGCCATATCCTTGGTTTTAGCATCACTGACTGCTAGAACGCCTGTCCCCACTCATCCACAGAGTCCAGGACCCTCTGCCACAAATGCATATTATTTACATTCAAAACAAAAGAGGCAGGACATGAATCCAGACTTTAATTGAAGTCACAAATACTAATGGTAATAATGTTACCAAAATAACTTCAACAGCCTCTCTTCTGTATCTAAGCCAAAAAAAGCAACAAATATCAATAGAACTCTTTATATAGGATTAAAGAGAATAACATAAATCAACTAAATTGAATACAGTAAAACAAATCTAAATTATTTCTGGTTTTATTGTATCATAAAATTGAAAATGAAACCTGTAACCAGTACACAAAAGTCTTAAGGTTTTGGTTTGTTGATGGTAGCATAGATTTTACTGGGATCATCAGAAGCAGCAGGAGAGAAAGAAGCCTTTGCAGAGCTGTAGGTCACTCTGTCTTCGTCTTCGTCACCATCTTTACCCTGGTTCTATTAGTAGACAAAGCAGGATGTGGGAAAAACATAATCAGAAAAATATAACTTAAAAAGGTGCTACTTTTCTGCAGAGCAAAGTGATTTACACTGAGAAATGAGGGTAAGAAGGGTAGAAAAATTATTTAGAGATCTCAGTCTGAGCAGGAAACATTAATATTCTGAATAATTTGAATTACAACACTTGTAAAAACATTTTTACTCAGCTTAATTTTACGATACAAACAGCTAAACTAGTCAGACATCTTACCTTGGTGTTGCTGTTGGTCCTCTTGGTGTAGCGGATGGAGGCGTAGGTAACATCACCTTCAGGATCAGCCTTTGTAGTGAGGACGGCACAGTAAGTGTTAGGTAACAGAAACATGCTTATCCCACAGGAAACAAATGATGCCGAGTCTGTGAGCTCACCAAGTTCTGACTGGATCTTCCTACAGGCTGAGCTCTTGCATGGATCAGGTTTTGTTGCTGAGAGTAGTTACAGTATATCTAACACAATGATACCTTAGATTTAGACAAGTTCCTGTAATCTGCAGGGTTAAATCTAAACACATTCATTTTTAATTTATGAAAGATTTCAATAATTGTATCTGAGGGCTGTTTAAACGTTTGCCCCAAATATAGGAGAAAGAAACGACTGTTAAAAAAAAAAAAAAAAAATCAAGGTACAGTCTAGTTTATGATTTAGGGCCCAGGGCTGTGTGCAGCTATAGAATGTAGATTAACTTATGAAATATAGCAGAAAGAGTTACCATCAATTTTTTTCCTTATATGTAATAAAATGACACGTTATTTTAAGTTGTTAAGTACCTACGCCAACATTATTACAAATCCTCTGCTATCTTCTCTATAATATTTATATCAGGATCAGTTTTAATTGACCGTTAAGTCTGTGGCTTTGTCTAAAGAACAAAATGCACATTCTTGTGACATCCCTACTTTTTTGTAAGGCTAAAATAACACTGATAAAAAAAAATAAATACAAAAAAAGTATGATTTCTTTAAAGCTCGATTGAGATCTCTAACTCACAGCAATTTGATTTCTCTGTCTTCTGTTTTCTGTAAAAGAAAAAAGACTTGCAGTCAGTTTACTTAGAATAAAGATTTAGTTACATTAAAACTTTCACATTTAGAATTCTCTCACCTTTAGTTTTTCTCCATCCAATTGCTCCAGCAACAACCGCTATGAAGAGAACAGAAACGACGACTGCAGCAATGATTGTCCATGAGCCTGTAGAGCATAAAACTATTAAAAGATTTTGACATTTTGATGAAAGCTCTTCAAATACCAGAGGAGTCTGATGGTTGGCCTATTTTGAGGTTTTTAAGTGTATAATGTAGGAATAAGCTTAAAAACTACTTGTCCCCAGTCAGACAGTAGAGAAATCTTTTAAAAACTGAGGAGCATAAACACAAATCAGCTATTTCTTTGGTTAAACAATACAGTTGTACTCAGTTAAAAGTTACTGATGACATCTAGTGGTGATGAAATTTAACAGAAAAAGGCTTGAAAATTGTCAAGTGAAGGTTTGACAGGACCCAAATGCAGACACAAAAGCTGGAGTGGTTTCATGAAGATTTAATTGACCAAAAGTTCAACCGAAGCAAAAATACAAAACATAAATCCACAAAAACTGAGAACCAGGGATACTCACAAGAAGGGGGCAAAAAATGGCAATAAACCAGCAAAGAGTGACTGAACAAGAGGAGATTATATGGGAGAAAGAAACAAAAACCTGCTCCGGATTGGGAGCAGGTGTGAACAGAGGCAGGAAGGGAGCTGGGGAAAAGGAGACTGACACAACAAATATGTGGGAACTCAAACGATCAGAAATAACTAGAACACAAAAATGAAAATAAGACCAATGGAAACTCAGAGATGAAACTTGAATAGAACCAAAACTATGACAAAAATAGATCTTAAAACAAGGCAAAATCACCAGAATTTACAAACAGTTAAAAGGCTGAACTACCAACTAGTTATACTAGAAAAGCCAAAAAAACATTATGAAGTTATGTGATAAACTGGGGCCCTCCCTGAGAAAACCTCACATCAGTGGGAAGCTCCAGTTAAGAATATTTCCTGGGATGTGGACTTGTAGAAGCAGATTAAAGGGCTGGTTATACTCCCTGCAGCAGTGTGTCGCAGTGAGCTTGTCGCAGATATTTTTGAATGATGCCCAATATTGAAGCATGGTCTGCGATGTTATTCCACGCCACAACGCAAGAGGGACAATCAGGAACTAGCTGTCGGTCTAGATATGACCGAGGCGGTGAGGAAGTGGGGGCAAGTTTGTGCGACAAAGGAGGGTGAAAAAGAACGGGGATCCACGTGGAAAAAGAGTCCCAGCGTTCTCTGCATCTCGCTCTTCGAGCTGGTCCAACTTCACAAGTCGATCTCCACAATGGCGGTCATACAAACAAAACAAATCGGTAAGGTACCGAACAGGAAATACACATGAGTAGAGCGGATGGAGATTTGACCAATCAGAGGCCTCCTGTCTGCAGTCACCAACAATTTTGGGTAAGTGCAGCAGAGCGTCTGCAGAAGGGGCGGAGGCAGATTTGCATTCACTGCAACAAACACGCAGATGACCTGGACGACCTGGAGTATAAATCAGCCTTAAGAGCTCCAGGGTATGGTCAAAACTCAATCCCTCCATTGTATTCTTGATTTTCCCTGTATGGTAGATGCGTTCATTTCCACCGTGGAGTTATTGGGGTGAGGAGAAGGGTTCCCCAAACAAGTTGCCTGTTCATCAATGGGCAAAATAAGAGAGACACATAGAACAAAACAACCCTGCACCCAACCTAGCATATAAAGCTAATCTTGCCAGAGACCATCTAATGCAAATGCCGCTGTTTTCGCTGAGGGAGTGGGGAAGTCAGGGTACCCAGAGAGAAACCAATGTTCAAAATTGGGAGTACATTAAAACTGCATACACAAAGACACCAGGCTGGAATCCAAACCCAGGATCTTTTGCTATAAGGCAGCGGGGCTAACAGCTGGAATAGATCGGGCAAGCGTAACCTCTACATCTAGTATTTCTAGATTTAAGTTGTTGCCTTTTAAAAACAAACTTCTTGATTTCTCAAATAAAATACCTAATAGCAAAATAAATACGACCACATACTTTTTTTTTTATTGCCACGTTGACTTCATGGCACTTTGAATTTGGCCCATTTGTTTTGTTCTTTAATTTCTGTACAATAAAGGCATTAATATATTGATCAATTAATAGATAAAATAATACCAGGTTTCTGTTGCATGTTTGTATAGCATTACAGGGGTATTGGCACTTATTATTCTCCACTTAATGTGCTGCAAGAAGATGGCAAAAAGAGTATTTGAAAAAAACTAAAAGATATACCGCTTGCAGTGCAGTGAGTCTTAGTTTTATACATTTTAAAGATGCTACATCAGCGGTAAAACCATTGCGAAGAAATGGCAGTGTGGGGTTACTTCCCAGTACTGCAGTGTATAATCGGAAATAAGTAATAATCTGAAAATATTTTATATAACTTAAATATAAGACTATAATTCTATCTAAATACACACAAATAAAATAAATTGTTTGTTACCATAGCCCCTGGGCCAAGGACAGCTGACCTGTTTGTTCCCCCTGTGACCATGTCACTCCCACCCCCCACAACCTCCTCAAACTACGGTGTAGCGTACTGTACGTCTGTTCTAGATTTCAAAAATTTTATAAAAGCAAACTCTTATCATTAAGTATATTTCAGAGGCAGGCGTATATCCAGATAAAGAAGGAAGGAGGCTCATCTTATTCTCACCTGCTTCATTTTTCAGAGGGAAAATCCTGAAGTTAAACTCCTCCATGTTTCCTCTCTCAGCTTTAACTCGACACCTGAACGCCTCATAACTCTTAGATGAATAAACAGGATGAGATGTTGGGAAGCTCACACTGGCTGAACAGACAGACTGAGACTGATTTAAGGCTTTGATATTTTCAGCATCTTTGTTATCATAGAACCACTTCACTGTGTGTGAGCATTCATGAAATGTAGACACAGAGCAGCTCAGGATGGTTTCATCTCTGTTCTTCTGTTCAGAAACTGATGAAAATGGAGACAATATAACAGTAACACAAGAGCATTAAAACTGACTTCATCACTTCAGTTATTATATTAGATTAGTTTGTTTTTCTGAAAGTGAACATAATGATATAAATACTCACTGGTAACAACAGACAGATAGACAGAAGAGTCTGGTCCTTCTTGTTTTCCTGTTGAGTTAAACGGTCTGCAGTTATAAAGACCAGCATCCTCCACTGAGACCTTCTTTATAACCAGAGAACAGTCTGCTGTAACACTCAGTCTGTCTGATTTAGTTCTGGCAGCTTCATGAATCTTCCCATATTCAAACAGTGTTTCTGCTGTACTTTTTTAACCACTATGAGAATATCAAGGTAGTATTATTACAGGAATCCATCAAGTTTCTGAAACATTTAGCAGGCAGAGTGACTTCTTCTCCGTCTCTGACAACAAAGTAAGAGCTTTGTTCAGCTGCTGCTGCTGAGGAGACGACAGAAAAGAAATCAGGAATCTTTGTGTGCTGGTTGTCACAATTTTCTTACAGAAAGTGTACTGTACGTTCTCAAGAGTTCAAAAACGTTATCTTAAACTACTGATAAGAGAAAGTCTTTGATAACATTACCTGAACAATGATTATCTGCAATAAACATATAACTATAATCTTACCTGTAAAGGTTAGCTTCAGTAAGAAAAACATTGTAATCCAGCTGAATTCAGCCATCAATCGTCTCTTGTTCTCGGTCTTCCAGCGACTGACTCTGGTAGAGAGATGGAGCATCTACTTCCTCTGACTCACATGATGTCACTTCCTTAAGCTGACTTGAGGGTTAGGAATTTTTTTATTTTTATTTTTTTTACTAAATACAGATTATGCTTTATGTCCTCAGAGGTCACAGCAGAACTGATTATACAGAACAGTTAAAAGGTTGAAGAATTACAAAAATGAACATTCAAAATTAAACAGCAAAATAAGTGACCACTTTAGAATAAAGGCAAAAGACTGAGATCATTCAGGTTTTTAATAGTAAAGAGGTGTGGATGACAAATGCGTGACAGTTAGTTTCATGTATAAATGTATAAAAGTCAAGTTCCTCTTTTCACCTCCTTCACATATTTAATGTGTTAAATGACCTCAGACTCATTAGTTCTTCACAGTACCTCTATATGGGTTTACTTCTGAGAACTAAAGCGGAAATGTTCGGTGGTTAACGTACTGAGTAGCTGAATGTTTATATGCATAAAAGCTGAATAGAGTTTAACCTTACACAAAAAGTCCTAAACTTTTTCAAATTTCTTTTTTGTTCCCTTCTGCTTCATCACTCACTGTATGTATTGAATATTTCATTTCCAGCACTCTGAAAAACTTTACTGTGTTAATAGGTGTTCAGAGAGATTTAATAGAGCCATCATGTGGAAAATTCTCTTAGTGGAAATATTTGGGGCAGGAAGTTAGCATGACCTGTTACTAAAAGTAAAACATGCAGCTGCTGCAGAGAGACTACTGTGTTAATCATAGAATATTTGAGACTGTGGATTTAAAAGAGTTTGCATTTATTTCATTGATAGATTTACGCAGATGTCATGATGGGTCTCTGTGATTAAACCCACACGCAGAACACCACAGGAAACGGAGTAAAAGTTTAACAGTTTATTAAAGAAAGGCACACACTGAGTAAAACAAAAGCACTGGTTCTGGTACTGGTCCGGGACTTGGTTTCACAGAGAATTCTGCGAGAGAGGGATTGTTTTTGGTTAGCCAGGCAGCAGCGATGATTTGATAGCGTTTGATTCTGGTTTGTACCTGAAGAGGTTCAGACTGATCAGTGGGGAGAGGGAACCGGTTGGGTCCAGAGACTGTGGTTCCAGCAGAGAATTCAGCAGCAGCATAGTTTAGCTTCAGGCTGGCGAGATTCAGACCTTGAGTTGTCCATCTAGTTCTCTCCTGAGAATTGGTTGGGAGATTCAGACTGAGGATCTTCAGGTTTGGCTTTTCTGGGCAGGCAGGCAGGTTCCCAAACATGAGCTCCTCCAGAGCTACAGACTTCACTCGGGTTTTTCCTAAGAGCAGAGAAGACAGAGACTGGTTAGGATTAGATTGCTCCCAGAGCAGACAGAGTTTCTTGTTCAAGCTGAGGCTCAGGTTCCGCTAACCAAAACTGGTCAACACTCCGGCGTGAAGACAGGTCTGGCCGCTGCTTATGTAGGAGGTCTCCTGATGGGCTGATGATCCTCAGGTGTGCAGGAGGCTCCAGCTCAGGAGACCAATAGCGCTCTCTGCTGGAGACAGGTGGCAGATTTCCAGATCCCAACAGTACCCCAGATCCCAATAAAAAAACATAAAAACAGGAAGGGATCCTCGGCGCCCTCAGGAGGGCAAGCCACTGGATCCCAACAGCAGAAGGATATTGTAAACCCACCCGGCAAAGGTTTTGATGGATTTTGCTCATGTTCGTCGGCATTGTTGAAAAGTATTTTTTTTGAGCTGCTGACTGGACCGGACCGGGCATTCGAACCGAGCTATCAGCTCCGGGGCTGGTCCGATCCGGAGCCACCTGGGGATTGAATTACCCCGCCTTGGTGACAGTATGCTTCCACCTGCCTGTCTTACTGGACTGCAGTAATGGGCCGCAGCTACCGTCACCAGGTCAGGTTCGGTCGCTCCGTCCCACACTGGCTCCATCCCCCCGTCCGCCGGAGTTCCCGGACCAGCCCCGAAATTCATAGGTTGGTTCTGCTGCACAGTAGTCAACCAAAATCCCGGACGTTTTTAGGTATGAAAAGTAGGACATGTCTGGGAAAAAGAGGACATCTGGTCACCCTACTGTACCATATGAAACTTTGGTTAAATCAGTGATAGATTATGGTTGTATAGCCAGTGGGTCTGCAAGTGCTCCTCCCCTGAAGGAACCTGATGTGATCCAAGAGCAAACTTTGAGGATATGATGTGGTGTGTTGAAAGATTCCCAGTAAAGCTTTTAGGAGGAGATTAGGGAAATCGAGTTAAACCGGGCATCCATATACAACTTTTTTGCCCTTTTCGAGCTGATTCTCCAGTCAAGCGAGAATTTTTCGATTGGGCCGACTTTTAGCCTGATCGTGCGTCCTGCATCGTGTAGAGTACAGGGGTTAAGGAGGGGGCAATCAGCCTCTCACAACCACTTCCCGAACAGGAATCGTAAGGTCAGGAGAAAAATCAAACATGTTTGAAAGTCAGTCGGCCATCTTAAGGTGGTCATGGACAAATCGCGCAGTGCACATTGGCACACAAGGTTTCCTTCTCTTCTTCCTCTCAGATAAAAACATAGAGGCAAGGTGGGGATGAGTGTGAATTGAGTTATTTCTATAACATTGACATCCCATAGTAGCCAAGTTTGCTCAGCCATGTTGTCTTTCCCTTCTGGGGCTTCAGCACACAAAATTGCACAAACTGCCAAGGCAGTGTGTTTCACTTTTATACAAAATTATGACAGTAAAAGAGAGAAATAAAGCTCTTGGAAACATGAGAGAGAGTGATAAATGTTCTGAAAGCTGTAGTTGGTAAAGTTGGAGAGCCAGCTCTCCTCCCTCCTCCATTCAAAGCCAGCCAAACTTGGCTTTGAATGGAGGTGAACCTGAACTCACAGCGAAACTCAGAAAAGAAGTTGGGGACTCAATATAGTGAAAATTGTTTTAGAACTGGATTTCCAAGCCTTACTTTAAATATTCATCTGTCTGTCCATCCCTCCATCAGGACCAGGTGGTCCTGGTGCTTTCCAGCAGTGAAGCTTAGGTCATCTCTGAACAGACATACATCTGAGAGTAATTTGGGCCATGTTCCCACTTTTTTAATGAAATCCAACTTTTTTGTTTTGGTTGTTAAAACGTAAAAATAGTTAAATATTCAACTAATACCCATAGAGTTAAAAAGGATAGATCTAAAGGGCTGTGTATACTCCCATAGCAGTTAGCTTGTCACAGGTATTTTTGATTCATGCTCAATTTAGAAGCGTGCTCTGCGCTATGTTAATCCACACCACAATACAAGAGGGACAATCACGAACTAGCTAGAATTGTTGGTGTCCCTGTGTCACTTTGAAGAGCGTGTTCGCTGTCTACAACGTGAGTGTTCCTGAAAGACTGGCATTGGCGCGGCGTGTTTTGGCTTCGGGTGGAAACAAACAGACCGTTGCACAGACTACAAACTAGTGTCTTGTTTGGTGTGTGGGATAGTGTCCGAGGTGTGCCAGGCGTTGTGAACGGCACTACAGCCAGTTTCTGCAATTAGGTACCAAACAGCATATACGCATATAGTAGAGCGGATGTAGAATTGACCAATCAGATGTCTCCTTTATCTCCTTCCTGCAACGCTATCTGTGGTGCTGTCTGCAGTCATCTACAACTTTGGGGCGTGTCTGCAGAAGCAGGAGGGCATATTTGCATTAACTGCGACGCACGCAGACGACCTGATTTCTGAGTATAAACATGGCTTAAGAGTTTAAGAGGCTCATTGATGTCTGCGAGGGGAGGCTTTGATGAGGCAGATTATAGAAGGTGGAGTCAAAGTAATCTTACAGTTCTATGAGGTGAGGAAGCAAAGAGGTAGGCTGGAGATCCTGGAAGGGAGTACTGTTGGGTGAGCGGGTAGAAATAGTTCTCTACTACGTAGGCTTAGACAAACCTTTATTTATTTATTTATTTTTTTTTAACACAGATTGTATACAAAATCAAGTTTTGATACAATTCATCTTTTCAACAGTGAATGAGCAGCATAGCCATGAAATAAAAATTTACATTCATAATGTGCAGCAATGATCAAAATTTAAACAGTGTAGGAGAGACATGGTGCAAAAGGCATTGATGTGGAAGGTTGTCTTTGTCGTGTCCAGTGTGTTCTGGTCCAAATCTGAGTCCAATCCTTATTCACTGATACATAATTTCCTATTAAATCAAAAGCCATCTAGTTGATCTATAAAAATAAATAGCTACAGATAAGGAATTAACATCCCAATGCCCTGTTTGCTAATTCAACAAACATTTATAACCTTTTCTTTTAATCTTTAAAAATTATGTTTTAACATTAAATTCAACATTTGAATGTTCTTCTAGGAAATCCATTACAACACAGTATTTGTACTTATTATTGATATGAATATGCCATTATCTTCAAGAAAAGGTTAAGACCTGTTTATTCTATGTATTAATGTTGTCCACCAATCAGCATTCTGTTTTTTACAGTAAGGTTTTGAGGATTTTCTTTGACTATTTCTGAAGTAAAAAAATATACATGATTGTTGGAAAAAATATAATATTTCCTCAACTTCGTCAAAATAAAACAATATAAGGGCTAGGAAGAATGATAAAAAAAGAGTGGCAAAAAGTTTGCTGGGTTCATCCGAGGCTGCAGCAGCAGAGAAGCTGTAAGTCAGTGTCCCTTCTTCATCTTCATTACTCTGGACCTGAGAGTTAAGCAATATAGAAAAGTGATTTTTACAGAGGAAAAGCAATAAAAACTAGGTTAAAAAAATACTAATATGGAAAGATTTGTAATCTGAGAGGTGGACATTTATATTCTAAGTTGAAACGATTGACTAACTGCATGCAGCAAGGCTAAAGCTTTATTCTGCTTTTCCTGCCTTTTCTTTCAAACGTCATCAGGATCTGACCCAGTGAATAATTAATTTTATCAACTAAAAACAAATCTAAAGCTGAGTAATAGCTTCTTAATTATTAAAGTGGTACATGATTTTTATTTCGGTTTGTGACAATATTTGATCATGCAAAACAAAGATGTACAAAAAGTAAACCTGTACATGAAATTATGTTTTTATAAACGGTTTTTGTTGTTGGCATTCATTTACATATTCTGGTGTGATAACTTAGAATACGTTTGATTGTTTTTTGGTAAAAGTCTATTTTGAATTTATAACCCCTCCAGCCGTCACTGTATTAGACCAGGACTGAGTCTGGCTGTCAGGCTGGTCTGGAGCAGGCTGGCTGCTTAAAATAAATCACCATGGTAACTGATGTGTTACTGCTTTCCTGAAACAAAGTTGAGGCTTAAATTGACCTGGATGTCTGAAAAATCCTGACTTAATCCCTTATCCTGGTTTCATGAAATCAGCCAAAATCATTTCTCTTTTTATTGTAAAACCTTATCAGAGTAGAGAAATCTAAGCTTTGTTTTTAGAGTTTCCTCTTTTTTTGCCAACAATGAGCTAAGATGGAAACAGATGAATTAAGAAATATAAATATTGGCATTCAATTTTCTGACTACATCACAAAAAGATGTTAGAAGAGAACAAACACAATAAACATTTTTTTCTGCACATCAAATAATATTCTGAGTTTTATACCAACTGGTTTAATCAAAAGTGAAGTGAGGATTCTGATAGAACAGATTGTAAAACTGTACCTTTAGTTCTGGTCCAAACGTTGACGCTCAAAACCGTTACAGAAAGAGCTGCTAAACCCACAGAGACAATGATGATACGGCCAAAACCTGAAAGAGAAAAGAAATAATGTCCTGCAGTCAAACATTAAAGAGATTTCAGCTTTGTTTTAATCCATGTATTTAATTGCCTTCATCAGCAGTCAGATTATTTTAATTTTTTTTTAACTGTTTTTCACCATAGAACTAAGCAAGCTCTGGGGTCCGTTTCACAAAGCAGGTTGACTAAAAACTCTTCGTTTTCTAAACCTGAAATATGGGAAACTTTCACTTTTCCGGTTCATCAAAGAGAGTTTATTCAATCTCTGTTTCAGTCACCATAGTAAAACTCTCCCCAGAGCTAAACTGGTTGGGAGCAGATTTTCTTGAGTAAACTCAGAGTGTCCCGTCTCAACTCTCCTTAAAAGCTAATGTGTCCACTAGACACATTAGTTTTTAAAAATAAACATCGCATAAGAGAATAGATAAGGAATCGAATCGTTTCACAGAATCGATAAGGGAATCGGAATCCTGACACTCTTATCAATTCCCAACCCTACTTTTCAGCTAGTTTCACTATGAACCTCACACTCACACATCAGCCCTGCTTAGAGAAACTAGCGGAGGTGAGCTGCAGCAATGGCTGCTTGAGGGGGAAATCCTCTTTTTCCCAGACATTGTCTAATTTTCATACCTAAAATCTCGAATTTCAAAGAGTAGATCCTGGATTCTGAGGAGTGGAGCTACAGTCTTGCAATGAGGTGAGGGAAACACACACGTGCACTGGGGAAACATGTCAAGGGTCTGGAGACATTTTTAATTATAATCCGTAACTCAAAAACAGAATTAACACTGAAAGCAATTGAGGTTTTTCTGCATCCATGCAGAGGTGGGAAGTAACGAAGTACAAATACTTCGTTACTGTACTCAAGTAGATTTTTCTGATATTAATACTTTACTTTACTACTTATTTTTATGGCGACTTTTTACTTCTACTCCTTACATTTTAAAAAAATGGCTCGTTACTTTAGTTTTGAATCATTTCAATGGAGTTACCGTTATTATTTTTCACGTCATCAATACCAAATTCAATCTAATTGGATGGGAATCTACGTTGCATTTGACGCACCACTACAAGATGAATGGACAGATTCGGCGGTATTCATTCGCGGCAAATCATTGCAGCTTGGTGGCGGTGGCGTTAGCATAGTAGCATGGACGACGAGATGATTGAAAATGAACACAACGGAGATCTAGTCCTATTGGCAGACATCCATTTAAAATGTAGGCAACGGCATGAAAAAAGTGGTTTCTACTTTTACTTTTATACTTTAAGTAAATTTACAAGCCTGTACTTTGTTACTTTTACTTGAGTAAAGAAGTTTAATCAGTACTTCCACTTTTACCAGAGTATTTTTTAACACAAGTATCTGTACTTTTACTCAAGTACGGAAAGTGAGTACAGTACTTTTGCCATCTCTGCATCCATGTTATACATTACAAATTTTAAAATATAAATTGTTTTTGAAGTAGAGAACAACAATCGTTCAGTTCGGTATATGGACAATTTCATGATTCACATATTTTATTTAACACCTGAACTGACATACAGTTTTTTTTCCTCTCTTTTATGGCTTATTGAGGGCGGCGGGCTTTAGGCTGCCCTGCAAGGCTTTAAACCTGGGTTTGAATGGAGACTAAGCCATTCTCAAGCACATATCAAGGTGCTCATCGTGAACCTGGATTCATATTTATTTTGGATTCTGTTCATGGCGGAGAATCCTGCTTCACAGCAGTACGGTTGAGCCAAACATACTCAAAATGTGCAGGGTCATCTTGGACCACACCATTTCACTTTTTTCAGTAATTCACCGCGCTTATTCAAGCAGTCCACGCTTTCTCAGCTTTCTTTTTCTCATCGCCCGGCTTGCCACAGTTTTGGTGCTGTGTCTAAAAGTGGCTCACCGCAGTTATCAGGACTGACACAGCTCATTGACTAATTTGTATCACGTGGAGCCTGGTTCCGGACGCTCCGGAAGGCTTTACCATATTAACAGGAGAAGCGGCGCAAGTGAAGGTGGACACTGTCATTGGACAACATGTGGTAATTCATAAATGTTTTAAATCAGGTTGGTACGGATTAGCCAGCAGGTGAGCCTGGATCTGGACCCTGGTCCGCTAACTGGGGCCTCTGCAACAAAAGGAATAAAACCTGTCGTTTCAATCCAGGGCTCTTAACCAGGCTTGCATTAGGGCTCATAGAACAGCAAATATGCCATTTTACACACCCTATTCAAAAACCTTAAGGACCAGCACCAAATACCCTATAGAATCATTCTATGACTCCTTTAACGTAACTATGGTATTTTAGAGTGCTATTTTGAGCTTGTGTTATTTGTGTCATGGATGTTGAGAACTGTTAAATAGTATTTAAATTTTATAATATAATTATTTCCTTTTGGTTTGTGTAAAAGGATTTTGGAGCTAATACAGTCCCGTGTGAAATAACCGTGTCACATAAGTGTCTAAGGTTCATGCCAGCTGACCAAACCTATATTGTTATACTGTTATTTTAAAGTCTAATTAATAGCGCATATATTCACCTGAGAACAGATGATGTATGTATGTTACAGACCCTGGCTGCATGCACTAAAGTGTATATAATCCACAATAAAGTAGTGGATCTCAATATATTTTCTTATTTATATTTATTGTATTTTAAATAGGCCTATAGGCTTGTAGGTCTTTTTTGTCCAAAAAAAACAAAAACATTTCACAGCACCCCTATTCATAGTCATATGAATTTTTAAAGTTGTGACTAAAGTTGTTTTGCTTTCAACTGTTGCTTTAGGTCCTTGTTTATAGGGATGGCTTCATTTGTCCAGTTTCAGGAATAAGAAGCAGGCACAAGTTTCTAAAAACAAAATGCAGCACCACGTCCCCTCAATATAAAGGTTTGACTTATAACCAGTGTTGGGCACGTTACTTTGAAAAAGTAATTAGTTATGTTACTAGTTACTTCTCCCAAAAAGTTACTGAGTTACTCCACAATAAAAGTAACAAGTTACTAGTAGGAGTAACTTTTGCCTTACTTTTGCATTTCTCGCCCCTGCAACCCACCCGGCCCACACCTTCTCGCTGTGTGTTTCAAAAGCCAGCTAAATAGAGTGGACGACTAAGACAAATACCTGCAGAGTGTTTTACATTTATTGCAACTCAACGTAAATTACATCAGGGGGGAACGCTATCTGACGGGTCTATAAACCCTGTCAGATAGTGTTTCCCCTGTTTAGCATGGGGGAAACGCTATCTGATGGGCTTCTAAACCCTGTCAAATATCTTTCCCCCATGTAAAGCAGGGGGAAACGCTACCTGACGGGCCAATAAACCCCATCAGCTAGCATTTCCCCTGCTTAACATGGGGGGAATGGTAGCAGACGCGGTGTAAATATCATCAGGCTGCATTACCTCTACTCATGGATGTGAAGTTTTTTAACAGGGCATTCAGATCTGAGGTGAGTGTATGAAATTAATAACTGGGGAAGTCTAATTCTTAAATCCTGTGTGTTTGGGTTGTTATAGATACTGCAACATCAGTTACTTTCAACGCCGTTACTCCCATCACTGCTTATAACTACATTTTTATCATATGTTTTTGTTTTTTTTCCTCCGTCTTATGTCTTTATTCCCTCATCGACAGTACCAGCTGGGATGGCCAGGCATGACCTCTACATCTAATATTTACATATTGATGATGTTGTCTTATAAAAAAACAAACTTTTTGTCTCTCAAATAAAACACTTAATAGTAAAATAAATACGACCACATACTGTTTTTGTTTATTGCCATGTTATCACCATGAGGCTTAAAGTTAAGTGACTTGAAGACACTTTCAATTTGACACATTTGTTTTGGTTTTTAATTACTCTACAACAGGGGAATTAAAGGTATAGAATATGATCTTTAATTTCCGGGTGGGTCATCTAAATAAGTGGTCCTTCTATTTGTCGATCATTCTGGTGATATGTTTACGTAAGGCCGCCCTAAGTGCTCATCCAGTTAGCTACCTCTTTCTGCATATGCGCACTTTCAGGCATAAATGTTTAGTGAGCCACACAAAGCATTATGGGATTGGCCCGCTGTTGCCATAGGCTGTCGCTAGTGTTGACTAATATAGATGGCGCAGGCACCACATGGTGTAGCAGGAGTTATGTGACCAACAGGGAGCAAAAAGCAGTGATCATCTGTCAGAATGGTAAGTTAACTTGTTCACTATAAAGTTCACTATGTAGTCCCGCTCTATATAGTGATTGAGGGATTTAGGGGTTAGGGCGGACATTCGGACACAGTAAGCTTGTATGAGGTATGAGAACAGCAACTTGTGTACAGGAGAAATGGGCTCATGCATGCTCTCGCAGACGTTCCCTCTCAGAAGTGGTTACAGGGTTGTGTATGTGCATTTTTTTTTTTTCTAAAGAGGATGGATCTTTAAAAAAAAAAAAAAAAATCACAAAAATCCTCCACAATGCCTTTAATGTATTGATCAATAGATAGATCTCTATAAAATATCACCTTTTTGTAGCATTAGGGAGAGTATTAGTACTTCTCATTCACCACATAAAGTACGGGTTAAACTTAAAATGACTTAATGTGAGATGGCGGCAAAAGTTTATTTGAAAAATTAAGGAAACGCCATTTCATGTAGCTTAGCTTCATTATTTTGAGAAGCAGTTTTATAAACTGTAAAGATGCTGTGTCAGCAAAGTAAGCTGTTGGGATCCGGAGGCTTGCCCACCAGAGGGCGCCAAGGATCCCTTCCTGAGGGCTGGTGCTCACCTGCAATACCTGTTTTCCATCTGCTCATCAAGAGGTTCCTACTTAAGGAGGCGGAGAGCTACACTCCAGTGCCAGAGTGTTTGCCAGTTATGGTTAACAAGCCTGAGCCAACCTGCCTGTCTGAATCTCTGACTCCCTTGAAACCTGAACCTGACCCGTTTTCTCCTTCCCAGGTTGAACCTGCCTGAAAACCTGAAAACTCAGAAGAGTTTCTCTGTTGGAAATCTGCCCGCCTGATCTCTGAAGAACCCTGGAGAATCTTTCCTGCCAAGGACCTGCCTGCCCGCTCTCTGAAGAATCTAGAAGGGAAACCGAAACCAGAAATCTGCAAACACTCAACCAAGCTCTGCCTCCGCCAAACACCCTCAGCCTGCCGACAGCCTCTGGACCCTCAAGGTCGCCCACCTCAGCCTGGTCCTCATGAGAGAGGAAGAGGGAGAGAGCCAAGCCTGGAATCTGCCTGTCAGCATTCTGACAGCCTCTGCCAAACTCTCAGCTCTCCTCCTGCCAGCACAGGGTTCCCAACCAGAAACCTGCCCATCAGCACTCAGCTCTGCTAGCCCTCAGCCCTCGGCCTGCCAACAGCCTCTGGATCCAAAAGGTTCCCCCTCCTCTCTGCAGCTCTGCTCATCCCCAGGAACAGCGAGGGAACCATATCCTGATCGGTTGCCAAACCCTGGGCTTCTTTTATTAGTCTACATTCCTTTAAATAGGCAACTAAACTTTTACCCCTGTCTCCAGTGGTTCCTGCATATGGGCTAGAGTGGATTTCACCCATTATCACATAGAAAGCATTTTTGAGGAAGGAATGGTAGGTGGGGATAGCTCCAACTTGTACGATTTATTAATCGGGAAAATAATGTAACTTAAGTTTTAAAATGTGGTCCTTTACAAACATTAAAAAAAGTTCCAAAACATTTTCTTGGCCATGGAGATGGTTGGTTCAGGCCCCCTATGTACCCCGGGCCCAGAATAACTGACCCATTTGTTACCCCCTTTTAGAAGACATAAATTTATAAATTTTTAAAATTTCAACAATTTTAAAAAGTAAAACTTATATAATTAAGCATATTTCAGATGCAGCTGTATATCTAAAATGAGAGGAAATATTATAAAAAACTCATCGCTATTCTCACCTGCTTCATCTTTCAGGGGGTGAAATCCTGAGTTAAACTCCTCCATGTTTGGCACAAATTTGGCTTTAGCTTTCTAGAGCACCTGAGAGCATGCCTCACTTACGCTTTCTTAGATGAATAAACATGATGAGATGTTGGGAAGCTCACACTGGCTGAACAGACAGACTGAGATGAATTTAAGGCTTTGATATTTTCAGCATCTTTGTTATCATAGAACCACTTCACTTTGTGTGAGCATCTATCAAATGTAGACACAGAGCAGCTCAGGATGGTTTCATCTCTGTTCTTCTGTTCACAAACTGATGAAGATGGAGACATTATGACAGTAACACAACATTAAAACTGACTTCATCACTTCAGGTATTGTATCACATTAGTTTGTTTTTCTGAAAGTGAAACATAATGATATAAATACTCACTGGTAACAACAGACAGCTGGACAGTAGAGTCTGGTCCTTCTTGTTGTCCTGTTGAGTTAAACTGTCTGCAGACATAAAGACCAGCATCCTCCACTGAGACCTTCTTTATAACCAGAGAGCAGTCTGCTGTAACACTCAGTCTGTTTGATTTAGTTCTGGCATCTTCATGAATCTTCCCATCATCAAACAGTGTTTCTGTTCTAATTATTTGACCAGCGAACATCCAGGTAGTTTTATTACAGGAATCCATCAAGTTTCTGAAACATTCAGCAGGCAGAGTGACTTCTTCTCCGTCTCTGACAACAAAGTAAGAGTTTTCTCCAGATGCTTCTGCTGAGGAGACGACAGAAAGGAAATCAGGAATGCAAGGTTTGTGTGGTTAATACCACAACAATTTACTTACAGAAAGTTTACTTTATCTTGAAAAAGATTTTAATTCTCAAGGGTTTAAAAAACTTCCTTTCATTAAATACTAATTAGTGGAAGTTGATTGATAGCATCATCTAAACAATGATCATCTACAATAAACATATATAACTATAATCTTACCTGTATAGGTTAGCATCAATAAGAAAAACATTGTAATACAGCTGAATTCAGCCATCGATCATCTCTTGTTCTCGGTCATCCAGCGACTGACTCTGGTAGAGAGAGGGAGCATCTACTTCCTCTTACTCACATGATGTCACTTCCTCAAGCTGACTTGAGGGTAAGGATTTTTTTTTTTTTTTTTTTTTTTTTTTTTTTTTTTTTTTTTTTTTACTAAATACAGATTATGCTTCATGTCCTCAGAGGTCACACCAGAACTGATTATAGAGAACAGTTAAAAGTTTGAAGAATTATAAAAATTAACATTCAAAATTAAACAGCAAAATAAGTGACCACTTTAGAATAAAGGCAAAAGACTGAGATCATTCAGGTTTTTAATAGTAAAGAGGTGTGGATGACAAATGCATGACAATTAGTTCCTCTTTCCACCTCCTTCACATATTTAATGTGTTCAATGACCTCAGACTCATTAGTTAAACTTCTTCACAGTAACTCTATATGGGTTTACTTCTGAGAACTAAAGCCGAAATGTTCGGTGGTTAACGCACTGAGTAGCTGAATGTTTATATGCGTAAAAGCCGAATAGAGTTTAACCTTACACAAAAAGTCCTAAACTTGTTTAAATTTCTTTTTTGTTCCATTCTGCTTCATCACTGTGTGTATTGAATATTTCATTTCCAGCACTCTGAAAAACTTAACTGTCTCAATAGGTGTTCAGAGAGATTTAATAGAGCCATCATGTGGAAAATTCTCTTAGTGGAAATATTTGGGGCAGGAAGTTAGCATGACCTGTTACTAAACAAAGTAACACATGCAGCTGCTGCAGAGAGACTACTGTGTTAATCATAGAATATTTGATACTGTGGATTTAAAAGAGTTTGCATTTATTTAATTGAGAAGGGTATTGTAAACCCACCCGGCAAAGGTTTTGATGGATTTTTCTCATGTTCGTCGGCATTGTTGAAAAGTATTTTTGTTGAGCTGCTGACTGGACCAGACCGGGCATTCGAACCGAGCCATCAGCTCCGGTGCTGGTCCGGGTCCGGAGCCACCTGGGGATGGAATGACCGAACCTGACTCGGTGACGGTATGCTTCCACCGGCCTGCCTTACCCGGTTGCGGTACTGGGCCGCAGCTACCGTCACCGGGTCAGGTTCGGTCGCTCCGTCCCACACTGGCTCCATCCCCCCGTCCGCCGGAGTTCCCGGACCAGCCCCGAAGCTCATAGGTTGGTTCTGCTGCACAGTAGTCGACCAAAATCCCGGACATTTTTAGGTATGAAAAGTAGGACATGTCCGGGAAAAAGAGGACATTTGGTCACCCTACTATATAAAGCTTTGGTTAAGTCAGTGATAGATTATGGTTGTAAGGCCAGTGGGTCTGCAAGTGCTCCTCCCCTGAATGAACCTGATGTGATCCAAGAACAAACTTTGAGGATAGGATGTGGTGTGTTGAAACATTCCCAGTAAAGCTTTTAGGAGGAGATTAGGGAAATGGAGCTAAACTGGGCATCCATGTACAACTTTTTTTGCCCTTTTCCAGCTGATTCTCCAGTCAAGCGAGAATTTTTCGATTGGGCCGACTTTTAGCCTGATCGTGCGTCCTGCATCGTGTAGAGTACAGGGGTTAATGAGGGGCAATCAGCCTCTCAAGACCACTTCCGGAACAGGAATCGTAAGGTCAGGAAAAAAAATCAAACATGTTTGAAAGTCAGTCGGCCATCTTAAGGTGGTCGTGGGTGGTCGTGCACATGCGCACACAAGGTTTCCTTCTCTTCTTCCTCTCAGATAAAAACATAGAGGCAAGGTGGGGATGTGAGTCAAATTGAGTTATTTCTATAACATTGACATCCCATAGTAGCCAAGTTTGCTCAGCCATGTTGTCTTTCCCCTCTGGGGCTTCAGCACACAAAATTGCACAAATTGCCAAGGCAGCGTGTTTCACTTTAGTGAGCTTCATATTTAACAGGACGCCTCGACATGTCCGTCTGTTTCCTCCTCTACTCATTGGCTTCCGGATAGACGAGTCATAGTTAGCGCCATCTCACTGAGGAGCTGAATCTGACGTGGTTTTTAGATCTAGAGTGTGAGCAGGTAGATCGCATTAGAGCTTTAGACAGGTTGGGATAAATAGACTGGAGATGGTGACAATTCTGGTGACATTAAACAGGGTAGCTTGAAAACTGAAAACAAAGTTTATCCTCCTTCGATGTAACTTTAGTTCTTTCAAGTATTTGATGATTATCAGTTTACAGGTTATCCAATGTGATATATTAATTACTATGCTTAGATTTCTTCAGTGGATGGGGAGGGGGCTAATTCTTTTTCTATGGAGCAATAAATAAATCTGAGGTAAGGGGCATGACTCGGCGGTTCTAGTCAGGGGCCAACAGGGACCAGTGCTCTGTTAGAACTGGTGCTTGCCCCTGTTATGGTCCCTGTACTGATGACATACTACTAAATCAATTTTGTGTTTTGCACAGCAGCTGTAACTGAGAGATTGCTCAGAAAACTTTTTTTTCTCTCTGATTTTTCTTTTACTTTTTTATATGTTCTTCACTTTTAACTGCAGCTGCATTAAACTTATTTTAAAATGTAATGCACATTGATTTTGTGTCTCAACCCATCTAACTGGTGCCCTCCTTCATTTAAAGTGATTAACGCATCAGTTTTTTTTGTTAACCCAAACTTGATCCGAATTCCTCAAAACATTAAGGACACTTAGGCCACAGCAGAACGGTGTCCGTAGTCTCCATAAATATTGGTGTCCAAATGGTTCTGGCAATTAGGAAGGACATGGACCACGATACAGGTTACTTCCTAGTGCAGATTTATTAGCATAGGAACCTCTTTACGTCCCTAGCTGTGTCACGGTTTTGCACTTTACAACGAGCGAAGCTGCTGTGCAAAGACATATCATAGCAACATTGTGAGACTTTGTTTGCTTTTCTCAGAATTTATCAGCTATTCCAGGTAAATTCAAATAAGAGACAAATCCTAATGGAAACAAACACACTATATTTCTATGCCCATTAAAGCTGAGAATAGCTCTGATAGATGGACTTATCACTGACTTAACCAACCTCCTTTTTCTTGGAGGTAAAGTCTGATGGCTCCGACTACTTCTGTACCAACTGTAGAAAGGTCGTGCCATTTATAAACCAGAGCTCTTTATAAACCAGAGCTCCTTTATAAACCAGAGCGCTTTATAAACCAGAGCCCTTTATATACCAGAGCCCCTTATAAACCAGAGCTCTTTACTAACCGATTGTAAGAGCCCTTTGCAAACCAAAGTCCTTTATAAACCAAAGCCAGTTATAAACCAGAGCCCGTTTATAAACCAGAGCCCTTTATAAACCTGAGCCCTTTATAACCCAGAGCCCAATAAACCAGAGCCCTTTGTAAACCAGATGCCCTTTATAAACCAGAGCTCTTTATTAACCAGAGCACTTTATAAACCAGAGCCCTTTATAAACCAGAGCTCTTTATAAACCAGAGCTCTTTATAAACCAGAGCCTGGTTATAAACCAGAGCCCTTTATAAAGCAGAGCCCTCTTATAAACTAGAGCCCTTTATAAACCAGAGCTCGTTATAAAACAGGGCCATTTTTAAAGCAGAGCCCTTTATAAACCAGAGCTCTTTATAAACCAGACCGATTTATAAACCAGAGCCCTTTATTCTGCCTCCTGCTGAAGCGGAGGCGGCGTTCTCTGTTAACCTGAATAAACAGACCTTATTTCACCGCTGCCTACCTGTCTCTGCGCTTTGCCCCTCCATACAAACACCTCGATCATGACACAGAAGAATCCAGTCGTGAACATGGACCCAAGCTGAAACCAGGTCATGTGAACTCCTCAGCTCCCCCTATATAATGGAGTCTGACCTTTGGAGCTTTTTTTAAGGGGTGAGAGATGATTTATTTTTGTTCCTGTCACCGCTATCAGTGGTGGGCTCTCCAAGAGCCCCTCGCCGGGGGCTCCAAGCCTGCCACGGCTTGAGCTCAGCGGGCGCTCCACCGGCCTTTAAGGCCCCCTCCTGGTGGATTCGGAGCCGCGCTTGTCGACGGGCTCCTCTGTTCCTGATTCGCAATGAGCCGCTATTCCTGGGTCGGTGGTCTCCTCTGTTTCTGATTCGGAGCCGCGATTGGCGGGCTCCTCTGTTCCTGATTCGGAGCCGCCGTCGGTGGTCTCCTCTGTTCCTGATTCGGATCCACGGTCGGTGGCCTCCTCTGTTCCTGATTTCGGAGCCGTGGTCGGTGGTCTCCTCTGTACCTGATTCGGAGCCGCAATTGGCGGGCTCCTCTGTTCCTGATTCGAAGCCACAGTCGGTGGCCTCCTCTGTTCCTGATTCGGATCCACGGTCGGTGGCCTCCTCTACTCCCTGATCCGGAGCCGCACAGGGCGGCCCTGTCTGAGGCTGTTGCAGAGCAGCAGAAGCTGTGAGGTGGCGTCCTCCTCGGAGCGCTAAGCTGAAGCGGAGGCGGCTTCCTCCTCGGAGCATCCTGCTGAAGCGCCGAGGCGGGCGTCTCCTCCTGGATGCATCCTGCTGTGCCTTGAAAGCGGCTTTCTCCTCCTTGTGTTCCTGCAGCATTTGAGACGCCAGGCCCCAGGAGCGTCTCTCTCAGCTCCGGCCCCACGGCCGGCCTCCAGAGCCTCTCTCTCAGCTATGGCCCCGCGGCCGGCCTCCAGAGCCTCTCAGCTCGCGCCGCCCCACCGCCCGGCCTCCAGAGCGCCTCCTCACATTAAAGCTCCGGCCCCACGGTCGGGCCTCCAGAGACCTCCTTCCTGTTTACCCCTCCACCACCCTGGGTGGGTTGTTTGGTGTTTCTGGACTCTGATCTGTTTTCATGCCTGCCTCCCTGGTTCCCCTCCGCCCACCCTGGGTGGAGTTGTTTTCTGTTTCTGGACATTTTAGGGGCATCTGGGATCCACCCTTTAAGTGGGGGGTAACTGTCAGGGTCTTGGTCTGTTTGTTCCTGTTTTCATTGGTTATCCATTTGTTGTCCCTCTGCTGCCCTCTTGTGTCCTCCCCTTGCTCTGTTTCTCTGTCCTGCCTTTTGCACCTGTTATCAATTTCCTCGCCAGCTCTCTTTTTGTCTCTGACCCCTTTAAAAGCTCTTTCTCTGGTTGCTGCTGTTTGCTGGATCTTCGTCTAACTTCTGTCTGTGTTCCTCGTCTCTCCCTGGCTTCTAGTTTTGGTTTACCTCTGATGTCTCCTGGTTCTGGTACGTCTGTAATTTTCTGTTGGACTCTGATTCCTGCCCCTGGATCTGTTAACCTGAATAAACAGACCTTATTTCACCTCTGCCTACCTGTCTCTGCGTTTGGGTCCTCCATACAAACACCTCGATCATGACAAGCTGGTAAAGTTGGAGAGCTAGCAAGATTTGGAAGTGGCCCGCCTTCTTCTCCTTTCTCCTCTATTCAAAGCCAGTCAAACTTGGCTTTGAATGGAGGTAAACCTGAACTCACAGCAAAACTCGGAAAAGAAGTTGGGAGCTGACTTCACCATTACTTTCAATATATGTTGGAATGCAGCCTAACTACCTCATGTCTCATTCACCTGTAAGTAAAATATGTCAAGGTAGCATGTTAAGTTTAGCAATAATAACCATACAAGTTTTAGGAAGGGGTGTTGTGAATATTTCTGGCAACAGCCAAACCTTAGTGTGCAAACAGAGGAAAAGGCAGAGATGAAGGCATCTGATTGTTTTTCTCCATTTTGACTGAATTGCAACGATTGGTCAGAGATTTTCTGGGCTTGCAGCTCTCACACACCTGATTATTTTTGCTCCTTTTTCTGAATACATAAGGCATTGACTACTCTCCGGATGGAAGGACTATTTACAGTAACTCGATATAACGAAAATTGAATTTTGTGGGATAGTGTCCGAGGTGTGAAGGCGTTGTGAACGGCACTACAGCCAGAGTTTCTGCAATTAGATACCAAACAGCATATGCGCATAGAGTAGAGCGGATGTAGAATTGACCAATCAGATCTCTTCTTTCTCTCCTTCCTGCAACACTATCTGTGGTACTGTCTGCAGTCATCTACAATTTTGGGGAGGTGCGCCAGAGTGTCTGCGTTAACTGCGACACACGCAGACGACCTGGTTTCTGAGTATAAACATGGCTTAAGAGTTTAAGAGGTTCATTGATGTCTGAGAGGGGAGGCTTTGATGAGGCAGATTATAGAAGGTGGAGTCAAAGTAATCTTACAGTTCTATGAGGTGAGGTTGCAAAAAGGTAGGCTGGAGATCCTGGAAGGGAGTACTGTTGGGAGAGCGGGTAGAAATAGTTCTGTACTACGTAGGCTTAGACAAACCTTTTTTTTTAAATTTTTTTAGACAGAATGTATACAAAATGAAGTTTTGATACAATTCATCTTTTCGACAGTTAATGAGCAGCGTAGCCGTGAAATAAACATTTACATTCATAATGTGCAGCAATGTTTAAAATGTAAACAGTGTAGGAGAGGCATGGTGAAAAAGGCATTGATGTGGAAGGTTGTCTCTGTCATGTCCAGTGTCCAGTGTGTTGTGGTCCAAATCTGAGTCCAATCCTTATTCACTGATTCATAATTTTCTATTAAATCAAAAGCCATCTAGTTGATCTATAAAAATAAAAATCTGTAGATAAGGAATTAACATCCCAATACCCTGGTTACTAATTCAACAAACATTTATAACCTCTTCTTTTAATCTTTAAAAATTATGTTTTAATATTTAATTCAACATTTGAAAACCTGTTATGTTCTTCTAGGAAATCCATTACAACACAGTATTTGTACTTATTAGTGATATGAATATGCCATTATCTTCAGGAAATTCTCTGTATTAATGTTGGTTACCCATCAGCATTCTGTTTTTTACAGTAAGGTTTTGAGGATTTTCTTCTACTATTGAGGTAAAAAAGATATACATATTTTGGAAAAAATGTAATATTTTCTCATTTAGTCAAAATAAAACAATATAAGAGAAAGGAAGAATGATAAAAAAAAATGTGGCAAAAAGTTTGCTGGGTTCATTTGAGGCTGCAGCAGCAGAGGAATAAGCATTCACTGAGCTATAAGCCACTGTCCCTTCTTCATCTTCGTTACTCTGGACCTGAGAGTTAAGCAATATAGAAAAGTGATTTTTACAGAGGAAAAGCAATAAAAACTAGGTTAAAAAAATATTAATATGGAAAGATTTTCAAACTGAGAGGTGGACATTTATATTCTAATTGAAACGATTGACTAACTGCATGCAGCAAGGCTAAAGCTTTATTCAGCTTTTCCTGCATCCTATTTCAAAGGTCATCAGGATCTGACCCAGCAAATAAATAGTTTTATTAATAAAAAAAACACACAAAAAGTAAACCTGTACATGAAATTATGTTTTTAGAAAAATTTTTTTGTTGTTGGCAATCATTTACATATTCTGGTGTGATAACTTAGTATATGTTTGATTGTTTTTTGGTATACATCTATTTTGAATTTATAGCCCCACCAGCCACTACTGTATTAGACCAGGACTGGGTCTGGCTGTCAGGCTGGTCTGGAGCAGGCTGGCTGGCTCAGAATAAATCACCATGGTAACTGAAGTGTTACTGCTTTCCTTAAACCAAGTTGAGGCTTAAATAGACCTGGATATCTGGAAAATCCTGACTATCTCCCTTATCCTGGTTTCATGAAATCAGCCAAAATCATTTCTCTTTTTATTGTAAAACTTTAACATCAGAGTAGAGATATCTAAGCTTTGTTTTTAGAGTTTCCTCTTTTGTTGTCAACAATGAGCTAAGATGGAAACAGATGAATTAAGACATAAAATATTGGCATTCAATTTTCTGACTACATTACAAAAAGATGTTAGAAGAGAAAAAACACAATAAACAATTTTTTTTTCTGCACATCAAATAATACTCTGAGTTTTATACCAACTGGTTTAATCAAAAGTGAAGTGAGGATTTTGATACAACAGATTGTAAAACTGTACCTTTAGTTCTGGTCCAAACGTTGACGCTCACAACCGTTATAGAAAGAGCTGCTAAACCCACAGAGACGATGATGATACGCCATAAACCTGGAAGAAAAACAAGAAATAATGTCCTGCGGTCAAACGTTAAAAATATTTCACCTTTGTTTTAACCTATGTATTTAATTGCCTTTATAAGCAGTCAGATTATTTTCATTTTCCAAACTGTTTTTCACCATAGAACTAAGCAAGCTCTGGGGTCCGTTTCACAGTAAAACAGTAAACTATATCCTGATTTAGTCTGATTTTTGTCTTGGTTTTTGTGCATAAAAAAATAAAGAATCATTAACTAGGTCCGTTAGACACATGAGCTTTTAAAACATTAGCTTTTAAACATTGCATGTCTGTTTGATGAGGATCTTATTGAAGAATGATCAGCATTCTTTTTAGAGAATTAAATGTTTATAATGTTTATAGGGAGAGGATTCTACAACTCTGACAGGATTTATGAGATATGAGATTTGTGTGTCTTTGTTTTAGGTTTATTCAATGATGATTATAAAATTAATGTGTGTGTGCTTATGAAACATTGGAGCAAGGAGATGCTCCACTGCAATGCTTAATGATTCAGTCAAGAAGAGAAGACCACCATTTAGAAGAAGAAAATGGTCCACTTTCCTCTACAGTGTTCTGTCAGAAAAATAATACTGTTTTGTTACCATGTGTTGTAATTTCGTTAATAACAAGTGAGATGCAGGAGGCAGAGGCGACCTTGTCAACAGGCAAAACCAGCAACTACTCAAGCCCCGCTTGCCTGGGGCCCCTAGAGCCAGCTACTGTACACCAAGAGATCTACTGGTGGCATAGGGTGGCAAATGCCCCTAAATGACGGTAGCCTTGCCACCCCAGTTACTGTAGTACAGGCTTATAAATTCATGAATAATTTGAGAATTACTTACCGCTACTTCAATGTCGGACTGCAGGACGTATATATTCAGATGACGCTGTAGAGCTTCTTACCGAGACTGATTGTTTTGAAAACTGAGCGGGTGGGTGGTTTGTGGGTGATGGGGAGAGGAGACACGGGATGAAACAAGTAACTGTTTAACTATGTATCAAGAAATGAAATCATAATGAAAGAACAATGTTGTAGTATAGCTGCAATGCTGATTTTGGATGATAAAAAAAATCAGGTTGCAGAACGCTATTTCTCTATGATGCTAGTTAGGCCTGGACGCCTCAGGCTCATAAAGACATATTTATATGTCAACTATGACAGAAAAGGCCATCAAGCAGAGCTTATTCAATTACCAACGCAAGGAGGGATTTGATCTGGCCTGAGTTGTGAAGCCTTTTGCTGAGCAACAATAAATATCACTGCATTCATTGATATAATCATGTTAACTTTATTTCTAAAAATCTCTGATATTTCTCTGAAATCTTACATCTTGTTTTGGCACCTGAGAAAATCTGACATTTCCTTTTAATAAAACCAAAAGTGTTAGACTAAATGAAAAAAAGTAAAGTTAAAAATGAGATACTGGAGGAATCCTGCTCTATAGAAAGCAGTGTTGTTGTTTCTATTTTTTCGACTCCATAGTATGCCAAATGTCCAGACATGACATTAATGAACCTACCCACAAAATGGTTTTGTACTTTTACAGATATGAAGCTAATTTTATGATTATGATGCGTTTAAAACATTTGTGGAGATTTTGATGTAACATCCAGTGCCTGCCAATGTTGAATTGTTGATACAGCAGCTCTCTCGTCTACAGCATATATACATGCATTGTATGTCTCCTTCATGTTGCCTTAACTGCTGTAGGTCAAGTTCTGAGGATCAGATGGGGTAAGGCTGTGTACAGAGCAGAATCATACATAGAAAATCTGGTGTACCTTGGTCGGGTGCCTCGACCCATTTACGGTCTACTGAGGTGGATTCTAACTTTACTGGAAGCTCAGTCCATAGATCTCTGATGGGAAACTTTTTTCTTTCTATAGGTTCTTCTTGTGCAAAAATGCTGCAAAACGGGGGGGTCTGACAGTACAATCTTCACACATCTTACTCAGCTTGTGTCTTACCTTAATACCTTCCTGTCATAATGCCTTTGCTGCAAAGAGAGGAGGGATTACAGATCTTCTATTAAGTGAGATCTCATTGTACGATGTATTTCTACTATGATAAACTCTTTCAGATGAAACAGTTACTGTACGCACTATTCTCACCTCAAACTGTGATAACTGTGATTAAATTCCATATAAACTTTAAATGCCATATGTTGCTAAGCCTACAAAAATTCCTGCCCCTCTCTCTCTCACACTCCATAAATATTTTTTCTAGACCTGCTGTACACCCTAGATAAGCAGCAACTGAAGACCATGACAGCTATAGTAACTGAGGAGATGCATAACTGCATATTAAATTAAGATTGACTGAATGTTGATTGATATAGGCATTGCAAAGTCACCTTCAAGCCCAGCCCACATAGATAACTTACTTAATGAAAATGAACGTAGCTCGCTTAATGGGTGACTTGTAGGCCTATCGCTCAGTGTAATTGGAAAAGCAATTATGTAATTCAAGCTGAAGGAAAAAATATTCATTTTCCATGTCTCAAGAGAGACTTTCAGGACTGGCGCTATTTCCATAGAGTGCTAAGGTCTTTGGATCTGGAGGACTTATGTCTGCATTTGCACAAGCCAAGGTCCGTAAGCAGCAATTCTGGAAGCAGTATAGGACCCCAATAATTTCACTACACCCTTGGTAACTATACTTTATATTTTGTACAAAGTTTATATTGGTTTTAAAGTAATTTACTGTTTTTTATTTTATTATACATTTTAATTTATTAGCTTATTCTTTACTTTTATTCTTTTATATTTTCCAAAATAACAAGGTTGTTCATGTTTAGAACATTTGGAATAAAAAAAAGGTTTTATTTAATACATTTTTCATTTGTATCAGATTATTTATAGCCTAACATAATGGTGATGAACACTGGTCAGCAGGGGCCCCCCTAGTATTTTAAGCTTGGGGCCCCCACAGACTCTAGAATCGCCTCTGCTGGAGGTGCCTGGAAAGCAAAGAGTTGAAAGCTGGGTTGGGCTCTTTTCCACTCCTCCAGGAGCTGTTGAATCTCTTTCTGTGAGGACCAAACCTACACTTTTGAACCCAACACTTGGTTTGTTTAATATGGGCGACGTGGATAATTTTGATATATTTACTTTTACAGTACATACAAAGAACTATTGGAAATTATTCTCGGTGATTACATACTACATAATTGTGCAGGTAGGGTGGAGGAACTATCTTTAGCGCTAGGTGGGGATTTCTCGGCGGTTTTCGTAATTGAGTCATAACAACCTTCCGAGACTGATTACTGCTAATAATGGCCATTTATTGGTATGATAATATCTGAAGCGGCTGCAAACTGACACTTATTTACTCTGTAAAAGAAGAGGACCAGCTGTTAAAATCCAGTTATTAACACCAATTTAGTGACTTAGGCTAGGCCATCAGCAGAGCTATTAATTACCAACCAGGAGGGAGAATCTGGCCTGAGTGATAAGCCACTAACTGTACAATAAATACAAACTACAAGATAAAATGATGTCTTTATTTCTAAAAATCCAGGATTACAGAAATCTAACATCTATGCACACACTACATACTAGAAAATAAAACATGAAGTAGACTAAATGAAAAATTTGGAAAGAGGGGAAAATGTGTCTAAGAGTCCATTTAGATGGTTTATGGGGAGACTCCAAGGGAGGCCAAATGTCAATACATCCATTAATGTCCATTCAAAAGGGCAGCAGATATGATAAGCGATGATAGATGCGTTTAAAACAATGTGAATTCATTCAGCTTACAATGCTTAATGTTCACAGATGTATTAACAATATAGCATTGTATCACCTCAGCAAAACTACATCTAGCCTAGTTGGATAAAGAGGGAAGGCTCCTACAATCCAGAATCATCAAAGAAAATCAAGATGGTGATCCCCCTACCATACGGTCAAGGGAGGTGGAGCAACAAGCTGGAAAATCACTAGGCTGATGGGTCACCAAAAGGTGGACCTTATCACATGACCAAAACGGGGGGGTTGAACTACAATGTGGACGTATCTTAACTTATGAAACTCACAAAATGGCTTTGCTGCAAAGAGAGGAGGGATTACAGATCTTCCACACCGAGTCAACTATCGGAGAAATCTAGATCAGTCTGACGCAAGCAACAAGTGTAGGCGAGCTTTAGCGCATAGGCAAGCGGCAAAGGGGTTTAGGATGCACTCATTGATAGCAACCTGCTGAACCTACCAGCATCATCTGAAGCCATTCTATGGGACTGATAACTGCTATTAACGACCATTTACTGGGATGATAACATTCAAAGCACCTTCAAAAGGCCACATAGTATTTACTGTTAAAAGGAAGAAAAAAATCAACGTGAGGAGGGACCCCATGAGATGATGTTCTGTTAGAACAATGTTTTATGATTTCATCTTCACCTGCTGCCAGATGATTTCACCTAAATAGATGCCTTGATCCTCTCAATTCAAGAAATAAACCCATAATGCCATCGTCACAACAGTGATGGGGATACAGTACCTCCAACTACTAATCATCCATCTCCACCCTTGGCCCAGGACAACTGACCAGTTTGTTACCCTTTCAGAAGGTTTCTGCAGCATTCAGCAGGCAGAGTGACTTCTTCTCCATCTCTGACAACAAAGTAAGATCTTTCTCCAGCTGCTGCTGCTGAGGAGACGACAGAAAGGAAATCAGGGATGTGAGGTTTGTTTGGTTATTGTCACAATAATTTACTTACAGAAAGTTGCCTTTATGTTTAAAAATATTTTAATTCTCAAATTCAAAAACTTTCTTTCATTAACTACTGATTAGTGAAAGTCTTTGATGGCATCAGTTTAACAATGATCCTCTGCAATAAACAGATCTAACTATATTCTTACCTGTAAAGGTTAGCATCAATAAGAAAAACATTGTAATCCAGCTGAATTCAGCCGTCGATCATCTCTTGTTCTCAGTCTTCCATCAACTGACTCTGGTAGAGAGATGGAGCATCTACTTCCTCTGACTCACATGATGTCACTTCCTTAAGTCAACTGAGGGTTGTTTTTTTTTTTTTTACTAAATGCAGATTATGCTTTATGTCAGAGGTCCCAGCAGAATATTAAACCAGAACTGATCATACAGACCAGTTAAAAGTTTGAAGGATTACAAAAATGAACATTCAAAATTAAACAACAAAATAAGTAACCACTTATAAGACTGGGATCATTCAGGTTTTTAATAGTAAACAGGTGTTAAAAAAGCAAGATGACAAATGCGTGACGATTAGTTTCATGTATAAATGTATAAAAGTCAAGTTCCTCTTTCCACCTCCTTCACATATTTAATGTGTTAAATGACCTCAGACTCTTTAGTTCTTCACAGTAACTCTATATGGGTTTACCTCTGGGAATTAAAGGGGAAATGAAACACAAAAAGTCCCAAACTTGTTAAGAAAATATTTTTTGTCCCCTCTGCTTCATCACTCCTGTATTAAATATTTCATTTACAGCACTCTGAAAAACATTACTGTAGAAAATTAGAAAGACCTGTTTCTAAACAAAGTAAAACATACATCTGCTGCAGAGAAACTACTGTGTTCTTCATAGATCAATATTTAGTTGAGATTGTAAATTTACTGTAAAAGAATTTGCGAGTTGGTTTTAATTGAAAACAAAAGTGTCTGCTTGGTTAGACAGGAAGTGTGATGCATGAATTAACATAGCTTGACATTGGACCTCAACGACCCCCCCAAAAAACTTATAAACTCAAATCCTTACATTTTTACATGTATATATATCTTTTAGGATATATTGCCACAATGGAGTCAAATCAATTTGAGGAACCATTTCAAACCACCCCCCTTCCCTTTGCACAAAGAGAACAAAGGATGCTCCTCAGACTTCTGGAAAATTCCAGCCAAAAGGGACAGTCAGCTCACGCATGGACCAATCAGCTGATAAGAAGGCTGAAACCTCAACAGGAAATACCCCTACGTCATTCAGGGTTGAAAAATCATAGCGCAAGATCCATCGGTCTCTCTTCCCGCTGGGTTTCAACACCTGTAAGGAGAGGCCCGTTTCACGTGAAATGCTAAAAGAAAGCTAACTGGAAGTAGCTTTCGTTTTCCTGCACCGAAAGTCACGGATCGCAGTGTCCCATCGTGCATAGCGCCCGCTGAACTGGGTGAGATGGGGAAATCCGGAGCTGAACGCTGTGTGGATTTTTCTCCCTTTGTGAAGACCTCGCTATGGACATCACAGCCTATCGCCAGGAGGACGCTTCTGCTTTGATAGCCGTAAGTAAACCTTCCTCGACCTAAAAGCCTATCAAGTTCCACTGCTGTAGCATCAAACTGACTTAAAACTCCTCTGAGAACGGACCCCCGGTGAGACGGACCCTGCATCGGGCTGAGGCCGTAATTGTGTGTCCCCTTCCTCTGTCTCAAAGAAAAACCCATCCACTTTTCTTTTTGATGCTTTAATGAGGTGCTGCGTTCGGGCGAGTAGCTAGATAAGGAAAAACTTGAATCAATGGTGATGTTTATGTTAGGGTTCCAGTTTGTGGGGCTTGTTTTGTGTTCTCTTTTCAGTGTCTCCGTGCATCCACCAGATGGTGCTGTTGTTCCTCAATTGGCCTGGAGGGCCTTTTCTTGGTTACCACCCACACCTGCGGCACATTTGGTCATTACCAGAGGAGTATTTGAGCAGCAGACTGTCACCACCTCGACGCCAGAGTGTTTGCCAGTATTGGAATAATCCCCAAATCCTCTGGATAAACCTGGACCTTCAAGCCTTGGAAATATTTCGTTCGTCTCTCTGAGGAAAAGTAACAATTCACCTGATCAGGTCGCCGTCCACTTCAGGAATGCTAATGACAGTTTGCTCCGCTACTCCTCTGGACCATCTTAAGTCTACCTGTCCGCCCTCCAGCAAGTAATCACCTACTGAGAACAAGCCCCCCACAAACAGGAACCAAGGAGCAACCGCTAACCACTACAGTGAGTTCTGATCAAGCGACTTTTCTGTATCGACCAGTAATTTCCTATGGACCTTGAACTCACCACTGTGATCTCCTAGTGATACTGCTTCTGGTTCACCAGACTGCCAGATGCCAGATGTCCCTGGCTAAGAAAAATACTGTTTTGTCTCTCTGAGCTCTCTCATTTCAATAAACTGTTAAACTTTATCCATGCCTCTGAGTGTGCTGTCGGTTAAACATTTCAAAACCACCTATTCCCTCTGCCTAACATGGGGGGGCGGTATCTGATGGGCTTCTAAACCCTGCAGATGGGGTTCCCCTCTTCTTAACATGGGAGAACAGGATCTGAAGCGTTTGAATATTATCAGGCCGCTTTTCCTCTACTCATGGGGGTTACGTTTTTTAACAGGGCGCTCAGATCTGGTGAATGTATGGAAATTAATAACTGGGGATGTCTAATTCTGAAATCCTGTCTGTTTGGGTTGTCATCCATCCATCCATCCATCCATCCATCCATCCATAGCCCCCTCTGCTGTTCACCAAGATGACACATGACTACGTCCCCATTCACCACCAATCACATCGTAAAGTTTGCAGACGACACCACTTTGGTGGGCCTCATCAGTGATGACAACGACCAGAAATACAGAGAGGAGGTGGAGCAGCTGGTGGACTGGTGCAAAGATAACAGCCCGATCCTGATTGTGGAGAAGACAAAGGAGATCATCTTGGACTTCAGGAAAAACCAGCCTAACCATGTTCCACTGGTCATCAAAAGCTCAGCTGTCAACAGCAACAAATTCCTGGGGGTGCACATCACAGACACCCTCATCTGGAATGTAAACACCACCTCACTGATCAAAAGGGCACTAAAGCGCATGTACTTCTTGCAGAAGATGAGGAGAGCCCACCCATCCTCATCACTTTCTACAGAAGCACCATAGAGAGCATTCTGACCAGCTGTCTCACTGTGTGGTGTGGAGGCTGCAGCGTCTCAGACTGGAAGAAGGTGAGAAGAGTAGTAAGAACAGCAGAGAAGATAATCAGGACTCCTCTTCCCTCCATTTAAGACATTTTATCTCAGCGTTGCATGTCCCGAGCCTGTAACATTATCAATGACCCCTCACACCCCCACCATGGACTGTTCTCCCTGCTGCCCTCTGGGAAGAGACTTTGAGGCATCTGATGCAGGTCCAGGAGCTTCCATAACAGTTTCTTCCCCACTGCCATTAGGCTGCTGAATGTTGTGTAAAATGGGTTAATTTATATTAAAAAAAAAATCATTAATGTTAGAACTGTAAATATACAGTCTTATGTTTATATTACAATTTCTTTATGTATTTATTACTGTTTTCAAGGCTGCACTTAAAAAAATAAAATTGTCGGTGTTTTAAACAAGATGTCATTTTGTATACACTTGTGTATACAAAATGACAAAATAAATCAAACATAAAATGACTCAATGTGCAAGAGGATGGCAAAAAATGCGGCGTTGTATAAAATTTTTTGAAGGAATGGCAGGTGGGGATACTTCCCAGTACAACAAACACACCCACACAAACCCAACCTCCTCAAACTATGGGTGCAGCTTCAGCCTGTTGTACATTTCTAAAATGTTGAAAAAACTGTATATTACAGTACTGCAGTGTATGATGGTAAAATATTTAATGTAACTTTAATTTTAAACTGTAGTCCTTTACAAACATTGGAAAAAATAAAAAATTGTTCATGCTGCTGATCTTCTCCTGACTGAACCTGATGTGATCCAAGAGCAAACTTTGAAGAGATGCTGTGGTGTTTTGAAACATTCCCAGTAAAGCTTTAAGGCGGATATTTAGGAAATACAGTAAGAGTTGAAGAGAAAACAAATTATGTCAAACTATTGTACCAATTTCTGTCATAGAGTCAATAACCCCCCCCCACAAAAAAAAAAAAAAAACAAAAAAAAAAAACTTAAATCTTTACATTTTTACAAATGGAACCAAGAATTTAGATACGAGGGTGAGAGGTTCTGAGTTCAGTATCGCCAAGAATTATTGTGATCAATAGACATCCTTTGGACAGGTTGGGGGTCTATAGTGTGGACATGGTGACAATCCTGGTGACATTACACTGGGTAGCTTGAAAACTGAAAACCAGGTTTATCCTCCTTCAACTTAACTTTAGTTCAGTTTACAGGTTATCCTATCTGATGTATTAAAGGGGTCATCAAATGCAAAATCGAGTTTACCTTGTCATAGATGAATAACGATTGTTCAGTGGGTGAAATGGATGTACAGAGAAGTTCAGCCCCATCGACACCTCCCTTCTCTGCAAATCTCACAATTCTGAACCTTAAACAGAGAGCAATGAGCCGCCCTTCCTGAAATAGAGGAGGGGGTCTGGGGGCCGGTAAGGCAGGAGGGGGATAGCACGAGGCCGCCTGTGTCCAGGCTACCGTCACCAGGTTGGGTTTGGTCGCTCCATCCCCCGCTGGCTCCCTGCCCCCATCCACCAGGGTTCCCAGACCAGACCGGGAGCTGACAGCTTAGTTTGAATGCCCGGCGTTTTTCGACTACCCACATTGTAGTCGACCAAAATCCCGGACAATTTTGAAAATTCCCCCGGGACATTATTTCATCCTCATTTTTTGGCCACAGGACTGAACTGTAAAAAAAAAAATTAATTTTACATTTGGGACATTAATTCTTAAAAACCAGGCCTCTTTGACTGTACAGTTAAAGAACACAGCCAACAGTGACTGTTTTATTACGTCAGTGCCTCTAGTGGCATAATAAAGTATTACAAGAACAAACAGAAAACTTTGCCTTTATTTTTTTTGTTTTCTTTTCCTCTTGCCTTTCAGAGCAGAAAAATAAAAACAAAACTTTAAACTAAAAACCTTTTTTCTTTTTCAATTTTTTTTTTGTCTTGAATTTCAGGGCTTCCATACATCAGAGTGAGAGAGTGTAATACATAGGGTTAGAAAATAAGCTTGAGATGAATCCTGTCAGATAAATTATGTTTTTACAACTATAATTCTAGATTAATTATCTTTTTCTTTTTGGTTGTGGTAACATAAAGTATCTAATTTTACAAAAATATAAAATGTTTAAAAAGTCAAATGATGAGTGAGCAGATGGTTATCCTGACCTAAAATTACGGTTTCAATAAAAACAGTTTATTTGTTTTTACACTTAAAAAATTACCTGGTTTAAATGGGAATATAACCATTTACTTTCCTAAATAAAATTCAGAACAACCCCAGGTGTAAAATAATAATAAAAGGTGATAAATCAATTGAAAACATAC
This sequence comes from Cyprinodon brontotheroides, assembly GCA_018398635.1. NCBI lineage: Eukaryota > Metazoa > Chordata > Actinopteri > Cyprinodontiformes > Cyprinodontidae > Cyprinodon > Cyprinodon brontotheroides. The sequence continues at coordinate 5,340,562 of JAGKQL010000007.1, read as the reverse complement.
AGGAAAAATATTGGATGAAAAAAATTTGTTTAAAAAGTCATAGATACACAAAGATAGTAGACTACATTACAGCTATATGTATGAAATATTTACATATATCTTCTCTATTCCACAGCCCGACACGTTCTCCTGGAAACAGAAGGAAAATTGCGAAGTACAGAGTGAAAGTACAGAGTAACAAAATAACTAACAAAATATCTAACAATAAGTCTCCAGAAAAAAGTACTCCGAGTAAAAAACAAGAACATTAGTGATGTTAAGTCTTTCCAGGACACGTCCCTGTCATGTCCAGTGTCTTCTACATTCAACCATTCTTTTAAAATTATTTTTAAACATTTATTTCAATATTTGGAAACATGCTTTTTTCATATATTATGAAAACCATTACAACAAAGTATTTGCACTTCTTATTGGTATGAATATGCCATGATCTTCAAAACAGTTAAGACCTGATTTTCTCTGTGTTATTGTCCACTCATCAGCATTTAGATATTTTTCATTGAAGTTTTGGGGATTGTTTTCTACTCTAGGCAAAAAAAATAAATAAATCACATATATCACAATATAATATATAAATATCACAATAATTTTTTTCTAATCTCGAATAACAAAAAAATAACATTTAGTCAAAATGAAAAATTTTGAAGCACTAGAAAGTATTATTTAAAAAGAAACAACAAAGTGGTAAATGTGGCAAAGAGTTTTCTGGGTTCATCAGAGGCTGCAGCAGCAGAGGAGTAAGCATTCATCCAGCTGTGAGTCACTGTCCCATTGTCATCGGCTATAATGCAGGCTACTCTGAACCTGAGAGTTAAGCAATATAGAAGAGTGATTTTACTGAGGAAATGCAACAACGGGAAAAAATGCAGAAAAGATTTTCAATCCTAAGCCGGCGCTTTTGTGTGCTTTCTACACTCCTTTTTTCAAACATCAGGATCCAGGGATAAAGACAGCTAGGACTGGTTTAAAAGCACTTTTTTTTTTTTTTAAAGGCAAAGACGAAAGAAAAAAAATGGGATTTACATGGAAAATAAAATAATATAGTTTACCTTTTTCTAGGTGTTTGTTAATTTGCATAGTTAAAATTAAGCAAATTCTCAGAAAATATAGAGGGAAAGCTGACTAATAGCTTATTGATTATCAGACTGGTACATTATTTGTTTTAGGTTTGTGACACAATATTGGACCATGCAAAATATAGATTTCCCTTCACAAAGCCTCAGAAGGGCAAGATGTACATGAAATTATGTTTTGTTTCTACAAAGTGTTTTTAGAATGTTTTTGTTGTTGGCATTCATATAAATATACTGGTGTGATAACTTAGTATTATCACGTTTGATTGGTTTTTGGTTTACGTCTATTTTGAATTTATAACCCCACCAGCGCGTCACTGTATTAAACCAGGACTGAGTCTGGCTCTCAGTCTGGTCTGGAACAGGCTGGATGCTCAGGATAAATCACCATGGTAACTGATGTGTTGCTGCTTTCCTGAAACCAAGTTGAGGCTTAAATAGACCTGGATATCTGGAAAATCCTGACTTAATCCCTTATCCTGGTTTCATGAAATCAGCCTCTGATCTTGTTGCATGTTTGTCTTTTCCTTCCTGCAGCTTTGGGTTCAGTTGGTAAAGATCTAGAAGCACCTGAGAGGTGGAAGTGACAGCCTATAGAGCTGCTCCTGCAAAGGGTTTCTCTCACTGAGAGGCTGTAACTTTGTGTTGAAAGTTGGTGGGGACGGCTCATAAGGAAAGGGGAGCTACCTGCGCGACGCCTTTTTTTTTGTTGGAAAGGATAAAGCCAAAAAATGCTGAGAATAACATTTATCAATTTAATGCTTACAGTTCAAAACATAACTGTTACAATATTCACTTATATATTTTGTGCAAAAATATCACATAAATCTAAACAGACAGTACAAATATAAAAGAAATCAAATAAATAAATCAATTTTGTAGAACATTTATTGACAGTCAATTTTGGGTCACTTTTTAAAATTAATTTACTTTTAAACCAGGACTCGGACAAGATCTTATGGGGCCTTAAGCAGAATATGATTAAGCAACTCCGTCTTTCTGTCAAGAACATCCACCAGCAGGGTATCCAGGGGGGGATTTACCATTAGGCAATACTAGGCAGCAGTTGCCCAGGGCCCCAAGTTCTGGGGGCCCCATAAAACTCTGTTTCCATGTATGGTTAATACAACTAATCCTTATTTGTGCGCATTAATTATGTTTTTGATAAAAATCCTTTGGCTAAAATGCCGTCAGAACGCTGATAGAGAGGAAAAAGGGACACGAAGAGAGGGACAAAACCTAGAACAAATAATGGATGTCTATTCTAATCAACATTTCTCTATCTGTAGAATGGGTCTGTTATATGGGTTTTACTTCTCAGGGGGCCCCCTGCCTGTGTCTTTGCCTAGGGCCCCAAATTTTCCTAGAAATCGCCCCTGAGGGGTATCAATACTGATTTGATAGAATCTGGGAGGCGGACTATGTTCAACCATCCATTTTCTTTAACCTTATCCTCAGTGGGATCAGGAGGTTGCTGGTACATATCTCTAGCCACGTTCTGGGTGAGAGGTGGGGGATCACCCTGGACAGGTCACCAGTCTGTACGCAGTATGTTCAACCAGCTTAAAAGTAATCTGTAATCAGATTTATTATTTGCACTTTTTACTAAAGTGAACTTTCTAACTCCTTAAATCTGAAATTCAATGCCAAAATTGTTTAAATCTTTTTATCTTTGGACCCTGCAGAGTGACATGTCACCTGCAAGATCCTATCTTACCTTCCTGCTAGATTGCAAAAGCAGCTTTGCTCATGAGTTGTCAATTTAACACGCTAAATCTTAAATGTACGTGTACATATAAAAAGAAAAAAGGGGCGCAGTGCTTGCTACTGAATGGCAGCACTATCAAAGTCAGGAAAAACTTTAAGTAAAGCTGGGATTAAAACGGTAGCTACAAGAAGCTTCAAATAAAAGGTGTTCTTTATGTTCAACCTAAACACCAACTCCGATAGACCATCAGTAGAGCAGGTGTATAAATTAATCAATCACTGCTGCGAAAGCTTATAGCAGTGAAAGCTAATATTCCACAGCCATCACTTAATAAACGCAAAATAAACAACCCTCTAAAAACGGAAAACTGTAATGAACTGAAAAGTCCTGTTTTTTATGTGGGAAATTATTTGCGTGTGTTTTAGTATAATTCTGATATATTGGCGCTGTTGCCTGTTTCTATGGCAATGATACTGAATGTAGTGTAGCCTAGAGACCTGCATGGGTCGAGTTTTACCCACACCCGCCGGAACCCGTTAGGATGACTACCGAACCCGACCCGTCACCCGCGGATATCTTCAAATTTCCAATCCGAATATTATGGGACCGGGCGGAGATGGGGAGAGAGCGAGAGGCAACAAGATTCTCTTTTCTGAGTTTTTGTCGGGGTTTTGTGAGAACGGTGGAAACAGCGGCAGGGAGAACTTTGGTAATTTTCTTTCTGAGGAGCGGCATACGTGTACAAAATATTGGTGGGGACTTTATGTCCACACGAGTCCTTAAGGAAGTTACGCCTATGATTGTTCAGATTAACTTGTCTTCTTTACTTGGCTTTATTCCGTGCCTACTGCATTTGTTTTGGGGAAAATATAGGAAAAATAAATACAGAAAAAAAATATTTTTAAAATCGCAAAATAGTATAGGGTGGCTAATGCCCGAAAGAGGCAACTGAGCTACCGCAAATAAGATCTAACGGCTTAACAATATTTTATATGTTTGTCTTTTTCTTTCTGCGGCACGGGGTTTCAGTTAGTAAAGATCTAGAAGCACCTGAGAGGTGGAAGTGACAGCCTATAGAGCTGCTCCTGCAAAGTGTTTCTCTCACTGAGAGGCTGCTTGATAACCTGAGCAGGTTGTTGTTGCAAACAATTTTCACCTTATCTTAACTAATGCTAACACTGGCTCTAAATCATTAATATCAGAATACAAAACGCTAAGCTTTGTTTTCAGACTTTGCCCTTTTGTTTCCAACGATGGGCGAAGATGGAAACAGATGAATTTAAATATATAAATACTGACATTTAATTTTCTGATTACATCCCCAACAGAACAAATGCAATAAAACATTTTTTTTTTTTGCACATCAAAGAATATTCTGAGATTCATACCAGCTGGTTTAATCAATAAAAAGGGAAATGAGGATTCTGATTTAACAGATTATAAAACTGTTTTATTTCTTTCTATCTTACCTTTAGTTCTGCTCCAAATGTTGACGCTCGCAACCGTTATAGAAAGAGCTGCTAAACCCACAGAGACGATGATGATACGCCATAAACCTGAAAGAGAAAAAAGAAATAATGTTCTGTAGTCAAAAGTTAAAATGATATTAGCTTTGTCTTAATTCATGTTTTTTGATTGTCTTTACAGCAGTCAGATTTTCTTTTTTTTTAACCGTTTGTCAGCATAGAACTAAGCTACAACTGATGGTAAAAAGATTATTGAACACACACAAAAATTTATGAAACAAGATATTAAATAACCATCTGTTCAGTGTGTGTATTTCCTAAATTGTGGGGACCAATTTCCATAAATAATGGCGAAATCTGAGGACCGAGTGCTCTAGTAGGGACGAATGCCTGGTCGCTATGGACACAGATGCTATTTTAAGGTGAGTTTTAGGACTAAGATATGAATTCATTTAGGATGAGGTTAGGTATGAACATGTAATGCTTAGGTTTAGGGTCACAGTTAGGCTGTAGAAATTGGTTAAAAATGGTGGAAGTCAGAAAATTATCCACATGGTTAGAGAAATGTGATTGTGTGGGGTATAAACAAAATTGATCTTTTATTGTTAAAAAAAAATAAATAAAGGAGAGAGAAACGACATAATGATTTTACTCTGAATTGCTGCTGCTCTGACCAGGAAAAGTTCACTCAGTCACTGTTCAGCTAATTTCCCTATAAACCTCACACTCACACAGCAGCCCTGCTTAGAGAAACTAACAGAGGTGAGCTGCAGCAATGCTGCTTCAGGGGGAAAGATGGTGATTTCAGAGTGGAGGTACAGACACTATTTTACTTTCCATTAGATACATCCACATAGCATGAAAAGAAGGAAAGCAGCAGATGACTTAAAGGCTGTCACTGTCAACATGGGTTGCTTTAGGACCCAAATGCAGAGATGAGTTCTTATTAGTTTAATGAAGAGAAACAAAGGAAAACCATCCAAAAACACAAAAATACTTAGAACCAAAAACCAGCAAACATCAGGGAAAACTTACATGTCCAACTAGAGACGAGGAAGCAAGAAAACAACAAGAAACCAGCACTGAAGAACTGCATAGGGAGAGTATGTATGGGACACTGAACTAAGACTGGGGTAATCAACTGATATGGAGCAGGTGTGGATGGAAGAGATTAGAAGGGAGCTAGGAGAAAGGAGATGGGCACAAGGGGGCAACAGAGAGTAACTTAAGACTGCTTAAATAAACATAAAATGGAAAATAAACCAAAGATCAACAAAACAGATTAACTAATAACTGAAAACTAAAAACTCAAAGTCCAAAAAGCGGAGAATCATAACAGCCAATGGCTCTAAATCCATCAAAGCTCTAAAATGTCCAGCTATGGAGGATTAAGTGACTTTTATGCACATTGATGATGTCTTTTAAAACTGTTATTCTGATTTTTTTTTTCAAAAAAGGATCATTCAGAAAAATGTATTTCTGTTTTACCCACTCACATATTCATATATTCATATTACTCTACTAAAATACTGTACCTCCATTCATTAAAGTTGTGTCAGAAGTTGTTTTGCTCTCAACTGTTTGCTTTGGGTCCTTGTTTCCAGGGGTGGCTTCATTAGTTTAGGTTCCAGGAAAAATAAGAAAAGCAGACAGAAATTTTAAATGTGTTATAAAGAATGTAAAGGTTTGACTTTAAAGTTTTATCACAGTACTTTTTATGTCATGCCTCTTTCCCTCATTTTCCTTGGGCTTAATTGATTATTTTCAAAGAGATATTGATGAGCATTGAGGAACAAAAGTTAAAGAAGAGCCAAAAAAAGCCAAAATGGGTAGATAAAAGTAAATATAATAGGTAATAAACCTATTGAAGACATTAAAAAATTCACTACCTTGAAAGGTTGTTGAAATATTTTTTGTTTCTGGTCTGGTTGTCTGTGAGTTTATAGTTTCCGGTGTGTTTGTTCGTTGAATTTGTTCTGTAAACAAGAAGAAAGTTTCATTAACAAAAACTTCATATTTTAGTCTCTGAAACTCTTTCAAAGTAATAGATTAAATAACTATATCAGTTAATTTTAGTCATTAACAACAACCCACTTCCTGTGATGTCAGTGATCTTCTTCAGTTCATCATCTTCTAACCTGTTTCTCACCTGAGGACTGAAGACTGAAGGTAAACTCTTCATCAGTAACAGTATCAGTCACTTTACACTGAGGGAACTCAGACCCTGATGATAAAGAGACAGTAGCAGAGCAGCCAGTCTCTGATGGGTGGTTCTTTATTTGCCCATATCCTGATTAAACCCACTTCACTATTTTGTATCTACAGGGGTCAAGTATCACCACAAGAGCAGCTTAATGTGACCATCCTGATTCTCCTGTTTTTATCACTGAGGAAGAGAAAGCGATTAAAACACAAAATCTGAAAAATTACCTCCATCACTAATCATTTCCACATATTGCTGCATAAAATTATTTATTCTTTAAAATACAAAGCTATGATTATTTAACAAATATTAAAAACTCACTGTTAGAACAGACAGATCTACAGCAGTCTGATGAACCTTAACGTGACCGTCCTGCGTTCTTTTTTTCCATTGCAGACAGTAATAACGTCCAGCATCTTCCTCTCCTGACCTTCTTTATAACCAGAGAACAGTCTGCTGTTAGACTCAGTCTGTCTGCTTTTAGTGATGACGTCATTTCTAACCTGACCAAAGTCAACCAGCTCTACTGGTACTCTGCTTTGTGAATTAATGCAGCTTCTCCCATAAAGATCCTGCTACACTTCTGGTGACCAAACAATCCTGTTAAAGGGCATTTCAATGTGACTTCATCTCCAGCTCTCTTTAAAACAGACGTTTGATCTGCAAGAGACTGTTAGAAGATAAAAACAGAATCAGTGTGAGCGCAGACAAAGTTGATAAAGCGATCTGTCATTTATAGCTCTATACAAAGGTTTTTCAGTCTTCCTACCTGCTTGAGCTGCAGGATCATTAATAAAACCTTTGAATCCATCTGAGGTTGAGCCATCGTGCGTCTGTTGCTCTCACCCTCAGAACTGTCTGACTGCCTCCTGAACACACATGCTTAGCTTCTACTTCCTGAGAGACTCACCACTTCCCTCCCGCTCCTGACTGATGGGCGACTTGCTGCTTTGTTGCTAAAAGATATCTATTTGCTTTATGTGACTACTTGGGGCTAAAAACATTTTTGATATAATCCATTTCATTTCCGGTTATAATAGTTTAAGGGAAACACAAGGCTTCAACAATAATAAATATTAACATTAGCGCAGATCTCCCTATATGACATCACAGACGGTGAAATTATTCATTAGATGAAGAATATCAAGCGTGTGAATATTTTTAGATTAAATACATCATGTGAAAAAAGCACTGCTTTTTGTTTGATAGTTCAGAGACCTGAAAAATTAATTTAGATTAAACAGGAAGATCAAGATTTATGTTAATGAGAAGGCAGCAGTTTTGCAAATAAGTTTTGGATCCATCACAGCGATAATATAGTATTTTACTTTTTAAAACCTGCCTATTTTCAGTTTAACCTCTGAAGTGTTTTTCTATGAAGTGAAGAGGAAATGATTGATGAGGATGTGGTAAAGGGAGGCAGAGCTGTGCAGGTTTGAACCGGCACTGACCATATGTTTAGCACATTGATGCGTGACATTAATACACGCAGCAACTCAGTTTATTTTAAAGCTTCAGTGGAAAATGACCCATTTTTAGATACATTTACTTCTTTGAAGAAAATGGAGTGTCTTAATGTAGACTTGTAAACAGAGCAAATGGCCGACAGAGCAGAAGATTAAATGATGTTGAAAACATGTCCTATGTCTTCAGTGTGTTTTTGATGTAGAAGCACAACCAGAGCATTGAGTTAAATTCAAGCGCTTTTTTTGATACAAAGATATTGCAGAGATCAAAACCAAATGGTAAAACTTCCCCAACCATGTGATTCAATCCTTAATATCCAAATTCTCAATTTTAAAAAGCTGGAAGCTCCTCGATATTATCCACACCCCTTAATTTCTCCTCAGTTCCAATCTTCATACTGATGGATGATCGTCTTTCTGAACATATCTGATGCCTTCTCAGTGCTGTAAAAAAAGTCAGTCCTAGAACCCCCGCTGCATGGGCCTGGAGTTTAGATCAAATCCTACATCACATTACATTCCTTCTACACACATCAATGTATTTAAATCTATAAAATACCTCAAGACAGTATATGTGACGGCTTTACATCATGATTAAAAGAATACATCAGAGGTTGGAAAAAAAGTACATTGGAAAAAAGAACTACACTTTGTTAAACCAGGCAGCCTGTTGGTATAAGGTACAGGTATAATTACAGTAAATTCTGCCAAGAAAGGCTTCACACAAGCTGTTATGCATCAGAAGGGAAATGAATCATATACAAATCTGACAAATCAGGAATATATATATATAAACACATTTTTTTTTATTTTTTTTTTATTTTATCATTATAAATAATGTTTATTATGTAAAAAAATAGTCCAGTAAGAAATCACTGAGAACACGTAGATACTAGCTCAAATGTAGTTCTAATAGCTATCCAGCAGATGCCGCCATTCAAAAGTGTTTCAAATGTATTGAGCATGGTGTCGACTTTTGGCCAGTTGTGCCAACACACCACTGTCAGCACCAGCTGCATGCAGCCAGTCACAATGATGTTCCTCTGCAGTTTTTTGAAATACTGAAAAAAGCTCACCAGCAGGTGGCACCCCAACTCCATTCAGGCTCCCATTCAGGTTTAAAGTAAGATAACAATCTAGTGCTCAACACATTTTAGCATAACCACATATTAATGTCCAGTAACAAGCAGGAGCCTATCTAACAATGACATAGGGAAATTTTACCTCATGACTGATCAGCTGTTTCTGATGCAAGAGCCTTCCCTGATGTGCCTATTATGTGAGTAAACATGGCTGGAAAAAACATCACCCTTACTAACAGACATGTTAAAGTGAGAACATTCAACTTTGTTGCATTACTGATCGATGCTTAGCACCAGATTGCAGCCTCTACTTCGTGTTTATTACAGCCATGTGTCACAACATATTATGGATGACGAAGGATGACAACATCACACTTTGTGGTGTTTGAGTAACTCACCTTAAACCAAATGGAAATAATACAAATTTGCTTTTCCTTTTTATCAAACTTTTAATAGTTCACTTAAAATTTGAATTTCAGTTAGATGAAGACATGGCTAATGTTGCCATAAATATCAATCTGACCAAAGCTTCTACTGCTCTGTATACTCTATCGCTGTAGATCCATGTAGTACTGCTACACCTCTCTAGACTGATTCCCAACCAGGGGTGCGTGTACCCCTAAGTGACCCGTGAATGAACGGTGAGGGGTATGCTGGTGAAGATACTCAGTCATCCAGGTCAGTCTTTCCAAAGACTTTTAGACAGAGGCTAGTGCATCCTAAAGAGAAAACCCCCAGACCTAAGATGAGTGGAGTGGTGTATGCATTTCAACGCAGTGAGGAATACTCTGATCTTTATATTGGAGAAACCAAACAACCTCTCCACAGACGTTTGGCCCAACACAGGAGAGCGACCTCCTCCGGATGAGACTCTGCGGTACATCTACACCTTACGGACAAAGGACATTCTTTTAAGGACCAGAATGTTCACATTTTGGACAAGTCCAGTGGTTTGTTTTTCAACTCTTTTGGATTCAAGCAGTACATGAAAATATTTGAATTTCTTAAGCAGTAAAATAAAATAGGGCTGGGATTGATTTTATTTTGTGAGGACCCAATTAAAAAACTTAACAAGCTTTTATCAACCAGTTTTTCTTATATGTTTGTGCTTTGACACAAATCAAAACCAAGCAGAGGAACAGAATGTCTGTAGAGAATATTTTGTATTCGATTCCTTACGAACTTCCAGGCAACATACTTATGTTTTTTAAATGCCTAAGACAGACTGCCACTCTGGGTCCCTAAGCGAAGACCCTTAACCCCTCATTGCTCCCCAGGCGCTGCACAATAGCAGCCCACTGCTCCCGAAAGGGATGGGTTAAATGCAGAGAGTGAATTCCATTGCTCTTTACTTTTGACAGTGTATTGGCAATAAAAGCCCAGGAAAAAAAAAAAAAAGTACGTTACAGTTTTGGACAATCATCAATACTTTTGCCTAAGAGGGGTACTCATGATAAGACAAAATGCCCAAAGGGGTATACAAGAACCAGTGGGTCTCATTACCTGGAATCTATTAAAGAAATAGCCATTATTTTTATAATAACATTTTTTTAAAAATATACAAAAAAAAACTTAAAATAGAATAAAAATGAGTGTGCCTCCTCAGGCTAATGTACAACAACAATTTGAGACAGTACTTCACATGACCTGAAAGCTATTCAAGAAAGCCCCAACTTTTGTCTTAAAAAATATCTTAAAAATTGAAAATAGCTTAAAATTGCATAAAAACAAATGGGCCTTACATATGTTATCTATTGGCATGATTTTATATTAGTTTCATCTTAGCTGGTCATAAGATAAGGAATTTCTTGAATTTTGTTTCTCAAGAGTGTTTGGTTGACGGTCCCTAACTGCACCACCGCGTGGGGAAGGAGGGAGCAGCTGAGTGATGCTGGCTGACATCAGAGTCCCTCAGTTGGATCAACCGTTTGCTAGATCCCGCTGACTCCGCAGAGCTTGAATATCCAATATCCAACTTCAAACCAAATTCACTGTAGTCATTAGCGATCGAGTTAAGAAGATGGGCTGCTTCCTTCAGATACTAAAAAATCTACATTGTTGACATCTGTGTCCATGTGTGCCACTAACTGAAACACATGGTCTGTCAGAGCATCCAAATGAAAAATAAAGTCAATACTAATAACGTTAGCATTGTTTTCAAAAAACAGTGTCTAAATGTCTCAGCTCACTGACTTCATCGTAGGTAGCCATCTTTGCTGTGACTGTGGCCGGTGGCTGCTAACCAACCAATGGGCAGAAGCTGACCCTCTAGATAAGAGTTTTTCAACCCTGGTCCTCAAGGCACCCTGCCCTGCATGTTTTAGATGTTTCCCAGCTCTACAAACCTGTTATCAATTGATAGCAGATTATCAGGCTTTGCTGAACTGCAATCATCTGAATCAGGTGTGCTGAAGCTCAGAAACCAAAAACATGCAGAGCAGTGTGCCTTGAGGACCAGTTGAAAAACACTGCTCTAGGACACACCCTCCTCATTTGCATAATGAGGCAGAAATGCAGACAGAAATGTAAATACGACAGGAAGAAATAAATAGGGTAAAAAAATACAAAGGAAATATTGTAACATGCACATAAATAAATACTTAAAGAAATAAGTAAGAAATAAAGTTGAAGATTATAACGGAAAATAAATGAATGAGGTCCTATTACAAAGGCGGAAAAAAAAAGAAAGAAGTTAATTAAAATAGATATATACATTTTATGTCCCCACCGTATGTAATCTATCTCTCTTAACTATCTAATTTTCTTCTTATTGTTATTTTAAATTGATTGTATTCTTATTTATTTTTGGACCATTTATGTATTTATTCTTTATTAATTATGGCAGGATTATCCTCATAGTCTTGTGTTCTCAACAATGGGAAAGCATTCAATAAATATATGTTTGAACTAATTTTTGGAAAATACAAAAACCTAATGAAAGCGTTTGGGTCGAGTAACAGTAGGTCCATCAGCCCCCACCTGAGTGTCCCCACCAACTTTAATCACAAAGTTACACCCTTGCTTGAATCCATCTGAGTTGAGCCATCATGCGTCTGTTGCTCTCACCCTCAGAACTGTCTGACTGCCTCCTGAACACACATGTAGCTTCTAAAACATTTATTTGTTCTTACTGAGGATGAAGGACTAAAGCATCAACTATGACTTTATTCATTTAACAAAAATATTTACATTTTAAGAAAAAAGCTGCTGTATAAATATATACTCAAATATTGTGAGAGCTTTTTGGTCAGGCTTATTATGGGAAATTATAGACAGCGACATGCAAGAAGTCCACAGAAGAGAAAGAAGATCAGTGTTTAAACATTTTTACTTTAGATAGATGTGAGAAATGCACTTCTTTTGTTTCGATGTTTTAGAAACCTAGAGAATCAATCAGATAAATCCAGGAGATCTTATTTGTGTTTCTGAAGAGAAGCAGATCAAAAGTTTGATTTCATAGATCAGTCACACTGGTAAGATTGGATTTCACTTTTTAAAACCTGCTGTTTCCCAGTTAAAACTCAGAAGTGTTTTTCTATGAGCTGATGAGGAAGTGATGAGAACCCATACTGTATACAGAAGGAGCACAAGTTCAGAAAGCTTAATTGCTTATTATATTTTAAAGAAATTATAATTATTCATAATGTGGACTGTTTTATTTCCTTCAAGTTCTAAGTTTCAAGCTGCTTCTATCCTGAAATGAAGCTAAAGTATTTATCCAGCTGGAAAACTCTCCCCATTCCACCAATCTCCTCCTTGTATTTCCTGCTATGCAACTACTGTAATCTAATAACCAACAGGCCAGTGTGAACAAACTGACCAGTTTTAAATATTACCACCAACTAGTGGATCAGAGACTGAGAAATCAGAACCAGAATCAAGGACTAAAGCGTCTCTGTGGGAACTGATCTATGACAAACAGCTCTCTGTAGAGCTGTTCGGAATAATCTTCTAATCCCTTCATTTTACTCTGTTAAGAAACAAGCAGCACATTTTAGATATTATGACCAATGTTAGTTTATTTAATTGTAGAAGGAAATTTGAAATGAAATTTTACACTGCAAAACCTATCTAGAAATTAGTAAAAATGTCTTAAATTAAGTGTATTAACACTTCATTTGAGCAGATAAATAAGATGATTTGCCAATGGAGTGAGTATTTTTACTCGTTAGATATTGTGCACTTGATATAAGACAATGCAATTGTTTTTTTTTTCTTATTTTAAATGTAAATTGTCTTGTACTATTGGCAGAGTGTCTCACTTACATCCGTAATTAAAGAAAAAATGCACTTATTTTAAGAAAAAATGACTTATTTAGATTACATTTTTTGCAGTGTAACCAGTGAGTCAAACTGAGCAAACTTTTCCTATGAACAGTCAAATTCAAACATTATGTTAAAAAATGCAAAAACACCACGTAAATGAATAAAAAATGTAAATCACACGAATTAATTCCTTAACAAAACCATAATCTATGTCTAACTTTTTAGCTTTTCTTTGAGAGCAGCTGATTAATTCCTCGTTAGTAGCCTAAATGATGAACATGTCACCTGAGTTTAGTTGGTTTATCTGGCTGTAGAAAAAGAGAATAAAGAAAATGACAATGTGTGAGTCCCTTAGTTTCTTCAACTTTCCTTTATATACAAAGGTGGATAAAGGTGTGGTTCCCAGAGGCCTGAAAAGAACACCAGGAAAAGACAGGTTAGTATTAAAGACGTAAAATCTTCAGCTAAAAGCTGACACATAAATGTAATTGAGAAAGCAATCTATAGACAAATTTTAACACATTTACCTTTTAAACTACATAATAGAAGCAGCTTTACAAAAAAGGAAACAGAAAACAGATATACAGGATAATAAAAGCTGACTTGATTAGGTTGTTGTTTTTACAAAGTCTAAATGTTAAAGACTTTGACTGAGACTGAAAAGTTGTATTTGTGGTTATGCTTATGAGAAACTACAGTCACTGCATTTTGTTGCTCTGCTCTATAACAACCATTTAACAAATTTTTGATGATGATTACAATGTAACCCAGAATCCATCTGTGTAATATCATATAAAAAATCAAACATAAAAGGTCAAAATTTTTACAGTTTTTTTTCTTCTTCATTTAACACAGAGCTGTGGTGTGGGTTGTTGAAAACTCGTTAACAGCGTCCCTGTGGCTGTTTTGTGCCACCCTGTGATCTTTGACCCATTGTCTGGCTTAAACTGTCTATATTACCTGCACGGTGTATTCGCGAGGTCCTGCGTACCGTCGTTCTGCGGGAACATCGAACATTTTACCGACTGACAGCGAAGCGGCGGCGGATTTTTTCAGTCATGTAATTGGGCGTGGTTTCGTGGGGTGGGCTGAAGGTGTGTATTTTCAAAAATGTAGCTGGCAGGAACCGTTTATCCAGGATCATATACCCCACCTTTAAGACTGAATCAACATGAGGAGGAACCCCATGAGATGATGAATTGGTTTCATCTATTAGAACAATGTTTTTAGACTTCATCTTCACCTGCTGCCAGATGATTTCACTTAAATAGATACATTGGTCCTCTACCATTCAAGAAACCAACCCATAATGTTATCATGGTCCGAACAGAATGTGTTTCAAGCTGTTTTGATATGTACTACTGAACATGTATATTCCTTGATATCTGCAACAGACCAGTAAAAAAAAAAAAAAGATTAATTTCAAGGACTTGTGTCCTTGGGCAAGACCCCCATGCATCCCCACAGTTCAACACCAATGTCATCATGCACGCGCTGCTGCTGTAGATCCACAAACTGTTCGTTGTTTAATTAAACGCTTTTTAAGTTATCCCACTATCTGTCATGTCTTGGCTGAATACTGGGTCCCACTGTCCTGAGTCATTGCGTTATTGTTTCTAAACTTTGGTCTTTGCTTTTATTTGTCATCTGGCTTTCTATTTCCTTCCAGTTTTTATCTTCTTATAAATACATTTCTTTTACACATTTTGTATAAAAGTAAAGTGTAAATAAAGATTTATTATTTATCATTAGTTTACAGGTAAAGGGATTTCATAAGCACCATTTAAGGCATTCAGTACAACTGTCCCTCTTATGAAAGCACCAGTGAGCTCAAGGCTTACAGTACTCCAGATTTCTCTTCTTTTTTTAAAAGAAATAAATCAGAAAATAGGCTTTAGCAAATCATTAGTTTATTCTGATGAAAATAACTATTGTAATATGGAGTTTAAAGATTATTCTTTCTTTCCCGTAATGAATAGTTTTGACATAAAATGGAAATTTATGCATTAAACTTAAGTGTACAAATGTAAATGTTTATTCTTAACTTTGTGGCTGTTTTCCAACATTGGGGGGGAGGTTCATCAACAATTTAAGGAAGAGATCCAAAGCATATTAGGAATAGTCAGCATCTCTGTTACCCATACAGCAGATAAACTTTAAAATTAGATCTTTGTTTTCCAGTTCCTTAAGTAGAAAGCTAACTGAGCTTCATTAAAATGAGTAACCAACACATTCAGAAAAAGCCATAAGCGCCATTGGACAGCACTAGCATATCAGCACCGCTGTGTGTACAGTGACCGCCAAAGCGCACTCCCGATAACGCCTACAGGTGCTTGGATCGAGTTACTTACACACTCTGCAATTTTTTATCTTCAGCTACTATACAACTTTATACATTCAGTATTAATTTATTTTGTATGTTTCTGTATTGTACCTGTTGTTGCATCTCTTTTCATTTGATGAAGCACACATGAAGTTTTGTAAATATGTCTCTTTTGTCTTCTCTATACTCTTTCACATTTTTCTCCCTTTTTTTCGTAATGTCCATATGACATGAATAATTCCCTACATAAACCATAAAAATCTGTAACCAAAGGCATCACCTGTATTGCATCATAAACTAAAGTATTAAATAAGAAAATTGTGGGTCAGTCAGTGCTCTCAAAGAGACTTTGATGGCTAAATTTGACAATAAATTCAGAATAGTATTTGTGCATCATATGCTGCTGGGAGATTTATTTGGGATCGTCTACTCTAATGTAACAAGAAGTTGGAGTCTTTAACTTTGGAGGAGTTTAAATGGAAATAATCAAAGATAAGAGAAAAATCAGACATTCTGAAAATACATTTTTCAGAAACATGCAGACTTCAGGATAATTTAAAAAGTCCTGCCTACCTATAGAGGCCATTTGATCTTTAACCTCATTATCAGATTTTGTTTTGGTTGTAAATACACTAGAGGAATAACACACTCGTACAAGAAAGTTAGCCCGAAAGTATTACTAAATTAAAATTTGCCTCAAAATTAACATATTAAGATTGTTCTTATGATTTACAACCATTATGCAGTACAAACAGTGGTAGCTCAATGAGCAAACTTTACTTCAGCACTTTTCTCTCTGTTTTTAGCGTGAGCATTTATTACCTATGAACCTATAATTTAGTAACATATTACCTTGGTTTTTCTTCTCTTTTTCTTTGGATGTGTGATGGTGGCATAGGAAACATCACCTCCAAGGTCAACCTGGTGGGAAAATAAATAAACTATCTTTCATTTAAGTACAAAGTTGGAAATGTTCACCTTCCTTTCCTAAGATTGATTTCAGAAAAGTTAAAAGTTTTCCCTAATTTTAATAACATGCTTTGTTTTTTTTCTTTTCTTTTCAAATTCACGTCCTGGATGCCTTTCTATGGATCTGTTCCAGGCATGTCCCACCAGGAGGAGTCCCAATGGACAAACCAGGACACAATGAAGAGACTGTCTCTGGACTGGCCTGGGGACGCCTCAGTTTTCCCCCAGCTGAGGAGGATGCTGGTGAGAGGAAAGTTTCAGAATCTCTGCAGAGACTGCTGCCCCAGCAACCCGGTCTCTGACAAAGCACAGGAATACGAGCACATCTTTCAAACATTTCTAGATTTATTGCAACAGATAACCTTTTTATGCTGTCACACCTTCCAGGAATTTTATTTTCACAACAAAGCATGTTCACCCTTAGTTCTTGCTGGATTAGGGGTCAGGCTCCTGTTGTTTGATTTTATGCCAATAACGGACTGTTAGGATTATTTTAATCGATGAAGTCTGTTAAAACATTTCTAATACCTGCCTGTTTTATGTCAGAGACTAATGTTTTCTGAAGTAGTTTATCTGCGATAGGACTAGTTCCTCTGTCCAGAATAAAAAGTAATCTTTATTCTGCACGTTGCAAAGATTTTGGAATGGAATGAGAAGATGGATGTCCTTGATCTAATGGTGTAATAGATTATGATTTAAGGCTGGAGCCGGATGTTTCCAAATCATTTGCAAATGAGTATGATGTAATCCACTGGAAATTGTATAAAATGATTCTCTAATGGTTTTATGTCGTTGGCCACTTCAACCAGAAGCGAGCCAGGTTTGTAAGCCGCCTACAACGCACTTTATCTCATAGCAACTTATCTGATCTAAGTAAGATTACAGTTTCTGTGTATCCAAAATCTGTTGTCGGCGCTCTAATGGTTATTTCTAAACAATATGAGGAGTTTGTCCCGAGGAGATCTCTTTCTCAGCAAACAGAACAGGAGAGAAAAGCTTTAAGGATTATTATAAAGCACAGAGCTTTCCAATAACACGAGAAAATAAACAACAACACAAAAAGAACAAGAAGAGAAGGAAAGACACATAAGATCAAGTCATATTTGAACTTTACTCACAGCATTTTCACTGGTTTCTATTTTCTTTCCTGAAAAGAAAAACAAGACTATGATTAATCACAAGCACATATAATCACTAAAGATGTTTTTTTTCCCCCCAGTTCTCATTCTTACTCTTTATTCTCAATCTGATGTGGTACCATAGCAGATATTAAGAAAATGAAGAGGAACCAAGACTCCAGCAGTGATTCCAGGAGCTGAAAACAAACCCACACATCAACATCAGCTGCATATTTATATTGAAATACCTACCTATGAAATACGACAGGGTCCCTAATTTGCCGCTTTTCTAAAGCGCACATAGTGGTGGCTTTACATTTTTGTGGCTTTATTTGTTGAGTTTTCAGGAAAATCAGAAAACAGATAACAATGTTTTAGAAATATGCTGCATGCCTTACCACATTCCTGATTTGCATTGTAGATTAGTGTTATTGATTGTATTTCAAAGAGATGCTTGATCCATATCAAGGAACTATAGTGAAATTGTAAAAAAATATGCTAAAATAGGCAGAGAAATATAGACATAGATATTAATAGCTATATATATAGATATATAGATAGATATGTTTTAAACATCTAAAGAACGCACTTTTGTTGCTTAGCGAAAAAGTTGTGGTGGAGTATTATTAGCTGTTATTTCCTGCTTGGACGTTGTTGTAGATTGTTTGCTTCCAGGTTTCTTTGTTGTTTGACGCCTTCCCACCTGAAAAGAAAAACACATCAAAATAATCAAAACTGTTATTTCACTTTTTAAAGTTATTTTTAAAATATCATCAGATAAGGGCTAAAATTAGATTGGTTAATCTACAAAAATTAATTTAGAAATACATTTGAAAACAGTCCAGATGTTTTTCAAATCCTGAAGCTAATCCTAGTTCCCTGTGATGTCAGTGATCTTTTACAGTTCATCATCTTCTAACCGTTTTATCACTTGAGGACAGAAGACTAAAGACACTAAATTATTCTGACAATGGCTCTAAATTCATTAAAGCTCTAAAATGTCCCATTCTGTGTGAGGATGAAGTGACTTTTACTGTAGTAGCCATTTCAAATTTACCCACTTTCTTTGATAGGTCCTTGGCCGATCCTCTGCAGTTCCTTTTTTAACATCAATCTTTGTACTAAAATATTCTTTCTGTCATGATTTGTGGACATTTAAGATCTAAAGAGAATCTCCTTTACTTGGTCCGACCCTGTAATTCAATGAAAGGGTGGATTTAGAGTAAAGAAAATGCACGCCCAGGAGAAAGAAGGCTTCACTCCAGAGGCTGGAAGTTGCAGGGGTTTTCGCTGGGAGTTACAGGAAAGTGGGCTGCCATTCGGCTGGCGATTGACTGGGAAGATTTTGAATGGCTGCTACTGTATGAACATTGATGATGTCTTTTAAAACTGACTCAGATTTATCTTAGAAATTGATCATTCAGAAAAATGTATTTCTGCTTCTATCAATCAGCACTCTCATCCCTAACTCTCCATCTGATGATCACCACAGTATGTTTAAAGATGACTGAAATAACAACATGATAACAGGAGCTCAAAATAAACCACACACATATTCATATATACATATTAATTTACTGAATACTCAGGAGTCCTACTGTACCTCGATGCGTTATAGTTGTGTCAGAAGTTGTTTTCCTCGCAACTGTTTGCTTTGGGTCCTTGTTTCCAGTGGTGGCTTCATTTGTTCGGTTTCCAGGAAAAATAAGAAACAAAGTTTCTAAATATTTTGTACAGAAATGTAGCACAATGTTTTCTAAATCCAAAGGTTTGACTTATAACTAAAGTTTTATCAGATTTTTTTTTTTTATTCTTATTTTGTCTTTATTCCCTCGTTTTACTTGGACCTAATTGATTACTTTTCAGTAGATGCTTGATGTTTTATAGAGGAACAAAATTATATAAGAGCCAAAAAAAAAAAATGCTGCAATAGGCAGATTATAATATACATCCTATGCACATTAGAACATTCACTACCTTGAAAGGTTGTTGAATCATTTTCTGTTTCTGGTCTGGGTTGTCTTTGAGTTTGTGTTTCCAGGTTTGTTTGTTGGTTGAACTTTTTCTTCTGATGTTTCTGGAAACAAGAACAAAGTGTCAGAAACCAAAACTGTTCATATGTTAGTCTTTAAAACTCTTTCAAAGTATTAAACAGATTAAATAAGTATATCAGTTGATTTTGGTCATTAAAAACAATTAATTAGTCAAGCATTCATTTGTGTACAAATATTGAAGCTAATCTCGATGAAGATGGAAACAGTAAAAGACAAAATCAGACAAATTACATCCATCAATGTTATCTGTTCCCCATATTGCTGCATAAAATATTTTGACCTTAAACTGCATCAATAATTAATTAAATGTTAAACTCACTGTTAAGAACAGACAGATCTACAGCATACCGATGAACCATAGTGTAACGTGTCCGTGTTCATTCGCTTCTCTCCATTGTTCACAGATATAACGTCCAGCATCTTCCTCTCATGACCTTCTTTATAACCAGAGAACAGTCTGCTGTTAGACTCAGTCTGTCTGCTTTAGTGATGTCATTCTTAATCTGACCGAGGGTAACCAGCTCTACTGCTGCTCTGTTTTGTGAATCCCTGAAGATCCATGTAGTGCTGCTACACTTCTGTTGACCATCGATCACTGTTAAACATTTCAATGTGACTTCATCTCCAGCTCTCTTTTAAAACAGATGTTAGATCTGCAGTGACTGTTAGAAGATAAAACAGAACCAGAAATATTCAATCTGAACACAGACACAGTTGATAAAGCAGATCTATCATTTATAGCTCTATGCAAAGGTTTTCAGTCTTCCTACCTGTGAGCTGCAGGATCATTAATAAAAACCCTTGAATCCATCTGAGTTGAGCCATCATGCGTCTGTTGCTCTCACCCTCAGAACTGTCTGACTGCCTCCTGAACACACATGTAGCTTCTACTTCCTGAGACTCACCACTTCCTCACTCTGACTGATGGTCGTCTTGATGCTTTATTTGGTACGCTGGATTTGTTTTAACTGACGATGAAAGACTAAATCATCAACTCTTATTATATACTTTTAATAAAAAGATCCACATTTCGAGGAAAAGCTGCTGTGAAAAATAGAAACTTAAACATTGTGAGAGCTTTTTGTTCAGGCTAATTATAGGACATTACAGACAGTGACTATGCAAGAAGTCAACAAAAGAGGAAGTAGATTAGTGTGTGAATATGTTTTACTTTCCATAAATGTGAGAAATGCACTTCTCCTGTTCTGTTTAGATGTTTTAGAAACCTGGAGAATCAATCAGATAAATCCAGGAGATCTGATCTGTGTTGATGAAGAGCAGCAGATCAAATGTCTAATTTCATAGATCAGTCACACTAGTAAGATTGTATTTTACTTTTAAAACCTGCTGGTTTCCAGTTTAACCTCTGAAGTGTTTTGTCTACCTGAGTCTGAAGATTGAAGTGATTGTCTGAGAATGTGGTGAACAGCAGGTCAGCCTGCAAGCTCTGGAGGTTTTTGGCCCACCTCTGAACGGAGAAGGATACGTAGCTGACACATTGAAGCAGGACATGGGGAGACACAGCAACCCAGTTGGAAGTTTTGAAGCTACAGCTACTTTATAACAGGATATGTCACAGCTTGTAGACAAAGAACCATTAGAACTACTCATAGCAGTTCAAATCTTTGGACACTGACTAAAAAAATAAAACATTAGAATATAGCAGTCAGCTCCTCCAAAAATCAAAGGAATATAAGGAATTTTGGATTTTTTTAAACTCGCCACTGTCCAACGAATTCAAAACATTTTCCTTATACCAACACAGTTACCGACTGGATTCCTAACAAGATCTCCTTTCACATAAACCAGACAGCCTGTAGTGACACTTTAGCCACACAATGATGTCAATCAGACCAAACAACCTCTCACCTCCCTGAACTTTAACTTTGCTTTTGAATAATCTATTCCCCTTAACTATAACAGTCCAGTTCTAGTTAATCATATATTCATAATCTACTGGTAAAATATCACAACAAAGTTCTATCAATAATTTTAAATTTTTAAATCGAAACTTAAATCTCACCCTGATGATATTTTACTAATCATTAATCCAGGTTCCTCAGTCTCTCCATCTTTTACAGCTTCAATTGCCTCATTACCAATCTACTATCATTGTCCTGATTAGACATTAAACACAATAACTTGCATCAGAAATGATAAATGGCTGAGTATGATTTGTACCCGTTACTAACACTGTTTCTTTAAATAGCCAGTTGTTAAATCCACGTTACTCTGTATCTGTAATTTGTTACAGAGCAGCAGAGTCACTTGTCCTAAAAAGTTACTCCAAAATAAAAGTCACACTGGTTACAGTAAAAGTAATTATTGCGTTTAAAACCTGCTGGTTCTCGCCCATGTAACCTCTCAAGTATTTTTCCCCCAACTGAAGAGGAAGTGATTGTTGAGAATGTGTTGAACAGCTGAAGCAGGCTCTGGACGTTTTAAGACACAATGACCAGCAGAGGTTTACGCAGTTAACACATTGATGGGTGACGTAAACAGACATCGGGGGACACAGCAACTCAATTTATTTTAAAGCTACAGCTGAGATTATCGTTCACCCTGCTTAACATGGGGGAACGGTAGAACAATTAGAACTTCTAATAGCCCGTCAAAATAGCCGCCTCGCTTACCGGGGAACAGTATCTGATGTGTAAATATCATCAGATGCTTCATTAACTCCTAAAATACAGGGAATGTGAGAGTTTTTTAACAGGGTGCTGCATGGGTGAGTGTAAGACCTTAAATTATTTTCAGTATATGATCTAAAAAAAGATTATCTAGATTATTTTCATCACCGCCGCCTCTATTAGTAGAAATGGCAGCCTGTTGTGCTGCTTCAGCCACATTTCTGCTGTCCAGCCAACCACATGGCCTCTCACCTCAGTGCATCAGTCAAAGGCATCACAGACGCTTATCCTGTAACATCACAGACTTAAAAAAACAATGGGGAAGAAAGGTCAGTGATTTGTGATACTTTACTTTGAACGCGTGAATGATCTGTTGGTGCCAGATAACCTCCAGGTTCTGAGTATTTCAGAAATCCACTGATCTACTGGGATTTTGGCCACACAACAAAGTCTAGGGTTTACAGATAAGAATGGTCCTATAAAGAAACTTACATCTCAGCGAGCTGCAGTTCTGTGGGTAGAAAATCATTAGTTGACTGCCAGAGGTCAGGAGGAGAATGGCCAGACTGGTTGAATTGATAGATTACCAAACAGTGATCAAATAACCAGCCAGTTTCAACTAAGGTGGGCAGAAGAGCATCTCGAACGCACAGCACTTTGAACTTTGAGGCAGATGGGCTACCCAGCAGCAGAAGAGCACATTAGCGGTGCCAATTTTTCTAGCTCCAGAAATGGCAAAAGCTGAGGCAGTATACCTGCGCTCCATGGAAATTGGGACACATTAGCGGGCCAGTTTCCCCAGCTCCAGAGCTGATCAGTCTCCCCGAGTTTCCCTAGTGCGCTGATTCGGATTAGCGGGCCATTAAGCCATGCGCCCTGCTAACTTCTGATGGCTACTCTCAGCAGGTGTCCAGAGACCCCTGAGCACACTAAGCTGAAAGGCATCTCAGACTGGTTTCTTGAGCATGACAGCGGGCTCTCCAAGTACCTCCAATGGCCTCCACAGTCACCGGTATCTCCAAGCCTCCAATAGAGCATCATTGCGCATGTGGTGCAGCGGGAGATTCTGCGTCATGAGATGTGCAGCCTAATAAGGCGTGCAGCTTGGCTGCTGCTGATGCTTCTCAAGTGGTGCCCCAATATGTGACTAAACTGCTGCTGCATGCTGTGGCGGCCTCCTCATCCTAAAGTGCCCTTCGTCCAGCAATTGGCATCGCAGGCCCTGCCAGAAGAGGTCACTCCTGCAGCTTGGCAAAGGGCCTGCGCCCTAGGTAGGTTCTTTTGGTACTTCCTGACCCCGGATGAGATCTCGCGTTTGGTGTTCTTCTTTAGTTTCTTGTTATCTTTCCTGGTTCCCCTCTGCCATCACTGGGTGGGGGTTATTTTTGTTGCTGGACATCTTTGGGGCAAAGTGGGATCCGCATGTTTTAGTGGGGGCACTGTCATGGTGGTCCTAGTTCTGTTGTACTTTACTTTGCTCCTTGTTTTCCTAGTTTTTATTGTTTTAATTCCTGTTTTGTTGTAATTTCTAGATTTATGTATGTTCCTTTCCCTTTTCTGTTTTTCCTCTTGCCCTCTTCTGTGTGTGTGTGTTTCTTTCCCTCTGGCTCCCTCGTTGCTCCTCTCACACCTGCTCCTTGTCAGCTTGTTAGCCCTGCCTTTGTCTCAGTCAGCTATTTATACTCTCCCTCTGCTGTCACTCCTTGTTGGTTACTTGTCATTTGCTGTCCTCCCATGCTGTTGTCTTCCTGCCTCGTCTCTCCCTGGCTCCCCGTGTTTGGTTTCCCGAGATGTCTCCATAGTTCTGGTTTGCCTTTTCATTATTAGTTGGATTTTTTGAGCCCCCGCTTTTTTACTGTTTCATCTCGCCCATTAAACTGCAAGAAGTCTCCTCAGCCTCTCTGCCTCTGGGTCCTCCAACTAAAAACCTAAATATATATATATATAGTAGTATATATTATAGCATATTATATATATATATATATATATATATATATATGCTATATATATATATCATGCATAGATATATATATATATATCCATCCATCCATCCATCCCCGATTTCTCCCTATAGGCGCTAACATTTGACCGCGTTCACGCGCTCAGAAGTTCCCTATGGCGCTGAGCACAGGGGCGCTGTTATATGTGCCTTTAGTGACCATCAAACGTGTTCCTGTTGCTTGCGAGTGAATCGTGCGCCTCCTGCGCTGTCTTGCGGAGATGCAGGGGATACCGTATCTGATGGGGAAACACAGCTGCGACGTAACACCGGTATTTCCATCTGGAGGCAGCTGTTTTGCTGCTGGAAGTCCCTCCTCACGTCACTCCATCTTTAGTAGTGTGCTTGTGCGTTAGGCACCCACCAGCGGAAACACCCACCTACCCAACTGCCAAAACAAGTAATCTCACTATACATCGGAGTCAATCATCCTCCCTCCCTCTCTCATGACAGGAGCGCGCACGAGTCCTATCATGAAAAAAGGTTGAGTTGTGCGACCTGAGTAGCGTGCAGTAACGGGATGTCAGCAATGGTAACTGCAGATTATAAGTTACAGTCAAAGTAAACACAAGATAACTATCATTACTAGAAATGTTAAATGGCTGAATATGATGTGTAACCGTTACTAACACTGTTTCTTTAAATAGAGTATTGTCAAAGTCCTGCTGTTGTTTCAGCTTTTTCTTGGATATTTTGTCAAAATCAGATGAAAAAAGATTGGTATGGGTTGTTACTTAGGAAAACACTGATAAAGTTAGCAGCTCAATAATAGACAGGTTTCCATCCCAGAATCAGATGAGCTCAAACGATGTGATTTCTAAATATTCATGTAAACTAACTTCAAGACTGTCATGGTTTTGGTTCTGTTATCCTTTACTTTGTTCCATGTTTCCTAGTTTTATTGGTTTAATTCCTATTTTGTTGTAGTTTCTAGATTTATGTTAGATTCTCAGGTTTTTCTGTTTTCCTCCTGTTGCCCTCTTGTGTGTGTTCCTTTCCCCTTGGCTCCCTCATTGTCTCCTCACACCTGCTCCTTGTCAGCTTGTTAGCCCTGCCATTGTCTCAGTCAGCTACATATACTCTCCCTCTGCAGTCACTCCTTGTTGTTGCTGGTCCTGTCATCGCTGTTGTCCGTCTCACCTCGTCTCTCCCTGGCTCCTTGTGTGTTTTCCCTTGATGTCTCCATGGTTCTGGTATGTGTTACATTTTTAGTTGGATTTTTGGAGTCCTGCCTTTGTGTTAACTATTTTCATCATTAAAACACAAGAAGTCACTGCTGCCCTCTGCATTTGGGTCCTCTAAACCACAACCAAGACGTGACAAAGACGTTATAAACCAGCCACATTTATAACATTATTTCTTACAGACTGTTTGACGTCATTCAAAGGTCTCTAAATCAAAGTAGCTGACAGAGCAGCCTCCTGTCTTTGTAATCCCCACTTTAGCATTTCCAGCAGCTAAGGCGAGCTGAGGAGAGGAGTTTGCCGCTAGGAATTTCACAATAAAACTATAATGCTAACATTTCAAAATAGTTCATCCCAACTTTGAACTTTATCTTTGAACTTTGAATCTTTGAAATTGACCTGAATAAAGTTATATCCGTTTATTAACGAGCTCTGATGACTCTCTGTGTCTCCACTGTCCAGTTCTATTCCAGCCTTCCTTCAGTTTTACCAACTGCTACAGTTTCCTGCTGAGCAGATCTAAAAAAAAAAAAAAATCATATGGGGGCCAGAAATGGGCCAAATCTGAGCCATTCCACTTGCTCTAAACAGCCTTGACTCCAAAAATACAATTTAGGCCAAATTTATCTACAGTTGGAGAACCTTATATGTCTCTACTTCTACTTACCCTAGTCTAATATTCAGGTCATCATCAGGACTGTGGAGAACTTGGCTGCATACTCAGGAGGTAATTCAGCCATTTGACTCAGGTGATGGAAGCAGAGACACATCTAAAAGGTTCAGGACACCAGACCTGGAGGACTGGAAGACCCCTGCTACATTTTAATAAATGGAACAAATAATAAAATTAGCATTTTGCTGGGTTGACAATGAGGCCATGTGCAGCCAAACGTTGACAAACCTGACATAGGTGAGACATATCCTGTTTGGTCGAGCTACTGGCCACAAGAATGTCATCCAAATACACAAAAACAACCCACAGAGAACGGAATCCATCAAACGAGACATTTGAGCTTTACATTTAAGGCTGAATGGCATGCATAAAAACTCAAACAGGCCAAATAGAGTGATAACCGTGGTCTTAGGGATGTCCTAAGCTCTCATAGGAACCTGATGATAACCTCGCACCAAATCCACTTTGGTAAAAATGGATGTCCCGGCAAGATGGACAGAGAAATCCTGGACGTGGGGTATAGGATAACGGTCATTCTCTTTGACGTTATTTAGAAGACGTAAATCCCCATAAGGCCACCACTGGCCGTCTGACTTGGGCCCCATGTGCAACAGGGACACCCAGGTGCTGTTGGAGCACCACATGATCGCTAAATCGAAATGTATTGGAAAAATCCTCTCGAACAATGGCCAGCTTCGCCGCAGCAAGGCGGTACGCACGCGCGAACACCGTAGCACCAGGGATGGGGATATAATGCTCTATCCTGCGTTTTGTCTGTCTGTGTTTGAAAGATTGGGCATAGTTAGTGAAGGAAATTCTGATAATAAACACTGGAAAACATCCAATGAAGCTAAAAAATAAGATTGTACTTCAGACCCAGCTCCTGGCGTTATACAAGGCATGAAGAAAAGAAGACACCGCTTCAATTGAATGCCTGTTAGCAACTTCCACTGTTAATCTTTAACCTCTTAACATCCACCTCATTTTGGAGTAATCCTCGCCTATTTTTGCATGCGGAAATGGAAAGTAACAAGTTAGGAACTGTAAAGCCCAAATTACATGTTCAATGCATTACTTGAAAGCCTAACACCCTCTAGTTTCTGAATATAAAATTGGGTGAGTTGAACACAGACCAAGCATCAGTTCAAACATGACTCAATTTAGTTTTTTTTTTTTTTCTCGGAAATAATAGATCTTTTTTGAACAGCAGTAATAAAGAAATTCTTAACAAAAGGCAGGTCTCATTGTATTACATGTGTTTTCATTATGTCAACCACAAATGCAGAAAAGTCAAGACCTCTAGCTAAAACAGTTCCAGAGCTGTGGGGTTTGTAACTTCAGGTGTCAGCTTAGAGAGAAGTGCAATGGCGCCACCCGCTGGTGTCTGTGTTTTTCTCTAAAACAAGCATATAATGCGGTACCCCTTTAAATAAACGACACACATTTGGGCTTGTTCGAAACCTTATTTCATTGGCTATAAAGCCCAACACCCCATATGGTCTTAACCAATAACACCCAGAGAATATAAGGTCATCATAACGTGCATCACTGGCTGACAGGAAGTGAACCAAAAGTGAACCAGAGGTGAGATTGTGAATCATTGTGAATCTTTAATATCAGAATAGAGGAAACTAAGCTTTGTTTCCTCTTTTGTTTCCAACAATGAGCAAAGATGGAAACAGACGGGTTTAAAAATATAAATATTGGCATTAAAATCTCTAACTTCATCAACAACAGGTGTTAGAAGAGAATAAAAACAATAAACCATACGTTTTGCAAGTCAAAGTATATTCTGAGATTTATACCAACTGGTCTAATCAATCAAAAATTGGAAAAGTGAGGATTGCACTTCAACAGATTATAAAACAGTTTTCTTAAGCCTATTTCTTTCTATCTTACCTTTAGTTCTGGTCCAAACGTTGACGCTCACAACCAAGACGATGATGATACGCCATAAACCTGAAAGAGAAACAAGAAATGTTTTGCAGTCAAAAGTTAAATGATGTTTTATTTTATTAGCAGTCAGATTATTTTGTTTTTTAAACTGTTTGTCAGCATATAACTAAGCTACAACTGATGGTAAAAGATTATTTAAGAAACTCGAAAATTTATGAGACAAGGATATAAAAATCTCACCACGCGCATATCTGGGGGTGGGTGGGGGGGGGTTATGTATTTCCTTTACTGCCGCTGTGGGGAGTGTTTTTTCATTTATAATGGCACATTCTGAGGTGAGTTTACGTACTTAGGTATGAATTCAGTTTGGGATGGGGTTAGGGTTAGGTATGAACATGTAATGCTTAGGTTTAGGGTCGTGACAAGGCTGAAGAAATGAGTAAGAAATGATCGAAATCAAAGAAAATTCTCCACATGGAAAGAGAAACAGGACTGTGTGGAGTATAAACAAGATTTATCTTTTATTTTAAAACCAAGAGAAATTACTAAATTATTATAGCATGAATTGTTGCTGCCGTTTCATTCTGTTTCTTTGTCTAACCAGGAAAAGTTCACTCAGTCACTGTTCAGCTAGTTTCCCTATAAACCTCACCACCATTAGATATCCACATAGCATGAAATAAAGGATCAATAATCAAAAACCATAATCATGACAGTATTGCAGGTAAGATTGACAACATTCACTAATCCTAAGGTATATCCTACAAAATAACCTGTACCACGGCTCTAAATTCATCCAAGCTCTAAAATGTCCCAGCCTTTTGAGGATCAAGTGAATTGATGTCTTTAAAAGCTGTGATCGAAAAAAGATAATTCAGAAAGACGTATTTCTGGTTTTATCAGTCAGCACTCTCATCCTTAACTCTCCATCTGATGATCACCACAGTTTGTATAAAGATGATTGAAATAACAACAACATGATAAAAGCAGCTCAAAATACACCACTCACATATTCATATATTCATATTAATTTACTGAATACAACTGGGCCCAACCTTGATTTGTTGTGACAGAAGCTGTTTTGCTCTCAACTCTTTGGAGGGGCTTCATTTGTTCAGTTTCCAGGAAAAATAAGAAACAGACAAGGTTTCTAAATATTTTGTAATAAAATGCAGCAAAATGTCTTTTAAATATAAAAGTTTAACTTATAAAGTTTTATCAGATGTTATTTTTTTTTCCTATTTCATGTCTATATTCCCTTATTTTACCTGGACTTATTTGATTACATTTTAAGAGATGATTGATGCCCATAGAGGAACTAAAATTATATAAGAGCCAAAATAGGGTCTAATATAAATTTAGTATTTAAAACTCTCAGCTAACCATAGTCCCCTGTGATGTCAGTGATCTTCTTCAGTTCATCATCTTCTAACCTGTTTCTCACCTGAGGACTGAAGACTGAAGGTAAACTCTTCATCAGTAAAAGTATCAGTCACTTTACACTGAGGGAACTCAGACCCTGATGATAAAGAGACAGTAGCAGAGCAGCCAGTCTCTGATGGTGGTTCTTTGTTGTCCACATCCTGATTAAACCATTTCACTTTGTATCTACAGACGTCAAAGTTTGCCACAGAGCAGCTTAATGTCACCCTCTGATTCTTCTTCTGTTTAATCACTGTTGAAGACAGAAACCATAAAACATTAAATATGACAAATTACCTCCATCACTGTAATCAATTCCCCATATTGCTGCATACAATGATTTGACTTTTATGTACAAAAACAGTTAAATATTTAAACTCACTGTTAAGAACAGACAGATCTACAGCAGACTGATGAAGTGGTCTGTCTGCTCCTCCATATTTCCATTGTTGACAGATATAACATCCAGCATCTTCCTCTCTGACCTTCTTTATAACCAGAGAACAGTCTGCTGTTAGACTCAGTCTGTCTGTTTTAGTGATGTCATTAATCTGAACAAAGTCAACCAGCTCTATTAATGTTGTATTTCCTGAACCACTAAAGGTCCATGTAGTCCTGTTACACTTCTGTAGACCATCGATCACTGTTGAACATTTCAATGTGACTTCATCTCCAGCTCTCTTTAAAACAGATGTTTGATCTGCAGCGACAGTTAATAGATAAAACAGAAACAGAAATATTTAATCTGAACACAGACACAGTTGATAAAGCAGATCTATCATTTATAGCTCTATGCAAAGGTTTCCAGTCTTCCTACCTGTGAGCTGCAGGATTTTTATTAAAAACCCTTGAATCCATCTGAGTTGAGCCATCGTGCGTCTGTTGCTCTCGCCCTCACAACTATCTGACTGCCTGCTGAACACACATGTAGCTTCTACTTCCTGAGACTCACCACTTCCTCACTCTGACTGGTTGTCGACTTGCTACATTTGGTAAAAAAAAAAGGTTTTAACTGAGTATTTAGGACTTAATTATCTGTTGATGTTACCTGTTACAATTGCTGTTTTTAAAAAAAGCAATATGATAGATTGACAAAAATTTTAAAGTGTTTTTTGTTGAGTCTCACTATATTACATTGCAGAATGCGACATGCAAGGTATCCACAAGAGGGAAAGAAGATCAGCATGTCAAAGGTTTTAGTTCAGATAAAAGTGGAAATCATTGACCTTTTTTGTCTTTTTTATAGAAACTGTGAGAATAAATCAGATGAATCATGGAGATCTGAATTGTGTTGATGAAGAACAGCAGATTTAAAGTTCAGTTGTCTTCATGTCACACTGGTAAAATTGTATTTTACTTTCTAAAACCTGCTGGTTTTATATTTTAACCTCTGAAGTGTTTTTCTATGAAGTGATGAGGAAGTGACTGATGAGAACGTTGTGAAGAGCAGCAGCAGAGCCGTGGTGGTTTAAGCCCACAATGAACAGAGAAATATATGCGGTTAACACATTGATGGGTCACATCAATACATGCATTAACGCAGGGTATTTTTAACCTGCACCTACTTTATGTGCTCACAAAAACTAAGTCTAACTCTGTTTTATAGTTCAATGTCTGTACTACTTGTATAAAAAAGAATTAGACAAAGATATTGCTGTTTGTTAAAGCTGGCAGCCTGTTGTGATACCAAAACCAAACACTAATACATGCAATGCATACCAGCAACCTCTCTACTGTCATGACAATCATATTCTTTATTGAGTTACTGTTGAGAAATTTTGGATCATTTTCATGCAAAAAAATGTCTGCATTCATGTCAGAGATTATATCAATACCGCTTGCATCAAAAACCATATATATATTTCATTAAAAAAATTCTATGACAGTTAGGATTGACAGGAGCCCCACCACCTCCTCACCCCCCGCCCCAACCAGGGTCTCTTATTTTTGTAGGCAGCTTTGAGTTGAGCCAGCATCACATCCATGTTTGTCTGGACGGGCTGTGCTGTGTAAGAGCACCTGCCACTGTGATGCGTTTTTAAATCAATAGATGGTGCTGTAGTATCACCCAAGCTGCTGAATATGGAGATCCTGACTGAAAAGGGATAATTATGATGTATAGCATGTTTGTATGTTTGTTAATGGAACTCAGTTTAAATACATGATGTTTGAATATATTGTTTATTGTTGCTGGTCTTTTTTTCAGAACTGTTCAGTTCACAATAAAATGCAAGACTATGCAAAGCCCGTTGCAAAGAAAGGATCACCTCTTGCTCTTTCATTCCTGGTTCTTGACCGATTGACTCATCTACAGCTTGTTGTATATTCCATACCCCATTAGGGCAACCACCTGGTATTTCTCCTCAGTATTGGTCCCGCAAGCCTGATGCAAACATTCAAAATGCAGCCCGAGGAAGAGGTTCACCCTGACGCTGCAGACCCGAAATGAGTGGACTTCAGGATTTTGAGGTTTGATTATGTTGAACACCCTTTTACTTGGGAGACCAAATGAATTACCTTCATCCATGAGCAGCATGTACCCTTCCAAGAGGGTTCAGTCTAGCCAGGCTTTTCTCCGTATCAGCCTCTGTTGGGTGGTTTCTATGGGAATGCTGCACATCCAGTCATACCTATGGGGCTATCCAGCCCCAGATACCCAAACTAGAGCTCCTCTATCCTTCCATGGGGGCTACTATCAAGACTCCTCTTCTCTCCTGAGCATCAGATCTCTGCAAGAGGAGAATGCTAATCAATATACAGTCTTTTACAATGACAGCAAGCCGTTCAGTCCACCCTGCAAGAACTTAATGAAGCCCAGAATGAGATGGAGGTAATTGCAGAAGCTAATTGAAAGAAAATATGGCTCAGTCTTCTGGCTTATCTTCCGATTTGACCAACTACAGACCCTTGGGGATTTCTGCTGCACTACCATAGAACCTCAATCCAGCCAAAGGAAGAAGGATTGACCTGATCCTCCACCCTGGCCTGAACTAGATGTACACTAGAGACTGACATTTTTTCAGGAATCCCACGGGTCACGAGATTCCCGTGGGATGGGAGTCAGTATTAGTAACGATCACCTGATTGGGACGGTACAGGATTAAACATTAAAGTGTGCAGACGGAGCGGGAGCAAACCAATAGTACCAAAAAAAACTAGTATACGCCAAAAATAAAAATAAAATAAAAAAAAAGAAAATATCAAATAAGTAATTTCATGCCACATTTTGTAGGTTTTTCCTGAAGCCTAATTATAATGCAAATAAAACTCCTATTATGACCTAAAACCAACAGCAAGTTTCCTGGTTTGAAGTTTCCACCCAGCACAAAACAATTAATGGAGGGAAACTGTTACCATAGTGTTAGAACTGTGGAACGTAATTGAATATCCGTAAAATTGTGACTGCATTGGCACAAATCTAATAAAGAATGAAATGAAGAATGGGAGAGGTGCAGGAGCTTGAGTCATTCTGGTTTATTGGAAAGGGAGTATAATTTCACCAGAGTGGGACGGACAGGATTTAGATTCCTACTCTGGCCTCGGACCGGGATGTATCACCTTTTCAGGGAGGGAATCTGGACAGGACAGGGGAAAATAACCACCCTATGTCGGCCCCGATATACACTCCTGATCAAAAATCTACAGAAAAATCGCAAAGAATTGCAGTGATTTGCAATTTCTGTGATTCAAAGAAGCTTCTTAAGTAGAGCTGAAACAAATGTTAAAAAAAGCGTAAGAAATCAAAGGTATAGACAAAAACTTTGTTAAATTAATAATAAAAACTGTATTTACACCTTAAACATGATTTTTTTCAGCTGATCAAAAAGTTTGGCACCATAGCTCAAAAGCTCCCGAAAACCCCCCAAAACCCCCAATCAAAGTGCCAAAAAAAGGACTCAGTAATGAGGCAGCCCCTACCACTTGCTGATGACGCAAACAACTATTTACGATGCTTGGCTGCGTTTTCAGGGAGCGCAGGAACATTTCGCTCCAAGTGTAGAAGATGGTTTCCGCGAAAGGGCACCCACCGTCTGGAACTGATGTCCATATTTGTAAACTTCCCTTGCCAAGCATCATCCCCAAATTGCCTCCTTTGGGTTTAGACCCGGGGAACATGCAGGATGGTCCAAAAGAGTGATGTTATTTCCGTTGGAAGAAACTCCTTTGTCAGGCGGGCATTGTGAACTGCAGCATTGTCCTGTTGAAAAACATGTAATCATTGCCGCCATTACAGATGCAGGGGCCCTCAGTCATGAGGTAGATGTCTGCTGCAATATCTCCACATGGCCAGCTGCTGTTTGATGCCCCTGCACAACCTGGTGCTCCATTGTTCCATTGAAGGAAAATGCGCCAATCATGAGTGCAGCCCCACCGCGCCTGTGCCGTAAAACACCCTTAGGTTGGACTTTGTCGCGCCAGTAACGAAGCCATCACCGTAATCATCAAGGTAAAGTAGCTGAATCCATAATTGGGCCATGCAGGGCTGTGGTCAGCAGGAAAACACCACTGATGAAGAGGGACCGGTGGAAGCTCGATTTGTGTTAAAATGAAAATTCCGGCTTTAACACTTTTAGCTCCCGTTTCTTCCGGTAGTGTCCAGGATTTCAAATCGAATGATTGACAATCAAAATTCTGACACCAACCTGTCTCTGCTATTTGGCCTGGCGCAGAATCGGCCGTTTGCTTCAGAATGGCTTCCATAGTGTATGTCCGATAATGTCCCAGCAACAACCTTGAACGTTTTTAACAGCACTCACCGGGAGTCAGTTACGCTAGTCACAATGATCGCTCCAAAAAGTTTCTGTGAAAAGAAAAAATGCCTCCTGTAGTGTTTTATTTAGCATTTTGTAAATCCCATTGAAAGTTCTGTTGGAATAGTCAATATCCCTCCGCCACCGGAAACGAAATGTAGCCTGTTTAATACCAGCTGTGGTTCTTTCGCAAGGGCCAAGTGTTTTGCTTCACTCTGTGTAATTCGGGACGCTCTCGAGTAAGTGCTAACGCCTCTGTTAAACACTTTAAAAAAACTCTGAAAATGGAATACGAAAGGTGGATGGATTCTTGAGGAGGACATATTGGACTTTGAGCCTGATGGTAGAGGCCGCCAGTTTGAACTGGAAGATACCGAGGAGGGCGGCGCAGAGACATTGTCGCCAACTAGGTAACTGGAGGTGCAACGCTTCAGATCGGTCCGGAAGCGTGGAAGTTTATAAGCGGTTGTGATGTATCGGAAAAAATAGTTCTGGGATTTACAAAATGCTAAATAAAACAAGACAGGAACGGTTTTTCTTCACGAAACTTTTTTTGGAACGTCATTGAACAGCGCTGACGACCCGGTGAGTAGCATATTTTAAAAAAAGAACGTTTAAGGTTGTTTTAAGGACATTATCGGACATGCACTATGGAAGCCATTCTGAAGCAGCCAGGGGGGGATTCTGCATGAGCCAAATAGCAGAGACAGGACCAATTGTCAAAATTTTGGTGTCGATCATTCGAATGCATCCTGGACACTACAGAAAATGGGCTAAAAGTGTTAAAAACCGGAATTTTCCTTTAAGCCCAGACTATCCAGTTAATTTATTAGGCAGAAATGTGTTAAGGAAATTGTAATTAGTGCTGGTGCCTACAGACAAAGGGGTAGTGGTGAAAAGATGTACATGCTGCAGGGGGAAGTTACTCCAGAGCTAAAAAGCAGCTGACACACATGTGATACATTCAGGCTCATTCCCAAAAACATTAATAGTTCTAGCAATTAATGGACAGGCAGTTAGACTTATATGTGATTCAGGAGCCTATAATACTTGTGTTAAAGATAATGTAAATGCTATAACCATCTAAAAGGCTAATTTTTGAAAAATCAGCAAATGATCAAACATCCTATGAATGGATGTCAAGGGCAATAGAAAAAGAAGACCTTGACACAAGAAAAAGGTTGCAAGGTTGCATGTTTTTGTAGTAATAACAACTCACCCCATTAATCTGTTAAAGTGAGACTTGATGGAAAATTAGGCATTGCAATTTTCCCCACGCTGGGGGGAACGAAGGCTGTATGAATAATACATGTAATGGTGTTGCAACTAAATCCTTCTGTGTTTTATGCAACCTGCTTGGCATTTCTGTTCCATGTCTATTTTTCCAACTATGGAAACAGCCTTATAAAATTCTGTTCGATGTAAAACCCCCAGGTTCAAGATTTAGCATGTGTTAAAATAACTCAGCATTCTTTGCAAACATGAAAGTTGGTATAATCGTTCCTCAAAGCAGGTTGATTTTCCATCATGCTTTAGATATTATTTATGGTTTGACCATCCCACTACATTATGTCATCCAGGGGCCTCAAAACAATAAATTTTCAAACCATAATCTTTCAAATTCCGTTTTTTTACATCGTCACCATGGCCACGTCCTCTTTTGAGAAAACATGAAACTTGGCACTGTTGTTGATCAACAACTGCTGATCCTTGTGATCTGAAAATGTTTTTGTATCCTACAGTTTTGGATATATTTTCAAATCCTCAAAATCCCCAAATTCTGTTCTTTTCTTTTCAAAGGACTTTGTCTTTTTAAGAATATTTTCAGTTCAACTTCTGTCAACTTCCAGGTAAACAGAAGCTGAGTCTATTTCTGCCAGTTTTCTGCCAAATGATTCTACCCTACAAAATCTTCAGATGATTAAATTGTTTTCTGCAGTATGAAGTTTCTGATTACTCCTCCTGGTTCTCCTGGTCCCCTTTGTCATGATTGGTTCAGAATCAAACCCACATGCAGAACACTACCAGGAGACAGATGAAAAGCTTAACAGAGTTTATTAAATGTTCGAGCACAAAATAAGACTGCGTTCAGGAAACAGGTCCGGACTGAATTCTGGATTCTCAGGCGTCTGCAGAGATGACAGTTTGGTTAACCAGGTGGATAGGAGGCGTTGTTTAGTTTTCAGATTATAGCAGACTATACCTTGGAGAGTTTTTGTGCTTTCTTCTCGAGTGGGGAACCTCAAGCTAGGTCCAGAGACTGTTGGTTTACATTGGTGAGTGTCGCCAGCAGGTGCAGCTGCCTAAACTTCTGGCCTGCTGGGATCAGACCTGGATTGAGTGGGTTTAAGCTCTTTCCTGGAGAAAGCAGCAGGCGGTGATTCCAAAGTGAGCATCTTCAGCTGGGCTTCTAGGCAAGCAGGTACATCTTTCAGATTAAGCTCTCCCCAGAGCTTCTCACACACGATAAACAGGTTTTCCTAGGAGCTGACAAGACAAAGGCTGGTTAGGAATTCAGTTTTCTCTAGGGTTAAAATCACAGGACAAGGAGGCTCTGGTTCGCTAACCAAACTTTGATAACACACCCCGTCAAGAAAGGCCCCTGCATCTGCTTAAGTAGAGGGGTCCTCTAATGGGCTGACGAGCTCCAGGTGTGCTGGTGAGCTCCAGCCCAGAGAACCCACGGCGCACTCTGCTGGGAAAAGGTGGAACAACTCCAGATCCCAACACCAATAGTCCCACCCATTGTAGGACTATTGGTGTTACAGCAGCAAAAATATTATCGCATCACTCCAGCGACTGGAGGGCATTCTGCTGAGAGTTGCAGGGAAGTGGGCTGCCATTCGGTTGGTGTTTGACTGAGTCATTTTTAATTGCTGCTTCTGTAACTGGGACTGAAAGTTGAAATTAATAAATAGGTCAATCAAATCGAGGGTATAATTGATTAATGATCATTACATTAATCGATTGATATAAAATGTTGAAGTGAATATACTTTCATGGCCAAAAGCCATAGATTTGATTATGGCCTGAACTTATACACTGTGTGCAGAATTTTTAGGCAAATGACCACATCATCCTTTCCATGCATGTTGTCCTACTCCAAGCTGTATAGGCTTGAAAGCCAACTACCAATTAAGTACAAATATAATACAATAAAACCTGCCTTTTCTCAAGAATGTCTCTATTATTGCTGTTTAAAAAAGATCTATCATTTCTGAGAATAAAAAAAACATCTTTGAGTCTTGTTTGAACTGATGCAGGTTGGTCAGGGTTCTAGTCACCCAATTTTAATGTATATATTAGGAAACTAGAAGGTGT
Source organism: Cyprinodon brontotheroides (assembly GCA_018398635.1). NCBI lineage: Eukaryota > Metazoa > Chordata > Actinopteri > Cyprinodontiformes > Cyprinodontidae > Cyprinodon > Cyprinodon brontotheroides. The sequence goes on along the minus strand of JAGKQL010000007.1, from coordinate 5,302,958 downwards.
TAGCTTTAAATAATGTATTGCACATGTAATTTTGGCTCACAATTCCTAAGTTATTAGCCTTTCAATTTGGGTATACAAAATAGGCGAGGATTAGCCAAAATGAGGTGGATGTTAAGAGGTTAAATTCTTTATCAACATCCACTCCTACTGATGGTGTCCAATATGTCATCAATATTGCAAAGAATATTTGCATCTTTACAATTTTGCAAAGTATCTTAGACATCTGAATAATAAATGATCAAAATATTTTTTTTTATTTTTGCTGAGATAATGTGTTAGGACATTAACGTACCAATCTCCAAACTTCAAACTTGCATTTGGAACTCCAACAACTGTGGAGAGAATTTCAAGTTGTGAATAGGACAAGGTAGTTTCTAAACAAAGATTTAGTAAATATCTGTTATAAAACCAAAAGTTAAAATACAAGTTGTAAAATATGTTTAGTTTATTCACTGCTTTGTCTAATTAAACTCTACTATTATGTAGAGGAACTAGTAACCCAGAATCTTTTTTTTTCTTGAACGTAACGTTTAAAAATAAAATAACCAAACAAATTGTAAAACTCTTTACAGATCATCCTACATACTGTAAACATGCATTTCTTGCATGAATTTTGCTTTCTACATATAATTATCTTCCATGTTTGTCACCATGTTTATGTAGGATGTTTATTTGTCACAAACATAAATAAACAAATTGCAAGTTATGATATTATGTTGCTTTTTGTTTTGTTTTTCTGGCTTTACTTTCCCAATAAAACCTAACTGTGGTTTTGCTCCACCACCAGGGGTCCGTTTCAAGAAGCCGGTTTTTTTCAACATGAAATTTTACGAAACTGAGTATTTGGTCTCACAAAGAGTTTCCTTAACCTCTGTTTCAGTCACCGTATAACATTATCCTCAGAGCTAACCTGGTCAGCAGCAGGTTTATATAACATATTGTTGCACACCCGGCGACAGGGGAGGACAAAGGGATCTATTGTCCCAGGCCCAGGATGGAGAGGGCCCAAAAATGAAACGCTGACCCTTAAAAATACAGACAGAATTAATTTTTCAGATAATATTTGTAATAAAAATATTTCATGTTAGAGTATTGTTGCTCTCACCCTCAGAACTGTCTCCTGACTCCTGAACACACATGTAGCTTCTACTTCCTGGGACTCACCACTTCCTCAATCTGACTGATGGTCCACTTGCTGCTTTATGTACTAAAAACATCTATTTGTTACAACTATGACTTTAAATTATTTTAACAATAGGTTACACATTTCAAGAAAAAAGCTGCTGTAAAAAATAGAAACCTAAACATTGTGAGAGCTTTTTGTTCAGGCTCATTATAGGACATTACAGAAAATGACATGCAGAAAGTCCACAAAAGAGGAAGAAGATCAGTGTTTGAACATTTTCTCTTTAAAAAATAAAGAAATGTGAGAAATGCACTCCAAATGCCCATCAAAAACATGTTTTAGAAGCCCGGAGAATCAATCAGAAAATCAAAAGTCTAATTTCATAGATCAGTCACACTGGTAAAATGTTATTTTACATTTAAAACCTGCTGGTTCCCACTTTAACCACTAAAGTATTTTTCTATGAACTGAAGAGGAAGTGATTGATGAGAATGTGTTGAACAGCAGCAGCAGAGCTCTGGAGGTTTTAACCCACAATGAACAGAGAAATATACGTAGTTAACAAATTGATGGGTGACACTAATAGACACAATGACACCGTTTATTTGAGGCTACATAAAATAATACATTTGTAGACAAAAATGAATTTAACTTCTCATGAGTTTTTAGTTTTTTTTACACTGAATTAGAAAAGTTGAGAATATCTTTAAGAAGACAAAGACTTAAAAAAAAATAGAACATACAGACTTAAGAGAGTAGATTGAAAAGCAAAATAGAATAGAATAGCAAAACTCCTCTCTGCTTAACTCAGGCAGACTGCATGTGATGCCTGCTGCCATAAAACAATGTCGTCATCAGACCAAACAACCTCTCAGCTTTTGACAAACAGTGTTTCACATCTGGAGCTCCAGCAGGACAGTTATGCAGCCACTTCACTTTGTAATCACACCGTCCATTTGTCTTCACAGAAAAAGTTAATGTCACTTTATCTGTGTCCCTTTGTTGAGTTACTGATGAGGAAACAGTAGAAGAGACATTTTAGACAAAACATACAGAATAAGTCACGACACTTTTGCGACTATAAATTAGTTTAAATGTTTCGGACCAAATAGTAATTCTGCTGTAAAATAACAACAGCAGCACTAATAACAGAGAAAAATGGCTTCATATTAATACTCACTGTGGACAACAGACAGATCAACTCCAGACCGATGAACCAGGATGTAAAGATCTGGTTTGATTCCAGATTTGTATTGTTGGCATTGATAATAACCAGCATCCTCCACTGTGACATTCCTTATTACCAGAGAACAGCTTTCTAAACTCAGTCTGTTTGAATTACTTTGCAGATTTGAGTCAATCTGTCCCAGTTTAACAAGCTCTACTGAGGAGCGACTTGAGAAGAAATTCCATGTGGATCCATTACAGTTTCTCTGACCACTAATCAAACATTGGCAAGAAAGAACCATGATATCTCCAGATCTTATAAAAGTAGATGCTCCATCTGAAAAACCTGTCAGCAAATAGGAACAGACAGTTGAGAAAAGAAAATTGGAAGATCAAAGTTGGAAAATTTTAATATTCAAGAATAAATACAATTTAAAGAAAGAAAATAGTCGATTTATAGATCGCTCTGCCATATTTTCTTTTCTTCCCCCGTTTCAGTCAAGTGGCAGTGATGACTACGGGGGCGGATGCATTAATCGTATACACACAACTAATCGATGATGAAATTCGCTACAATCTTAAAAAGTCGATTTTATTGATTTTATCAGGACTGTTGTTGTAGCCCTAGCCTCAAACATGTTTGAGAAGAAGGCGTTTCCGGGAACCAGAAAGAGGAAGTAAAGTGAATGCATAAATATTCTAGCTAGAAACAAGAACAACTTTTTTTTCTTTTAGATTTAGCATTAAGTCAAACTTGTCCAACATGTTCATTAGCAGCAAGACAAGCATAAACCCATAGATTTAAGGATATAAATGCAACTTGGCTCCAGTTTAAGTTTTCAGGCTTTCATGAGAACTGAAGCGATGGTGGTGCTGTTTGCTGAGAATGTGGGTAGTAGCTCAGTTTGTTGGTTTTCAGTGCTGCAAAACTGCTGTCAAACTGTGAGTGAAATTAAAATACATTTTAAACGATCTAAAGTGTTTCACTACTTCTAACTTGGATTTTAGCCAATTATTTGTTGGGATCTGAGCGTACCATCCGCCTTCCAGTAGAGGCGCTTCGTGGATCCTCCTGAAGTTGAGCTTCCAACACACCTGGAGGCGCATTCTCTGCCATCAGGGAGGACCTGCGGTATATAACCAGCTCTTCAGACCTTGCCCAACACCTAGTGTTGATCCAGTTTGCTAGCACCTTGGGCTCAGAACCTCCTGAGAATCTCTAGTGATCTCCTAGTGATCAGCTCTCTTCTGACTTCAAGAAAGTCTGTGCTTCACAGGAAACTCACCTCTTTGAAGCTCTTGATACGAGTTTAACTCTTGCCGAAGCCTGCCCTCAGAGCCAAACCTGAAGACTCTCCTTGATTCTCTTGCAGCTCTTGGCTAAGAGCTGGAAACCAAACAAGGTCTGCATTCAAGTCAGAAGTAAGGCGGCGGTTGTTGTGTTGAACTCTGCTGAACAAAATCAGTCTCTGGACCCAACAGTTTCCTTCCTCAAAGAGAAACCCCGGATCCCTCAAAGGTAATCTTCGAAAACTTCCCAAACACAAACTCCTCAGTGCCAACGCCAGCTAACTGAACTGTCATCCCCACAGGACTCCAGTGACAGTCCCCGCCAGAACCAGTTCCAGTTCATACATTTATGTGCTTGTGTTTTAAATAAAAATTTGTAAACTTTCCATCTGTTTCGTGGTGTTCTCAGGTTGGGCTTCTCTGGAGAACCAATCATGACATTATTGTTCTCAACCCATTCAGCAAAACATTTTTAGGATAACCTCAATTGTTCAAAAAATCAAAATTTAGGTTATGAACAAGAAGGATGGTAAACGGGGTGACTATATTTTACTTTTATGTTTGTGACACTGGTGGTGTTCATTTATGCTCCAGAAAGAAAATGCATTGGGGGGGTCATTAAACACTAAAACGTGTTGTTTCAATTGAGGCCTCCGTATCTCCATAAGTTAGTCATGTGCTCTCACTGCCCTAAAAATCCAAAGAGTTGATGCCTTTATTCTAGTCTCTCTGAAAAACTTATCAGACCATTTCAGTTTCTTGTTGCTAAAAGGTGTGAATGGAGCCATATACTGAAGGAGAACAAGTTCATAAATATTAACCCCTAATTTTACTCCAAACAAGCTTTAATTATTCATAATGTTGACGTTGAATATTTTACCTCCTAAGTTCTAAGTCTCAAGCTGCTTCTATCCTGAAATAAAGCTGAAGAGTTTATCCAACTGGAAAACTCTCACCTGTTCACCAATCTCCTCCTGTGTTTTCTGCTAGACAACTACTGTGATCCAATAACCAGCAAGTAGTGTTGCGCTTGAACGGAGTTCAGTAAATATGATCATATTTTTAGAGAACAGTGAACCGAAGGGACCAGCTTTGAAGGAATGAATGTGAATGAGAGAGTTGTTTTGTACAGAGAGCTGTTTTTGACAAACAGCTCTATAGCGCTGACCTGAATAATCCTCTAATCCCTTCATTTTACTCTGTAAAGGAACCAGCAACACATTTGAAATATAATGACCAATATATGTTTATTTAATAATAGAATGAAATCTGAAAGTACAGAAAAAAACAGTTTGTAGATATTA
>JAGKQL010000007.1:5231487-5293071 GCA_018398635.1 Cyprinodon brontotheroides | reverse complement strand
TTACTGAGGAAGAGAGAAACAATAAAACACTAAATCAGACAAATGACATCCATCACTAATCAATTCCACATATTGCTGCATAAAATGATTTGACTTTTAAGTACAAAAACAATAATTTAATAAATATTAACACTCACTGTTAAGAACAGACAGATCTACAGCAGATTGATGAACTGGTCTGTGTGCGTCTCTATATTTCCATTGTTCACAGATATAACGTCCAGCATCTTCCTCTCTGACCTTCTTTATCACCAGAGAACAGTCTGCTGTTAGACTCAGTCTGTCTGCTTTAGTGATGTCATTATTAATCTGACCGAGTTCAACCAGCTCTGCTGATGCTCTATTTCCTGAATCAGTGAAGGCCCATGTAGTGCTGCTACACTTCTGTTGACCATCAATCACAGTTGAACATTTCAATGTGACTTCATCTCCAGCTCTCTTTAAAACAGATGTTTGATCTGCAGCGACTGTTAGAAGATAAAACAGAACCAGACATATTCAATCTGAACACAGACACAGGGGATAAAGCAGATCTATCATTTCTATCATTCCTGTTTAAACCATTTCACTTTGTATCTTTAGAGGTCAAAGGTCACAACAGAGCAGCATAATCTGACCCTCTGATTCTCCTACTGTTTCGTCACTGATGACTCAATTTAATCCTTCCCACTCACTGTTGCAACAAAATGTTTTAACTCGAACATAAATCAAGTCATTTAACGTACCTGACAATTTACTGTTAAGAACAGACAGAGCTACAACAGACTGATGAAGTGGTCTGTGTGATCCTCTATAGTTCCCATTGTCGGCATTATAATGTCCAGTACCTTTCCTCTGACCTCATAAACCAGAGAACAGTCTGCTGTTTAGACTCAGTCCCCGTCTGCTTTAGTGATGTTATTATTAATCTGACCGAACAAACACCTATTAATGCTCTCTTTTTCCTGAATCATGTGAGCCCATGTAGTCCCTGTTGTAATCTCTGTTGACCATCGATCACTGTTGAACATTTCAGTGTGACTTCATCTCCAACTCTCGGAAACAGGATGTTTTGATCTGCAGCGACTTTAGAAGATAAAACAGAACCAGAAATATTCAATCTGAACACACTACGGAAATTGGGATAAAGCAGGATCTATCATTTATAAGTTTCTATACACCGGTTTTTCGAGTCTTCCCACCCGTGAGCTGCGGGATAAATTGGCCAAAACCCCGAACTCATCACGGTTGAGCCATCCGGCGATTGCGTCTCTCACCCTCCAGAACTGTCTGACTCGCCCCTAACCGCATAGCTTCTACTTCCTGGGGGCAAACTTCCTCCTCTGGATTGATGGTTGACTTGATGCTTTATTTGGTAAAACGATCAAGCGAGTTTCCCAACCTGAGGATGAAAGAGCTAAATCATCAACTTTTACTTCTAAAACTTGGCATAAAGTCTTGTAAAAAACGAAACTTAAAAATTGTATGAAGTTTTGTTTCAGGCCTCATTATGGGACATTAAAGACAGTGACATGAAGAAGTCCACAAAAGAGGAAGAATATTTAAATTTTCAATAAATGTGAGAATGCACTTTTTTGTTTAGGATGTTTTGTGAAACCTGGAGAATCAATCAGATAGTCGGAATCTGATCTGTGTTCCGAAAGAGCTATGGAATCAAAATGTCTAATTTCTCAGACCTAACACACTGGTAAGATTAGAGTTTTACTTTAAACCCGCCGGTTTCCAGTTTATCTCTCGAAGTGTTTTTCTATGAACTGAAGAGGAAGTGATTGGTGAGAATGTGGTGAACAGCAGCAGCAGCCTGGAGGTTTTAAACCCACAATGAACAGAGAAATATAATGTAGTTAACATTGATGGGTGACATCAATAGACATTTATAGACATAGCAACACAGTTTATTTTAAAGTTACAGCTACATTATAACACATATGTCACATCTGTAGACAAAAACAAACTACTCATAGGTATTAAAATCTTCGGCCACCAAATAAAAAAAAGACATTAGAAAATAAAGATGTAAAAAAGGAATAGATACAAGGAATTTAGATTTTTTTGAAACTCGTTTTACATGCAGTATAATCTCAAAACATTTTCAGTGTTTCATCTCATCTCAGCTTTACACTTAAAAGCATTTAGCATATTTTCTTAAACAGATTTCATTTTCAAACCTCAGAACTCATTCAAAGTTCACATACATTGATAATGTAACATCACACATTTGAACAAACATTGATACTTTGCTTGTTTCATGATACTTTGAGTTAATGTTTGATTTTCTCCATGTTGAAGTGAAATATCATCTGACACTCAGGGGTCTTCAGTTCAGGCCCTAGAGCTCCAGTGTTCAGCACCTTTTAGACTAAGTTCCCACTGCAGGTCTTAATGCTCATATACAATATTTCTTTCAGAAATCCAATTTTATTTGTTTGGGTTGTTTCCATTTCATTAAAACTTTGCCCAGATCTGACTTCAGTTTTGAACAGTTTGTGGCTCCAAACTAAAACACAGTTTGGCCAATAAGAAGTCTAATTCACTTTCTTTTTATTAAAAGGAAATCCATGAACATTTGCAATGGCTTGTTTTGAAGATAAAAAGTCAGGCCTCTGATATCTAATAAGCAAGCTAACAGCTCAGTGTTCTGTTGCTCTTACCAACCCTTCCTCCTGTTCTGTTTCATCTCTCCCTCACTTTGACTCTCTCCACAGACCCCTGATCTTCCTGCATGGTATTATGACATTACATTATGGTTATATCCAGCATCAGCAGATGACTGTCAAAAGGTAAAAAACAGCATCTGTTGAGACGTTTTCTAATATATATACATTTTTAAAAAATGTGTGCAGTTGTGTTTAGGCTCTTACTCTGTCATATCTGTTAAAATCATAAACTAACACTGACATTGAAAGTGGTCACTGATGTATTCTAAGTCTTCACCTCCAACGCCTTACCATCATTGTCATCTTTCTTTTACTTTGCATTGCTCCTAATCAGAAAAGCTTCAGCTGCTCATGTCTCAGGTGCAGCACTTAAGCATAAAGGTGGCACAAATAAATGCAGGAATAAATTCTTCCTCTAAGTTACTAAGGAGGAGCATTTTCACCCTATGAATGTGAAAAATAATTGTAAAGTGCGGGAAACTGCTGTGCGTCCCTAGAAATTCCAGACTGACGGCGCAGAAGCATAACAGCAAAAGTGGTTCACCACCAGACCCAAACGACATTTGATGTGTGCGGTTGCAGAAGTATAATCTGCACTTAAAACTCCCTTTTCCCTCTTTCCAAATTATTAATTTATTCTACCTCTTGTTTATTTTCCAGGATTGTGTATTGTTTGCATAGATGTTAGATTTCCTATAGTTTTCGATTGTTAGAAATAAAAACATTATTATTTTAACCTGTACTACTTTGTGTTTATTTTGCAGCAAATTATTTATCTCTCAGGTCAGACTCTCCCTCCCCTTGGTAACATTTGAATAAACAGAGACAGTGTTCTTGGTTGATGATTAATAACTCTGTTGATAGTCATAGCCTAATTTACTATATTGATGAAGAGTCCACCAGGGATGTGAGAGGCCAAGACTCCTGGTGAATATGCAGATTACAGTTATAATTATTCAACTGGTGATATTCCATTGCTTTTACCTTAGATTTTGAATGATCTATCATTTAAATACAACCTGCAGTTCTAGTTAATCATATATCCATAATCTACTGGTAAAATATCACAACAAAGTTATATCAATAATATAAGTTTTAAACCGAACCTTAAATCTCACCCTGATGATATTTTACTAATCATTCCTCCAGCTTCCTCAGTCTCTCCATTTTTTACAGCTTCAATTGCCTCATTACCAATCTATTATCATTGTCCTGATTAGACATTAAACACAATAACTAACATCAGAAATGTTAAATGGCTGAATATGATGTGTAACCGTTACTACCGGTTTCTTTAAATGGAATATTGTCAAAGTCCTGCTGTTGTTTCAGCTTTTTCTTTGATATCTTGTCAAAATGTAAAAAAGGTTTATCGGATGGTTGATGTTACTTGGGAAAACTGATAAAGTTAGCAGCTCAATAATAGACAGCTGTCCATCCCAGAATCAGATGAGCTCAAACGATGTGATTTCTAAATATTCATGTAAACTAGACATTACAAAGACGTTATAAACCAGCCACATTTATAACATTATTTCCTACAGACTGTTTGACGTCATTCAAAGGTCTCTAAATCAAAGTAGCTGACAGAGCAGCCTCCAGTCTCTGTCCCACTTTAACACTCAGAGCAGCAAAGGAGAGTTATAAAAGGGTTATATAGGAATTTCACATTAAAAACTACATATGAATTTCAAGAACTTCCTGAATTTGAGTTTTAATAAAGTTTTATCTGTTTATTAACAAGCTCTAATGTCTCTCTGTCTCTCCACTGTCCAGTTCTATTCCAGCCCTCCTTCTGTTTTACCAACTGATACCGTTTCCTGCTCAGCAGATCAAAGTTGTGATGAATGCAGTTGAAGTTGATGTTCAAGTTACATCTAAACTTCTTCAATCGTTCCTGTTGGAGTCAGTTTACAAAAGATCATAAGAGACAGATTCAGGGCCAAATATGAACGAGGCTCAAATGTGACTAGAATAAAATCAGATGGGGGCTTGAAATGGGCCAAATCTGAGTCATTCCACTTGTTTTAAAAAGCCTTGACTTCAAAAAATCTACTTTGAGGCCAAATCTTTCTGCGATGGGAAAACCTTACTGCATGTCTCTCACCTTTGCTACTCACCTGAGTCTAATATTCAGGTCATCATCAGGACTATGGAGAACTTGGCTGCATACTGAGGAGGTAATTCAGCCATTTGACTCAGGTGTGTGGATGTGTAAGCAGAGACACATCTAAAAAGGTTCAGGACACCAGACCTGGAGGACTGGAGGACCCCTGCTACATTTTATAAAACCTTACAAATATTAAAATCTGCTAAGTATGCAAAATAAAAAATAAAAGAATTTAAACTTCCCCTTATGATGTTTCTCAACATCCCCTTGATGTTGAGAAAAGTTTAAGACAGACTAAAGAGTCCTCAGGCCTTTTCATAGTTCTCTCCATCCTCATCTTCTTTATGCTCTTCAGAAAAAATAAAAACAGAAAAAAACAAATATTACTTCTTTTAGAAAATGATGAAATAAAAACTCTTTCAGCAGCAGTTAATGGAATCGCTGAATCACTCTTCAACACCTCAGACTAAGTAATTTCTTAAAGGTAATCCAGAGCCTTAGACATGTGATGTCCTGGTGGCCCAGAGGGATTTAAAAAAATATAAAAAATTTAGACATTCCTAGAATAAGAGATAAAGCCAGGCTCATACACCAGACTCTGGTTTTATTCAAACAGGCCTCTGATTTTATTCCTGCAGCTTCATCAAGTCAGGTGTAAATAATAAAGTTAAATGCAGGTCTGCAGTTTTCTTCCAGAGACCATGAGGTCGATCACAGGTTCATTGATTCAGCAACAATAGCAGATTAACTAAATGCTCAAACAGCCTAAAACACACATTCTAACCGCTTCTATGAACTAAACATCACAATTATAATGATTTATTTTATATAAAAATCAAATGAACAACTGTTAAGCTGAAAATGAACAATGGAAGCAAGAATGGCAACATATGCATATCTCACAGTTTATAGATTTATATTAGATTTTCTCTTAATATTCAGTCTGTCTCAGTAGCCGGTTAAACCAGTCTAAATCTTAACCTTTAATGCAGGAAACTCTGGATCAAACCCTGAAAATTTCAGGAAAATCTTCTATAATATGGTCTATAAGATTTCTGTTTTGTTACAATATTAAAAATCCCCTTCATGTGCTCCAGAAGGATGTTATCTCTCAATGTGTGTTCAAGCATAACAACAACATGAAGGAATCCTGTATTAAAAATGTTAAAAAGTAGTCCAGTTTTTAGAACCCTTACTCCATGTATTTCTGTTTTCCTGTGGCTTATGAAGGTTATAAGATGTGTGTATCTCCTCTTATTGCCAAATACAGTCTTCTATTAATGCAGCAAATAGTGTCTTTGCTCAGACTTTCAGCATCTCCTGCTGCCTACAGGAACAAACCACTAGCAGAACATCAGAGTCAAACACAGATCTTTTTTTTTCAGCATCTCCTGCTGCCTACAGACCAGCAGTCTGCACTGGTAGCAGATGTCATCCCCAGAAAGGCAGTAAAGCTCATGGAGGTAAACTGGTGGGAAATTCATGTGCTTTTGTCTAATTCTTTCACCACAGCAATAGTCTAAGAAAGACCTTTCTGTCCAGCTTGAAAAAAACAGCTGTTTTAAAAACAAAAAACAAACAAAAAACAACAAAATAAAACAGCAAACCATTAATGATGACCACATAGAAAAAATTATAGAGTTAATAAATATTGGAGGAGTGTTGGCCTAGTGGGTTAAAAGCAGTGCGCTTTTGTGCCCTGAGAACTGCAACAGCAAAAGAAACCCCCATAGCCTTTACCTGGGTTCCTGAGCAAAACCTTAACCTCCTCTGCAATACTCCTCAGGCGCCACACACAATGGTAGCCCACCTATCCCTGGGGGATGGGCCAACATGCACAGAAAGTGAAGCTTGGGACATCATGCCTCAAAACCATAGCCAAAATTATAGTTAGAATCCAGACATTCAAAAGAATATCACTGCACTTTTAATGTAGACTTTTATGGCCTGAGTCATAGGAAGGGCTACTACTGACCTATGAACTGGAGGTGATCAGTGTTCACCTGTAAACCATCCATAAAAAATGATTTTATGCTTATGGCAGCTTTATTCATTTCTAATTTTCTTTTTAATATTGTCATTTTGAAACCACTAAAATATGATGAAATAGTAAACATGATGAAATAAACTAAATGATAAAAGAAGAGCCTGAAAAAAAAATTTAACTTTGAAGTGAGTTCTTCTGTTTCAGAAGACGAAGATTTATAATGTTTCCTTTTTTGTGCCCCCGGCAATAGAGAGAGATTGGTGACCCGGAGAAATCATATATATAACACAATTATCCATGCATAATGGTTGCATGTTTTAAATTTGTAATTTTTATACTAGTGTTGCAGTACCAACAAATAGACACAAATAGGGATAATATTTTGAGAGCCAAAAGTTTATTCAACTATTGTTACCTATATTCCAGGTAGGCAAAAAAAAGTTCTACTGGATTCACTTGAATAAAGTCTTTTCCTGCTTCAAAGGTAGGCAGCAGCTTGACAAAGCCATGATGGTAAAATTTATTTTACATCCAAGTAGTATGCAGTTCTTCATATATACACACACACACACACACACACACACACACACACACACACACACACAGACACACACACACACACACATTGTCAAACAGATGGTATCAGCCAATACTGCACAGTCAGGTATCGGGTATTGGTATTCGGGCCAAAAAATGGTAAATAACACAATTTTACTGAATTGTGAAGTAAAGTTAATCATTCATTCCATAAGGTAACAGATCTACTATCAAAAGCTCATTGGTTTCCTGATCGTGACTGAGCAGGAATGAGTCTTACTCAGTCTGGTCTGTAGCAGGCCGGCTGCCTCACAGCCAAATCACCATGGTAACTGATGCTGCTTTTAACCGGCTTTTTTATCCTGGCGAAATCAGCCTCCCCGATTTTGCTGCATGTTTGTCTTTCCTTCCTGCAGCTTTGGGTTCAGTTGGTAAAGCTCTAGAAGCACCTGAGAGGGGGAAGTGACAGCCTATAGAGCTGCTCCTGCAAAGTGTTTCTCTTACTGAGAGGCTGCTTGATAACCTGAGCAGGTTGTTGCAAACAGCTTTTCACCTCATTTTATCCACTGTTACCACTGACTAGGGGGAACATTTCTAAATTAATGACATAATCATTTCTATTGTGAATCTTTAATGTCAGAATAGAGAAAGCTAAGCTCTGTTTTAAGAGTTTCCTCTTTTGTTTCTAACAATGAGCAAAGACGGAAACAGACAAGTTTAAAAATATAAATATTGACATTAAAATCTCTAACTTCATCAACAACAGGTGTTAGAAGACAATAAACAAACATATTTTTTGCAAATCAAAGTATATTCTAAGATTTATAGTAACTGCTTTAATCAATCAGAAGTGAAGTGAGGATTCTGATTCAACAGATTATAAAACTGTTTTATTTCTTTCTATCTTACCTTTAGTTCTGGTCCAAACGTTGACGCTCGCAACCGTTATAGAAAGAGCTGCTAAACCCACAGAGACGATGATGATACGCCATAAACCTGAAAGAGAAACAAGAAATAATGTTCTGTAATCAAAGGTTAAAATGATATTTTATTTTATTAGCAGTCAGATGATTTTGTTTTTTAAACTGTTTGTCAGCATATAACTAAGCTAGAACTGATGTTAAAAGATTATTTAAGAAAGTCGAAAATTTATGAGAGAGGATATAAAATCACCATTTGTGTGTGAGTGTGTTGGGGGGGGCATGCATTTCTTACAGTGTGGGGACCGTTTTCCATAAATAATGGCACATTCTGAGGACCGACTGCTCTAGTAGGGGACCAATGCCTGGTCGCCATGGACACAGATGCTGTTTTAAGGTGAGTTTAAAGACTAAGGTATGAATTGAGTTTAGGATGAGGTTAGGATTAGGCATGAACACATAATGCTTAGGTTTAGGGTCACAGTTAGGCTGTAGAAATGGGTTAGAAATGATGGAAGTCAATGAAAATTCTCCACATGAATGTTATTTCAAAACAAAGAAAAAGACTTAATGATTTTACCCTGAACTGTTGCTGCTCTTTCATTTTGATTCTTTCTCTGACCAGGAAAAGTTCACTCAGTCACTGTTCAGCTAGTTTCCCTATAAACCTCACACTCACACAGCAGCCCTGCTTAGAGAAACTAGCAGAGGTGAGCTGCAGCACTGGCTGCTTCTGGGGGAAAGATGGTGATTTCAGAGTGGAGGTACAGACACTATTTTACTTTCCATTAGATACATCCACATAGCATGAAAAGAAGGAAAGCAGCCTGGCATAGATGATTTAAAGGCTGTTATAATCATGACAAGTATTGCAGGTGAGGTTGACAACATTCACTAATTCTAAGGTATATCCAACAAAATTACCTCGACAATGGCAATAAATTCATCAAAGCTCTAAAATGTCCCAGTCTATGGAGGATGAAGTGACTTTTATTAACATTGATGATGTCTTTTAAAAGTGTGAGTCTGATTTATCTCAGAAAAATTATAATTTAGAAAGATGTATTTCTGGTTTTATCAGTCAGAACTCTCATCCCTAACTCTCCATCTGATGATCACCACAGTATGTATAAAGATGACTGAAATAACAACATGATAACAGGAGCTCAAGACAAACCACTCATATATTCATAACTGAGTATAATTGGGCCAAACCTTGATTTGTTGTGTCAGAAGTTCTCCTGCTCCCAACTGTTTGCTTTGGGTCCTTGTTTCCTGGAGTGGCTTCATTTGTTCAGTTTCCAGGAAAAATAAGAAACAAAGTTTCTAAATACTTTGTAAGGAAATGCAGCATATTGTCTTTTAAATGTAAAGGTTTAATTTATAAGTAAAGTTTTATCTGATGTTTTTTTTTATCTTGTTTCATGTCTTTATTCTCTCATTTTAGAGCCAAAAACGGCCAAAATGTGCAGATTATAATATAGATCATATGATCATGATTTTGAAATATATCTAAAACATTAGAAGAATTACTACCTTGAAAGGTTGGTGAAATAATTTTTATTTCCGGTCTGGTTGTCTTTGAGTTTGTTTTTCCAGGTTTGTTTGTTGGTTGAACTTTTCCACCTGATTTTTCTAGAAACAAAGAGAAAGTTTATATCTGTTTATTAACAAGCTCTAATGTCTCTCTATCTCTCCACTGTCCAGTTCTATTCCAGTCCTCCTTTTGTTTTAACAACTGCTACCGTTTCCTGCTCAGCAGATCTTTTTTTTTTTAAAGCCTTGACTCAAAAAAATCAAAGTTAGGCCAAATTTATCTGCAGTTGGAAACCCTTATATTTCTCTACTTCTACTCAACTGAGTCTAAATAAGGCCAAAATATGCAGATTATAATATACATCATATGATCATGATATTGAAATATATCTAAAACATTAGAACAATCACTACCTTGAAAGGTTGGTGAAATAATTTTTATTTCTGGTCTGGTTGTCTTTGAGTTTGTTTTTCCAGGTTTGTTTGTTGGTTGAACTTTTCCAACTGATTTTTCTAGAAACAAGAACAAAGTGTCAGAAACAAAACCTGTTCATATGTTAGTCTTTAAATCTCTTTTAAAGTATTAGACAGATTAAATAACTATATCAGTTGATTTTGGTCATTAATAACAATCCAATTATTAATCAGTGAGGAAATAGTCCAGTTGTGTTCAAATCTTGAAGCTAATCCTAGTTTCCTGTGATGTCAGTGATCTTCTTCAGTTCATCATCTTCTAACCTGTTTCTCACCTGAGGACTGAAGACTGAAGGTAAACTCTTCATTAGTAACAGTATCAGTCACTTTACACTGAGGGAACTCAGACCCTGATGATAAAGAGACAGTAGCAGAGCAGCCAGTCTCTGATGGTGGTTCTTTGTTGTCCACATCCTGATTAAACCATTTCACTTTGTATCTACAGGGGTCAAAGGTCACCACAGAGCAGCTTAATGTCACCCTCTGATTCTCCTGTTTAATTACTGAGGAAGAGAGAAACAATAAAACACTAAATAAGACAAATGACCACCATCACTGACCTATTCCACATATTGCTGCTTAAAATGATTCAACTTTTAAGTACAAAAAAATAATTTAACAAATGTTAAAACTCACTGTTAAGAACAGACAGATCTACAGCAGACTGATGAACTGGTCCAGGGGTGGACTGGGACAAAAAATCTGCCCTGGCATTTTGGACTAGACTGGCCCACCACATTTTTTTTTTTTTTGGTGTACTGAATGTGTATACCAACTGTGCAATACCTTGAGGCCAGGTTCATGGAAATTAGTGAGAGTGGACATTTAAAATACTTCCAAAATCTTAATTCATTAACACTGTAAAATGTAAACTCCACCACAGCACAGCAACCATTCTTAGATCAAAGAGAGAGAGAGAGAAAGGTCACAGTCAACCACACAAATTGCGCTACTCTTCTCATGCTCTTCTGTGCGCTGGTGCACATGCCTCCAATCAGACATCCCAGTAATAAATGAGCTTGTGTCAGTAGTCTTTCCAAATGCAATACATACAAAACAAAATAAAGCATGACGTTTCTCACAATATGTGAGCCACCTCCTGTTGGTTGCATTTTTAGTGGTGAATACCTTTTGCACAACTGGATTTTTTTGTGCTTTGTTGTGGGTGGTGATTCAAAAAGTTTTGTAAAAGACAAGGATCAGGACGGGCAAAGTAATCTATTTCCTCCTGCTCTCTGCTCTCATCTCTCTTGCCATGTCTCTCCTCAGCCGCACTGACATCATGTTCACTGCTTGGTTCCAAGTTCCAAAAACTCATTTCAGGGAGATGCTTAATGAAAATAAATTGTGCCTTCATCAGTAGTGGATTAGAGATATACAGTGAAGTTCACAAGAGGGCCAATTCAATTCAGTTTGCTTCAGGTAGATATTTCATAATGCAGAAAATAACAATCTTATAGTACAATTTATTTATGATGCTTTGTAATAATAAATAAGTGCCATAAAATATTTGCTCGCGTGCTTGCATTAATTATCTGTGCCCATGTTTTTATAAAATAAATAATTGCCCAAAATTTTTTTTGCTCAGGTGCTCTGCGCGCTCGCATTTTATTTGGTGCCCTATTGTGCCCCTGTATAGTACTGGGTCAGCTGACGCCCCTGGCAGCACCGTGCACCATACATACACACTCCATCATTCTTCATCCTCACTAGACATAGATACACTTTCTGCTGCAAAATGAGGTGACTGTAAAAGAGTAAACTGAAACTTTTTGGCTTATTTTTCTGACTGATCCAATCAGCTCTCTGATCAACCAGTCGCCTGGATCGCTGGTTTAACAGAGCATCACTTTGGACAGACACGCTGCACAGGTTTCACCAGAAACCTCCTCCTCCTCACACCCCATCCTCTCTTGTTGTTGTCTGCGCAATCGCAGTAGTTCTAATCCGCACATGATGCATGAATTATTGTATTGCCTGCCCGCTCTCACTTAGCCTTGTGAGACCATCCAGATCTCGTGAGCTTTCAAAGATTTCACTCGCAGATCAGTCTGGAGACTCCCTCGTTAAAGAATTTGGAGCCGCTCACCAAACTGAACGTCCAATCAGCGTTGGCTTTGAGGCGGTGGGTTGAGGTGTGACGCTTAACGAGAAGTGCGACAGTTCAGTCTAAAGAACATGGTATGCTTCAGCCCGATGAAACTAGCGTTAAGCGTGGCTATCAAGCAAGTTTTATTAGAATTACACAGTATTTCTTCACTGAAAGAGCAAAAAACACTTGTTTGGAGGCTTTCCTCAGAGGAAAAGATGTTTTTGCTCTTCTCCCGACTGGTTCCGGCAAGAGTTTGATCTATCAATTGCCTCCTCTTTGCTTTCTTGCTTTATGTTAGTCATATGCTTTCGTTGATCTGATTGGTTTCGCTTTGGCCCGCTTCTATCACCAACATAGGCCAATCAGCTAACCAGTATTTTCGCCTCTTCCCAAAATTACTTCAAGGAATAAGGTTTCCAGATGGATATGCAGAGCAAATCCATCTGGCGGAGTCAGGTTAGCTCTCACTCGCATTAAAAAACAACCACCTCGCAGAGTCTAAAATCAGGGATAATTTATCCGACTCTAGGGCATCCGTGAACAACTATCGATATCAGGGAGACTCCTGGGACTTCCAGGAGACTTGGGATGTCTGCAACCACCACCACCATATATTTAACATCAGACACCGGAGCAGATGAAGGGCCTGCTGTTGGGAACATGTCAGTCAGTTTGACACTTTTCGCAGCATCCGTTTGAAGAACTTGTTTCTTTTTTTCTCGCAGTTTCTCTGCCTCCCTTGTGTTTCTTATCCATTACTACTGTGAACACCGCTGCAACAAAGTTCCAATGGAAAGTGAAGGTGTTTTTTCTACTTTCTGATTGGCCTAGCCCTTTAGACTGTCAGGGATGATAACCAATGGGCTGTAGTAGCCTGTGGTAAGGGCCGGACAGACTCTTGCGCTGCTGATTTTATTTTTCTCATAATATAACTAGGCCGATATAATGGAGGATAATAATACACAATAATAATAATACAATAATAATAATAATAATACAACACACACACAACAATACACACACACACATAATAATAATAATAATACACACACACACACACACAATAATACATATTATTAATATACATGTTGGGTCTGCCGCCCAAACAGCATCCGCTGCCTTACCGGCACCGCCGCCCGCTACACCCGAGCAATCCAGGCCCATGCCTGAACTGGTTCGTGTAGCGCTCTTTATATCTCTATTGCTGATGGAAAAGTAGAGCACCCAGCATCTTCCTCTCTGACCTTCTTTATAACCAGAGAAAAGTCTCTTTGTCTTTTCCTCCTGTTTTTCTTAGTGTGATGTCATTGTTAATCTGGCCGAGTTCAACCAGCTCTATTAATGCTCTGGTTCCTGAATCCCTGAAGATCCATGTAGTGCTGCTACACTTCTGTTGAACATCGATCACTGTTAAACATTTCAATGTGACTTTATCTCCAGCTCTCTTTAAAACAGATGTTTCATCTGCAGCGACTGTTAGAAGATAAAACATAACCAGAAACATTCAGTCTGAACACGGAGACACAGTTGATAAAGCAGATCAATCATTTATAGTTCCACATCCTGATTAAACCACTTCTCTTTGTATCTACAAAGGTCAAAAGGTCTAACAACAGCAGCAAAATCTAACCCTCTGATTCTCCGTCCTGTTTGGTCACTCATGACTCAATTTAATCCTTCCCACTCACTGTTGCAACAAAAACGTTTTAACTCAAACTTAACTCAAGTCATTTAGCAAAATTTGATACTCACTGTTGTTAAGAACAGACAGATCTAGCAGCAGACTGATGAACCACTGGTCTTTGTGTTGTTCTCTATATTTCCATTGTTCACAGATATAACGTCCAGCATCTTCCTCTCACGACCTTCTTTGCCAACCCAGAACAGTCTGCTGTTAGACTCAGTCTGTCTGCTTTAGTGATATGTTATTATTAATCTGACCGAACATAACCAGCTCTACTGTTGCTCTATATCCTGAATCAGCGAGGCCCATGTAGTCCTGCTACACTTCTGTTGACCATCGATCACTGTTGAACATTTCAATGTGACTTCATCTCCAGCTCTCTTTTAAAACAGATGTTTGATCTGCGGTGACTGTTAGAAGATAAAAACAGAACCAGAAATATTCAATCTGAACACAGACACAGTGAATAAAGCAGGTCTATTATTTATAGCTCTATGCAAAGGTTTTCAGTCTTGCTTCCTACCTGTGA
The DNA here is from genome assembly GCA_018398635.1 of Cyprinodon brontotheroides. Lineage (NCBI taxonomy): Eukaryota > Metazoa > Chordata > Actinopteri > Cyprinodontiformes > Cyprinodontidae > Cyprinodon > Cyprinodon brontotheroides. Next base: position 5,278,545 of record JAGKQL010000007.1, on the reverse strand, counting down.
GCTGGGATCATGAATAAAAGCGCCAGTCCATCTGAGTTGAGCCATACCGATGCGTCTGTTGCTCTCACCCTCAGAACTGTCTGACTGCCTCCTGAACACACATGTAGCTTCTACTTCCTGAGACTCACACCACTTCCTCACTCGACTGATCGACCTGAGTGGGCTAAGCTGGATTTGTTTTAACTGGCGATAAAAGACGCTAGAAAATAATCAACTATTATTATATACTTTTAATAAAAGATCCACATTTTCGAGGCTGCTGTAAAACATGAAACTTAAGCATTGTGAGAGCTTTTAGTTCAGGCTAATTATAGGACATTACACACAGTGACTATTAGGAATCCAGTTTGTGTGTGGGTTATGTTTTTGTTTGTTTTCCTCTCCACCACCAGGTAGTGCCCACACCAGTTCTGGGTTGGCCTTCTCACACACCTTTGGATGGATTTGCCTCATTACGAGGAGACTCTTAAGCTGCTGACTGCTGCCACTACCGCCGCCATAATTGTTTTGCCAGTTTTTGGGTTCTCAGCCAAGCTGAGTTTGCTGAGTCAAACTGAGTTTTTTGTCAACCTGAGTCTTAACATTGTTGTTTTTGTCTTTGCCTCTCGGCAGGGAAGTCATCCTGCAAACTGGATGTTTTTGGACCCTTCTCTCCCTGGAAGGGGATGGTCTGAGCTTCAAACAGGCTGGGGATTCAAACTGGAAGTTTTGATCTACTTTCCCAAAGTATTGTTTGAGCTTGACACTAAGAAGGGGTTTCATCTCCATAGGAAACAGTTCAAAGTACGCCGAGGAAATCTAAGAAGTGGCAGTCAGCTCCTCCATTCCTCCAAGGAAACACCTCAACCTGGATTGGAGCCTTACATCCACCCTCCAACGGAACAAGTCAATTTCTGGAACCAACCCACACCGACTGGATTCCTTGAAAGACACCTTTCACCAAATGTGAGTCCTGTTGCCTTTATTCCCTTTTCGAATCAAGAGGCACACCCCATTTCCCCACCCTGAGCCTGAACTAGCTTGCGCCCAGAATATTCCCCTTTACTTTTCAGTCCCGATTAGCCAGTGTTCAGAGCAGCACTGGACTCCTCTTTGCAACTCACAATAAACCTGTTAAACCTTCCCTGGTCTCTCTGTTTTGGTTTTCCGCATGTAGGTCAGATCTTTGGATAAAATCATGACAGTGACATGCAAGAAGTCAACAAAAGTGGAAGAAGATCATTGTGTGAATATTTTTACTTTAGATAAATGTCAGAAATGCACTGCTTCTTTTGTTTTGGTGTTTTAGAAACCTGGAAAATCAATTTGATAAATCCAGGAGATCTGATCTGTATTGATAAAGAGCAGCAGATCAAATGTCTAATTTCATAGATCAGTCACACTGGAAAGATTGTATTTTACTTTTAAAACCTGCTGGTTTCCAGTTTAACCTCTGAAGTATTTTTCTATGAACTGAAGAGGAAGTAATTTATGAGAATGTGTTGAACAGCAGCAGCAGAGCTCTGGAGGTTTTAACCCACAATGAACAGAAAAATATACGTAGTTAACACATTGATGGGTGATATTAATAGACAAAAATAGATACAGCAACCCAATTTATTTTAAAACTACAGCTACATTATAACACATACGTCACATTTGTAGACAAAGAACAATTAGAACTACTCATAGGTATAAAAATCTTTGGACACTGACTAAAAAATAACACATTACAATATAGAGATGTAAAAAAACAAAAATACAGGGAATCTTAGATTTTTTTAAACTCATTTTACATGCATTAAGACCTTAAAACATTTTCAGTATATGATTAAAAAAAGATAAACTAGATTATTTTCACATAAACTCTCTATTAAACCAGGCAGCCTGTTGTGATGCTTCAGCCACAGAATGATGTCATCAACCAAACAACCTCTCACCTCAGAACTCAGTCAAAGTTCACATACGCTTATACTGTAACATCACAGACTTAAAAAAACAATAATACTTTGTCAGATTTGTGATACTTTAATTTGATTTTGAATAATCTATTATTTAAATATAACCTCCAGTTCTAGTTAATCATATATCCATAATCTACTGGTAAAATATCACAACAAAGTTCAATCAATAAGATAAAATTTTATAATGAAACTTAAATCTCATCCTGATGATATTTTATTAAATCATTAGTCCACTTCCACAGTCTCTCCATCTTTTTACAGCTTCAATTGCCTCGTACCAATCATCCAGAACCAGCCAGTTTCCCTAGCTTCGAGGCCATTATTAGCGGGCCAGTTTTCCCCAGGATTTTTCGGAGGAGGCCGATGGCGGGCCAGTTTTCCTAGCTCCAGAGCCCATTAGCGGTAGTTTCCTAGCTCCAGAACCCGTGTGAGGGCCAGTTTCTACAGCTCAGGAGCCCATCAGCAGGGCAGTTTCCCCAGTGCCTGAGCCCATTGGCGGACGTTAAGCCAAGTGCCAAAAGACCCCTGAGCCCCTCTCTGTGCGTCCAGAGACCCTGAGCACTAATGAAGGCTCTTAAATTAGAAACTCAGCCCGGGCTCTCCAAGCCTCAAGGGCCCTCAGCGGGCTCTCCAAGCCTCCAAGGGCCCATAGCGGACACTAAGCAGCGGCGGCTGCTGCGTCTGAGACGGCATCCCCCAAGGCGGCAGCAGCTGGAAACTGTCACCAGCCTTTCTTTGAATGTTCTGATGGGGGAACGTGGCTGCGGTCAGCGGGGAACACATCAGCCCGGCTTGAGTCTATCCAGAGCCAGCTGGGGGGAGCAGCTCTTCTGTGAACCTGAATGCGACCAGAAAACGTCTACCTTGAATCCACAATAGAAAGCAGCCTCTCCTCCTCGCTGGCGGCGTGGCTGCTATCAGGGATCTGTTTTGTTGTTTCCGGCGGCTTGGCTACAGGGCAGGAGACAGCGCTTCGCGCTTCAACACGGCGCTGATGGTATTAAAAGCAAACAGCTGGTTCCTGGCATTTTCCTGGTGGCGATGCTGCCATCGCCGATGGTTGATAGACGATGAAGCCAGTAAAGGCTCAGAATGAGCTGCTGTTGTTTCATTACCTGTCGGCTGGATGGCGAAAGGTCTTATTGGTAGCCAGGAGGATGCGGTCTGAAACATTCAGCCAACGCGATAATCCTTCTGCACGCCCGCTTGGGGGTATTAGCCAGAGCAATCACGGGCGGGGATTTGTCTACGGGAGAAGGTGGATAAAAAGCCCTCTTTGTACCAAGCAAGGACAGCATGCTTTCCATCAGCTCCAAGCCATGCCATCCCCTAACCACTGAGAAAATGACTTAGCGGCATGCTCGCATATCAGAGGCAGTGGAGAAGCAGGTGTTTAAGGTGCTGTACTTCCCATCTGCGGAGGGTTGCGAACAGGGTCGCCGCTGCCGGTGGACACAAGCGGTCCAGCCCCGAAACCACATAGTGGTACTTCCACGAAGGGCGGGATCTGTGCTTCAACATGGAAGAAACCAGTGCGGATCTTGTGGCCAGAATTCTAAACTGCCACAAAAATCTTAACGGCCACAGCGAAAGAAGCGGAGCCAGTAGGGTCCTTCTGCACGGCAGTTGGCTGTGAAGAAGCTGGGTACACCATCAGATAATGGACATGTTGGCTTACAGGTCACCAATGTGGAGGAGTGGAAAAGGACAACATGAAGCGAGGTAGGTTCAAACACTGTCATTATTTGTTTTGTGGATTGATAACCAAAACACCTTCTTCACTTCACTCCAACTGCATACAGCTAAAAGACCTGATACACCAGCTACCAAAGAAACATAGTTACCAAAACAGCCTAGGTTACAACTTTTCAGCTAGTGAGAGGCCACCTGGTGGTCATACAGCGTCAACACACAATTATATGTGTGTCATTAATGTTTTGCATGTGTTAAGTTTTCACGAATTGTGTAAAATAAAGTTATTAATTCATTCATAGGGAACAGAATCACTTACAAAAGCCCATTGGTTTCTGATCAATGTTATTCTGACTGGGTAGATAATAGACCAGGATTGAGTCTGACTGTCAGTCCGGTCTTTAGCAGGCTAGCTGCTCTGAATAAATGATATCTGGAAAATCCTGTTAATCCCTTATCCTGGTTTTGCAAAAATCAGCCTCTGATCTTGTTGCATGTTTGTCTTTTCTTTCCTGCAGCTTTGGTGTCAGTTGGAAAAGATCTAGAAGAACCTGAGAGGTGGAAGTGACAGCCTATAGAGCTGCTCCTGCAAAGCATTTCCCTCATTAGGAGGGTGCTTGTGTTTCCGGGTTGTTGTTGCAACAACTTTTCAACTTATCTCATAGACTTAGACTTAGACTTCTTTATTTGTCATTTTGTATGCACAGGGTGCATACAGAACGAAATTGCGTTACATACAGCTTATGAACGTTGCATTGATATTTCAAATGGCACGAAGTTATACAAACAGTGCAGCAGTGGTCAAAGTGTGAACAGTGTGAAAAAGGGGGTCATTGCCCCCAAGTTGCAGTGGTTTCAGTGCAAATAGGCATTTGTGCAAAAAATGCGTTATTTAGAATAGATATGAGATGAACAATTAAAGGGCTAAAAGTTAAACGTTCAGCAGCATTGATGCCCGATAATGTGTGCAGAGTTCGGTTTGTGGATCAAAGGTTCAACAGTCTGATGGCAGTGGGGAAGAAGCTGTTGCAGAACCCAGGACTTGCAGCGATGCTGCGGAACCTCTTTCCAGAAGGGCAGCAGGGAGAACAGTCCATGGTGGGGTGTGAGGGGTCTTTGATGATATTACGGCTCGGGACACGCAGCGCTGTGATGAAATGTCCTTTTAATGGAGGAAGAGAGCCCCAATGATTCCTTCTGCTGTCCTCACCACCCTCCTCACAGTCTTCAGTCAAGAGGTTTCAGCCTCCTGACACCACAGAGAGAGACAGCTGGTCAGAATGCTCTGGCGGTGCTTCTGTAGAAGGTTGTGAGGATGGGTGGGGGCAGGCGGACTCTCCTCATCCCTCCCCAGGGAAGTACAAGCAGCTTCTGTGCCCTCTTCACTAGAGAGATGAAGTGTTTTACAGTCCAGGTGAGGTTGTCCGTGATGTGCACCCCAGGAACTTTGTGCTGCTGACCACCTCCACAGCTGAGCTGTTGATGAGCAGTGGAGCATGGTGGGGGCAGTTTTTCCTGAAGTCGACGATGATCTCCTTCGTCTTCTCTACACGTTCAGGATCAGACTGTTTTCACTGCACCAGCCCACCAGCTGCTCCACCTCCTCTTGTAGTCCTGGTCGTTGTCGTTTCTGATGAGGCCCACCACCTTGTGTCGTCTGCAAACCTCACGATGTGATTGGTGGTGAAACTGGGTATGCTAACCTGATGGCACGGTTCAAGGTGGCTCTTAGCTGCTCGCGCATCCTTTGTCACAAGACTTCTGAAGGCTTATTCGCGGCGCTTACATGACCCTCGCCATCCAGGGCCGGTTGCCTCGGTGGTGATAAAATTTTTGTTGTGCTGAGGTCCTGATGCAGTGGCTGATGTAGGCTGAACAGTCCAGGCGCGCATCATCGTAACATTGATCTTGTTGGGTCGGCGCTGCTGCTGATTCGAACATGTCCTCTAGTCTGTATATTAGCATAAAAGCAAGGTCCTCTGAGTGCCTCCATGGGTTTTCGGGGCCCAGACCCCAACCCAAGTCTTTTAGGTTTTGCTCTGAACTCGGGGCAGAGTGTTCTGTGGCAGGAATTAGCATCACAGAAACGTGGTCTGATAAAAATGAGGGAGAACAGTTTTCATATTCGCCTGATTAAAATCTCCAGCAATGATGAAAACGCCCTCTGTGTGTGTAGATTGCAGCTCAGAGACAGTCCGATAGAGAACACTCATGGCCTCCTTTGTATCAGCGCTGGGGGGGACATACACCGCTGTGATGGTAACAACAGTGAACTCTCTGGGCAGGTAAAAGGGTCTGCAGCTAACAGTCAGAAGCTCTATGTCCGGAGAGCAAAAACTTGTGACTATTCTAGCATTTTTACACCAGTTGTTATTGATGTAAACACAGAGTCCGCCTCCTCGGCTCTTACCGCTGAGTTCTTTGTTTCTGTCGGCGCGGAAAGTAGCTAGCCCCTCCAGGCTAATGGCGTTGTCCGGGATTGATGATGTGAGCCACGTCTCTGTCAGAATGAGAGCGCAACAGTCCCTGAACTCCCTCTTTGCTGAGAGCTCGAGTTGAAGATGGTCAGTTTTGTTATCCTGTGAACGTACGTTGGAGAGCAGGATGGATGGAAGCGATGGTCTGTAGGGGTTAGCCTTTAGCTTGGCTGCTAAACCTCCGCGACAGCCGCGTTTCCTCGGCCGGCTGCACCGCTTTCGCTTGGCCCTCCTCCAGCGTGAGCTGCTCGACGGGTCCGCTGCATCGCAGGCCTCCGGGGCTTGATCCCGGAGCACTCCGGAGTCACGTAAACAGTCGAGCGTAGTGGTGGTTACAAGTCCAAATACACTGCATGACCATAACTCCAGCAGGCGCTGGCGGTCCAGTGATGATCTGCTAGATGGATAAGCAGTTTGCAGCGGGTTTGGCGGTATATTTTTATGAAAATCTCCGCAAGTTGGTCGGAGCTGTATGCCAGCCGCTGCCGCCAGGGGCGCCACCTCTTAATATCCACCTCATTTTGGGTAATCCTCGCCTATTTTGCATACCCAAATGGAAAAGTAACTAAGTTAGGAACTGTAAGTCCAAATTACATGTGCAATACATTATGTGAAAGCTAACACCCTCTAGTTTCTGAATATATACAATTGGGTGCGTTGAACACAGACCAAGCTGCATCAGTTCAAACATGACTCAAATCATTTTTTTATTCTCAGAAATGAGATCTTTTTTGAACAGCAGTAATAAAGACAATCTTAAGAAAAGGCAGGTCTAATTGTATTAAATTTGTTTTACATCATGTCAACCACAAATGCAGAAAATTCCAGACCTCTAGCTATAACAGTTTCAGAGCTGTGGGATTTGGAACTTTAGGTGTCAGTTTGGAGATGCGTGCAATGGCTCCACCCGCTGGTGTCTGTGTTTCTCTCTAAAACAAGAATATAATGTGGTACCCCTTTAAATAAACAACACACATTTGGGCTTGTTCGAAACCTTATTTCATTGGCTATGAAGCCCAACACCCCATATGGTCTTAACCAATAACCCCAGAGAATATAAGGTCATCATAACGTGCATCACTGGCTGACAGGAAGTGAACGAAAAGTGAACCAGAGGTGAGATTGTGAATCATTGGGAATCTTTAATATCAGAATAGAGGAAACTAAGCTTTGTTTCCTCTTTTGTTTCCAACAATGAGCAAAGATGGAAACAGACGGGTTTAAAAATATAAATATTGGCATTAAAATCTCTAACTTCATCAACAACAGGTGTTAGAAGAGAATAAAAACAATAAACCATACTTTTTGCAAGTCAAAGTATATTCTGAGATTTATACCAACTGGTCTAATCAATCAAAAATTGGAAAAGTGAGTATTGCAATTCAACAGATTATAAAACAGTTTTCTTAAGCCTATTTCTTTCTATCTTACCTTTAGTTCTGGTCCAAACGTTGACGCTCACAACCGAGACGATGATGATACGCCACAAACCTGAAAGAGAAACAAGAAATGTTTTGCAGTCAAACATTAAATGATATTTTATTTCATTAGCAGTCAGATTATTTTGTTTTAAACTGTTTTGGGACACTAAGCTACAACTGATGGTAAAAGATTATTTAAGAAACTTAAAAATGTATGAGAGAGGATATAAAATCACCATATCTTGGGGTGGGTGGGGGGTTATGTATTTCTTACTTTGTGGGGAGTGTTTTTCATATATAATGGCACATTCTGAGGACTGACTGCTTTAGTAGGGACTAGTGCCTGGTTGCCATGGACACAGATGCTGTTTTACGGTGAGTTTAAGGACTTAGGTATGAATTCAGTTTGGGATGGGGTTAGGGTTAGGTATGAACACGTAATGCTTAGGTTTAGGGTCACGGCAAGTCTGTAGAAATGGGTTAGAAATGATGGAAATGAAAGAAAATTCTCCGCATGGATAGAGAAACATGACTGTGTGGAGTATAAATTAGATTTATCTTTTATTTTAAAACCAAGAGAAATGACTAAATTATTTCAGCATGAATTGTTGCTGCTGTTTCATTCTGATTCTTTCTCTAACCAGGAAAAGTTCACCCAGTCACTATTCAGCTAGCTTGCCTATAAGCCTCACACTCACACAGCAGCCCTGCTTAGAGAAACTAGCAGAGGTGAGCTGCAGCAATGGCTGCTTCAGGGGGAAAGATGGTGATTCCAGAGTGGAGGTACAGACACTATTTTACTTTCCATTAGATACATCCACATAGCATGAAAACAAGGATCAATATTTAAAAATAATAATCATGACAGTATTGCAGGTGAGATTGACAACATTCACTAATCCTAAGGTATATCTCACAAAATAACCTGTACAACGGCGCTAAATTATGGAGGATGAAGTGACTTTTATTGACATTGATGATGTCTTGTAAAACTGTCAATCTGATTTATCCCAGAATGATCATTCAGAAAGATGTATTTCTGGTTTTATCAGTCAGCACTCTCATCCCTTAACTCTCCATCTGATGATCACCGCAACTTGTATTGTGGTGGCTGAATGGTCAACAACAAATCAGGACACCTTCAGTTGATCATCTGATTGCCCCAGGGCGGGAGAAGAAGCATTTATTTCAAAAGATCAAATTGACATGCTGTCCCATTATCGAGCGCCGAACATTTCAACAGAACACATCTGGCTTTTCTCAACTCTCATTCAAATCTTGGCGTTTATATAGTTTCAACATTGCACTGTGTGGATGTATGTGCACCGACTGGACGCTCTGAAGAATTTCCTGGAAGTTCTTGGCCACACTGTGACCCGATTGCGTGCGAGAGTGGGCCCTTAAAGACCCTGTTTTTGCCAAGACTTGTACTTGACTTCCAGCCTGTGAACACACACTGTTATTGCCAAGATATGTACGTAGCTTCCAGCCTGCTTGCTCTGTGTTATCAATTATTGTGAGCTTAAGGTCACAATAACCTAAGGCAACACAATTTGCTTCTACATTCCCTCCTGTAGTTCATTGAAAATGAAGTACTAATGAGATTTTGCATAGTGATGGTAATATTACGCAACTAAGTGCACTTACGTGTATGTGAAGTTTAAATGAAACGGTATCTAAGTGTTACCGACGCAGCCCAGTATGGATGCAAGTTGAGATGACTAAAATAACAACAACATGATAAAAGCAGCTCAAAACACACCACTCACATATTCATATTAATTTACTGAGTACAATTGGGCCCAATCTTGATTTGTTGTGACATAAGCTGTTTTGCTCTCAACTGTTTGGTTTGGCTCCTTGTTTCCTGGAGTGGCTTCATTTCTTCAGTTTCCAGGATAAATAAGAAATGGACAAGGTTTCTAAATATTTTGTAATAAAATGCAGCAACATATTTTTTTAAATATAAAGGTTTGACTTATAAAATTTAATCAGATATTATTTTTTATCTTATTTCATGTCTATATTCCGTCATTTTACCTGGACTTATTTGATTACTTTTTAAGAGATGACTGATGCTCATAGAGGAACTAAAACTATATAAGAGCCAAAAAAGGGTCTAATATAAATTTAGTCTTTAAAACTCTTTAAAAGTATTAGATGGATTAAATTACTATATCAGTAGATTTTAGTCATTAAAATCAATCCACTTATTAATCAATGTGTAAAAAGTTCCAGTTGTGTGAAAATCTTAAAGCTAACCATAGTCCCCTGTGATGTCAGTGATCTTCTTCAGTTCATCATCTTCTAACCTGTTTCTCACCTGAGGACTGAAGACTGAAGGTAAACTCTTCATCAGTAACAGTATCAGTCACTTTACACTGAGGGAACTCAGACCCTGATGATAAAGAGACAGTAGCAGAGCCGCCAGTCTCTGATGGTGGTTCTTTGTTGTCCACATCCTGATTAAACCATTTCACTTTGTATCTACAGACGTCAAGGTTTGCCACAGAGCAGTTTAATGTGACCTGATTCTTCTTCTGTTTCATCACTGATGAAGAGAGAAACCATAAAACATTAAATCAGACAAATTACCTCCATCAGACTGATGAAGCATTTGGGGGTGCTCCTCTATATTCCCATTGTTCACAGATATAACATCCAGCATCTTCCTCTCTGACCTTCTTTATAACCAAAGAACAGTTTGCTGTTAGTCTGCTTTAGTGATGTCATTTTTAATCTGATCAAGTTCAACCAGCCCTATTAATGCTCTGTTTCCTGAACCACTGAAGGTCCATGTAGTCCTGCTACACTTCTGTTGACCATCGATCACTGTTGAACATGTCAATGTGACTTCATTTTCAGCTCTCTTTAAAACAGATGTTTGATCTGCAGTGACTGTTAAAAGATAAAACAGAAACAGAAATATTCAATCTGAACACAGACACAGTGAATAAAGCAGATCTATAATTTATAGCTCTATGTAAAGGTTTCCAGTCTTCCTACCTGTGAGCTGCAGGATCATTAATAAAAACCCTTGAATCCATGTGAGCTGAGCCATCGTGCGTCTGTTGCTCTCACCCTCAGAACTGTCTGACTGCCTGCTGAACACACATGTAGCTTCTACTTCCTGAGACTCACCACTTCCTCACTCTGACTGTCGACTTGCTGCATTTGGTAAAAAAAAAAAAAAATGTTTTAACTGAGTATTTAGGACTTAATTATCTGTTGATGTTACCCGTTACGATTGCTTTTTTTTTTTTAAAGAGCAATATGATAGATTGACAAAAATTTAATTGTTTTTTTGTTGAGTCTCACTATATTACATTGCAGAATGAGAATAAATCCGTGAGAATAAATCAGATAAATCATGGAAGACTTGTGTTGATGAAGAGCAGCAGATTTAAAGTTCAATTGTATTCATGTCACAATGGTAAAATTTTATTTTTCTATGAAGTGATGAGGAAGTGACTGATGAGAAAGTGGTGAAGAGAGGCAGCAGAGCTGTGGTGGTTTTAGCCCACAATGAACAGAGAAATATATGCGGTTAACACATTGATGGGTCACATCAATACACACATTAACGCAGGGTATTTTTAATCTGCGCCTACTGTGTGTGCTGACAAAAACTAAGTCTAATTCTGTTTTATAGTTTAATGTCCGTACTACTTGTATTAAAAAGAATTAGACAAATATATTGCTGTTTGTTAAAGCTGGCAGCCTGTTGTGATACCAAAACCAAACACTAATACATGCAATGCATACCAGCAACCTCTCTACTGTCATGACAATCATATTCTTTATTGAGTTACTGATGAGAAACTTTGGATAATTTTCATGCAAAAAAAATGTCTGCATTCATGTCAGAGATTATATCAATACCGCTTGCATCAAAAACCATATATATATTTCATTAAAAAAATTCTATGACAGTTATAATTGACAGGTGCCCCACCACCTCCTCACCCCCACCACCCCAACCAGGGTCTTTTATTTTTGTAGGCAGCTTTGAGTTGAGCAAGTATCACATCCATGTTTGTCTGGACGGGTCGTGCTGTGTGAGAGCACCTGCCACTGTGATGCGTTGTTGAATCAATAGATGGTGCTGCAGGATCACCCAAGCTGCTGAATATAGAGATCCTGACCGAAAAGGGATAATTATGATGTATAGCCTGTTTGTATGTTTGTTAATGGAACTCAGTTTAAATACCTGATGTTTGAATATATTGTTTATTATATGTTTTTTTCAGAACTGTTCCAGTTCGCAATAAGATGCACAGCTAGCAAAGAAAGATCACCTCTTGCTCTTCATTCCTGTGTCCTGACTGACACTCATGCTGTTTGTTGCATATTCCATACAGATTAGCAACCAGCTTATTTCTCCTCAGTATTGGTCCTTCAAGCCAGATGCAACATTTAAAATGCAGTCAGAGGAAGAGGTTCACCTTGATGCCAGACCCAAACATGAGTGACTTCAGGATTTTGAGGTTGGTTATGTTGGGCACCCTTTACTTGGGAGACCAACACTACCTCATCCAGAGCAGCATGTACTCCTTCCTCCAGAGGGTTCAGCTCCTCCAGCTAGCTTTTCTCCTTATCAGCCTCTGTTGACTGGTTTCTCTAGAAATGTTGTACATCCAGTCATACCTCAGCTGGCCCAGGGGAACCTTTAGAGGGGCTATCCAGCCCCAGATACGCAACCTAGAGCTCCTCGATTGTCATGTTTAGGTTTCAGGTTCCTAACCCACATGCAGAACACCTCGTCGCACAGGAAAAAGTTCAAAGGTTTATTGAATAAACACAGTATGATGATAAACAGGTCAGGGGGTAAATGCGACATCCAGGATCGTCACGACTGGGTTTACTGCAGAGGGGGACAGAGGAGTTAGCAGATGTCCAGGTAATTTGCAGGATGTGAAGTATACAGGTCTGTACCTGTTCTGGAGTTTGAGCAGAGCGGCAGAAGGGGGGAACCAGGAGGGTCCAGAGGCTGTTGGCAGGCTGAGGGCTTGGCGGAGGCAGAGCTTAGTTTGCAGATTACAGGTTTGAGTTTCCCCTTCCAGATTCTTCAGAGAGCAGGCAGGCAGGTCTTTGACTGGTTTGATTCTCCAGAGTTCTTCAGAGATCAGACAGACAGATTTCCAACCGAGGAACTCTTCAGGGTTTCTGGTTTCAGACAGGTTCAACCTGGGAAGCAGAGAGGACAAAACAGATCAGGTTCAGGTTTTCAGGGAATCTAAGATTCAGACAGGCAGGTTGGCTCAGGCTTGCTAACCATAACTGGCAAACACTCTGGCGCTGGGAGTGAAGCCCTCCACCTCCTTAAGTAGGGACCTCTTGATGAGCAGATGGAAAACAGGTGTTGCAGATGAGCACAAGCCCTCAGGAAGGGATCCTTGGCGCCCTCTGATGGGCAAACCTCCGGATCCCAACAGAACCCCCCCTCAAGGGCGGTTTCCAGACACCCCAAATCAGTCCACATGAAAAAACAAAACAACGCACCCAGGGTGGGCGGAGAGGGGGGTGTCAGGCAAGGAGGGCAATGAAAACACAAAAACTGAGTCCACAACAAAGGAACCACCCAGGTGGGCGAGGGCAAAAAGTCTCTGGAGGTAGACAAGGAAGAGTTCCTGGGGCCGCCGGCTGTGGGGCCGGAGGTCTAGGCAGAGAATCTCAGGAGGCCGGGGCCGGAGGTGTGACAGAGTCTCAGGAGGCCGCCATAGGCTCTGCTGGAGGCAGAAGCAGAGATGTTCAGGAGGGGCGGATCGGGGCCGGAGGCGTGCGGGTAGATGTTCTGGAGGTCGGCCGGGTCAGGCTTAATGCAGGGAGGGTCATTGGAGAAGGCATCAGGCCACGTAGGAGGGTCATTGGAGAATGGCATCTCCACTGCCGCAGGATCCTCGGAGGAGGACGACGCCCCGGTTTCAGGCGCAGATAGCCCCAGACCGCGGCTCTGAACAGGGTCCGGAGGAGGTCACCACTGCAGCTCAGGAACTGAGCAGAGGGGTCGCCAACTGCACTCAAGAACAGGCTCAGGTGGAGCTGCTTCAACGCGCTCAGGAACTGAACAGAGGCCGCGGGCTGCGGCTCTGGAACAGGGTCCGAGGAGGCCGCCGACTGCAGCTCAGGAACTGGAACAGGAGGGGCCTACGACTGCGGCTCAGGAACAGGCTCAGAGGAGGCCGCCAACTGCGGCTCAGGAACAGGCTCTGAGGGGGCCGCCCACTGCGGCTCAGGAGCAGACCCAGAGGTAACCACCGACTGCGGTTCAGGAACAGGAACAGGCTCGGACGGGGCCGCCGACTGCGGCTCAGGAACAGGCTCGGACGGGGCCGCCAACTGCGGCTCCGGATCAGGAACAGAGGAGACCGCCGACTGCGGCTCCAGATCAGGAACAGAGGAGACCGCCGACTGCGGCTCCAGATCAGGAACAGAGGAGACCGCCGACTGCGGCTCCAGATCAGGAACAGAGGAGACCGCCGACTGCGGCTCCGAATCAGGAACATAGGAGACCGCCGACTGCTGCTCCGAATCAGGGGTCTTTGAAAGGCACAGAGCAGACTCAGGGGTCTCCCGGCGGCTCAGAGCGGGCCCAGGGGTCTCCAGACGGCTCAGAGAGGGCTCAGGGGTCTGTAGATGGCTCAGAGCGGACTCATGGCGACGCTGTCTCTTACGCCGGGGAGTCTTTGGAGCTGGGCTAACGGGTTCTGGTTCAAGGCTAACTGGTTTGTACCTGAATTCAGGAGCTGGATCTGGCTGGCGGGGAGCTGAATGAGGTGGAATGAAGGGGGAGAGATCCTCCCTATCCGAATAAAAAAAGCTCCAGAGGTCCGATTCCTGGATACGGGGAGCTCTGACTGTTTGGGGTGTGACTAATGGGCCAAATTTAAGTTTCCTGATTAATGGTGTTGATTGCTGATTGCAAAGGTGTTTACAGAAACTGATCTGGTGCAGATGGGAAACGGAGTCCAGAACCGGAAGCTGAACGGCTTTTACCTTAGCTGGACAGGTTGATGGTTCATCTAATGTGGCCAGCTCGTCTTTAATAGCTTCGTTTAGAGCGTAGACATAAGTTTTTGAGCCAGATTTATTCAATCCGAAGCAGCAAGGAAGCTTTGACCCGAAGTCGCATTGAAAATCGGGCGACAGTTCTGTTTCCCCTGTTTCTAATTTTTGTAAGACCACGAGATTCAGAGGACTTATCAGTGTCTTGGTTAAATACTTGTGAGAACTCTTGGATAAATTCCTCAAATTTAAGCTAGATTCGGAGGCAAATCTGGCTTCCGCCCATTCGAGGGCTTTTCCGGACAATTGAGACAGGATAAATGCTATTTTCTTCTTGTCATCAGGGAAACTGGAAGGCAAATGTTCAAAAATGAGTCTGCCCTGAAACAAAAACCCCTTACACTTATTTGGAAGGCCGAAAAATCTTTCAGGAAGTGATGGGAGGAATTCTGGAAACGACGGAACGGGTTCTGATCTTAGTGGAGGATTATTATCTTGAACCGGAAGTGGAGCGGGTTCCGTTCTTGGTGTAACATTTCGGAAAATATCCGACTATTTCCTGTAAAAAGCAATTAGTTTGTTCTTGACTTGTGTTTAACTCACGGAGGAAGGTGTCGTGGCTCAGAATCTGAGTTTGTTGTTGCTCCAAAATCCTCCAGAGTGGTTCCGCTGGGTTAGTCTGTTGGCCAGAGTGTTCTGTCATGTTTAGGTTTCAGGTTCCTAACCCACATGCAGAACACTCGTCAGACAGGGAAAAAGTTCAAAGGTTTATTGAATAAACACAGTACAGATGATAAACAGGTCAGGGGGTAATCAGATCCAGGACTGGTCACGACTGGGTTTACTGCAGAGGGGGACAGAGGAGTTAGCAGATGTCCAGGTAATTTGCAGGATGTGAAGGTGCAGGTCTGTACCTGTTCTGGAGTTTGAGCAGAGCGGCAGAGGGGGGGGAACCAGGAGGGTCCAGAGGCTGTCGGCAGGCTGAGGGCTTGGCAGAGGCAGAGCTTAGTTTGCAGATCACAGGTTTGAGTTTCCCTTCCAGATTATTCAGAGAGCAGGCAGGCAGGTCTTTGACTGGTTTGATTCTCCAGAGTTCTTCAGAGATCGACAGACAGATTTCCAAACGAGGAAACTCTTCAGGGTTTCTGGTTTCAGACAGGTTCAACCTGGGAAGCAGAGAGGACAAAACAGATCAGGTTCAGGTTTTCAGGGAATCTAAGATTCAGACAGGCAGGTTGGCTCAGGCTTGCTAACCATAAATGGCAAACACTCTGGCGCTGGAGTGAAGCTCTCCTCCTCCTTAAGTAGGGACTTCTTGATGAGCAGATGGAAAACAGGTGTGGCAGATGAGCACAAGCCCTCAGGAAGGGATCCTGGCGCCCCTCTGGTGGGCAAACCTCTGGATCCCAACATCGCATCCTTCCTTCCATGGGGCTACAACCTAAGGCTCCACTTCACTCCTGAGCATCAGAGCTCTGCAAGAGGAGAATGCTTACTCAATATACAGTCTTACAATCACAGCAAAGCCTTTCAGTCCACCCTAAAAGAAATTGGCCAGCCTCATCAGCTAGCTCTAAGAAAAATAGCTACTGTTCTCGAAGCACCTTAAGTGAGGCACAGAGATGTTTCAGCTTTCAGAGATTACCTTCCTCCTCCAAACCCAGTCCTGGTGGGTTTACTGCAGACTTTGGGCCCAGAGAGATTTGAAATGAATCGTGGCTCACATGTCGCTTGCCTTCTGAGCAAACTTCCTGCAGCACAGAGAGCAAACTTCTAACGCTAGTTTAAGCAGCCTGGGACTTCACACACATTGTATAATTTGTCAGCATGGCTGAACTATGAGTTATAGAGTCTAATCTTTTACGATCAGGCTGGAGATAAGAACAGCAAGGAGAGACAAACTAATAGGTCTGATATTTGGTCAGCAGGTGCAAAGCAGGTGACTGTGCTACATGGCCTGGAAGAACATCTCACAGACTTTTCCTCAGCTAAAATAAGTTTAGTAGAAGAAACTTGTGGGTAAATCCTTCTGCGCATACTGTCAAAGTAAGGAACACTACTTCAGTCAGTGTGAGAAGGTCACCAAACTTACCAAGCCCTACAGTATTTGTAAAGGGACACCTTTTAGCTCTTCATGAGATAAATCAAAGGCCAGAGAGATCCAACAAGGATACAGCTAAGAAAGAAGAGAGCTGCTTAACCTTCCGAAGAGAGCTGAATCCCTTTACCTTGACCGACCTGCAGCAGGAAATGGAGTTTTGTTCAAAGTCATTCCAGTAATCTTACACCATAAAGGACGAAGGCTTAGCACCATTGCGCTCCTGGATGATGGGTCAGAGAGATCTATGTTACCATCAGCTGCAGCCAAATTATTGGGATTAAAGGGCATTACTTAAACCTTCCTCTGCAAGCAGTTTGGCAGGATATTGAGGTGCTCAATGGATACAAAATATCCTTCCATGTCTCTCCATCTTCTGAAATCCAGGTGAAGTACAAGATTAACGGTGCCTTCACTGCCAGCTGTTTGAGCTTAGCCCAGCATTCATATCCTATAGAACAGTTGCAGAAGAAGTACAAGCACCTCAGCGGCCTTCCTACACCTGCATTAAAAGATGCACAACATTGGCTCCTTCTCAGTTCTGATCAGACACATCTCATTAAACCTGTGAAACTAGTCTGATTTGATCCACGTGGGGCGCCTGCGGGTGTTCATACAAGGCTGGGATGGACCCTCCAAGGCCCCATATGTGCTATGGGGTGGATGTTTGTTTACCTCCTCACCGCAAGAGATGGACGAGTTATGTTGTTGCTGTGATATAACAAACTGTAGATTTTGAATAGATGAATAACTAGAACTGGAGTTTTAGTTAATTATTTAACTCTCTTAAAAAGCGTAGCTCAAATCTATTTGGTGTTCTCAGTTGAAGAATTATAACTCTAATCTGCTCACTCAGCAGGATAATGGCCTTTCACATCCGGGTGGCTTCTGGATTGGCTGTTAAAATTCAAATTATTCCTACCACTTTAGTGAGATTTAGCCAGCTTCATTTCAGCAGAGCCATTAATTATCAACCAAAGAAATATGTATCTCTGTTTTTTCAAATGTCACAACTAGCAAATGGCTTCCGATCTAGTGGGATCGGAAATATCCACTGTACAAAGCACCAAAACGACTTGCAAAGCGCTAGTAAAACAATAATGATGTTCTTCTACTAATTCATTGCTTGCAGAAATCTATCATCTATAAAATGTGCACATGCTATTTTAGAAAATAAAGTTCAGGTAGATTAAAATTCATTTTTGCTTTGAAAGCAAAGAGGAAAACAAAGTTCTAAGAGTCTGTTTAACTGGCTTGTGAGATTGTCCAAGATAAGCCAAATGTTAATACATTCAATAGTGTCCATTTGGAAAAGCAGCAGATATGATGACAACCATAGTGCAATTAAAACAATGTAAATACATTCAGCTTACAAAGGATTAATGGTCACTAATGTATTAACAACATAGCAGCATAGTACAGCAAACCTATCTTCCTTTAACCTATCAGCAAGAGGGGGGTTTTGCTAAAACCTGGAGTGGCAGGCTGTCAGGAATCCAGCTTGTGTGGGGTTTTTTTTGTGTAAGTCTTTCTCTTCCTCCATCACCAGGTGGTACAATCTTCTTGTTTGTCCACCTCCAGGTACAATCTGCGGCTGGTTGGTCTCTCATCACTGAGGACTACTTAAGCGGTGTGACTGTTACTACTGTGAGTGTTTGCCAGTTTTTGGTACAATAGCCAAGCTGAGTTTAGCCACGAGTCTAACTGTAACTTTGTTTCTCTGAGTTCCGTGTTTTTGCCTTTGCCTCTCAACAGGAAGCCCTCCTGCAAGCTGGATGCTTTTGGCCTTCTCTCCCCTGATTGGATTGAGTCTCACATTGAGCAGGGGATCAACCTCCACAAGTTCCGTTCAAGACCTCCTGGATTCCGGGGCGACGTAGTTCACTCTATGAAGTGCCTCAGGAACTCATCCAAATCAAAACCTGTTAGCGAAGCAACGAGTTCCTCCGGCTGCCACCCCGCACACTAGATCGAGATTCTGGGAAGAAAGTTTTCTCAACTAACGTGGGTCCTGTTTTCACTGTGGGTCCTAAGTCGTCGTTCAAAATTCCCACAGACCCTGAATCCAAAACTCTGATATTTCCTGTTCCTCACAAGGCCCGTCATGACTTCGAACTAAAACTCTGATGTATTTCCCTTTCTTCAGTTCGGGGCCGCGAGTGCTGGAGAAAGGCAGATTTGAGGCGCTGGCCGTATGGGTCGGAGGGTGCGCGGCTTCACGGGCGCCGTGGAGGAGGGCAGTAACGGCGTGGCCTCTCTGAGGAGGCCGCAGGCCCACCGCGCTTCCAGCGAACAGCAGTCGGAAGGGGCCGCCTCACCGCGTGCTCAGGAACAGGCTCGAAGCGGCCTCACACCGCGCTCAGGAACAGGTTTCAGCGTGCGTACTTCCCACCGCGCTCCGTGAACAGGCTCTTGGAGGCGCATTCCCACATGCGTCAACTCTGAGGCCGTGCTCTGAGGCGCATCCCGCTGCGTTCAGAGGCTCTGAGAAGCCTTTGGGGTCTAAAAGGGCACAGGGCGCCCTCGGGAGCGCTCTGGATGCCAGAAAGCAGTGCTCTGTGTCTCTGGAGCGCCAATAGCATGCTCAGAAATCCCGGGATGGCTGCGCAGCATGTGCTCAAGCTCCCTGGAGGGCACAGAGCAGGCTCAGGGGTTCCTCTGGAGGCGGCACAGAGCAGGCCCAGGGGTCCTGGAGGGCCATGTGGTAGACAGGCTCAGGGTCTCTGGTGCTAGGCTAACTAGCCTGCATAACGGCTCTGCAAGTAGTGGGCTAGGCTAACTGGTTTCGCTTAGACCTGGCTCCTGGCTGGGCGCTTAGGGAAACTGGACCGCTAATGGGCTCGGGAGCTAGGGAAAACTGGACCGCCAATGGGTTCTGGAGCTAGGGAACTGGATCTAAAACGGTTCTGGAGCCAGGGAAACTCGGAACGCTTAATGGGCCTGGGAGCTACGATGGAGTGTGGCAGAAAAGGGAAAGATCTTCCTCCTCCCCATTAAAGAAAACCCCAGAGATCTGACTCTGGTATATGGGGAGCTCTGACTGCGTGAGGTGTGACCTGGTTTGAGTTTTTTGATGGATGGTGCTAGCTGTTGGTCAAGAAGGTGCTTACTGAGACTAAAAGAGCTGATCTGGTGAGGATGGGGACTGAGGCTAGCAGCTGGCTGACCCACCAGAGGAGAGGAGGAGGCGTCAGGCTGACCCGCCGGAGAGGGAGTGGATTTCTTCCTCCGGCGGCGCTTAGGCCTGGAGTGAAGCAGATGGCATGGGGGACCAACAGTCAGGATGGTGGGAGGAGCAGGAGCAGGTTCAGGGGTTAAGGGAAGCTCAGGTACGCCCCCGAGTGCAGGCCTCGGGAGAAGGTTTATTGAAGAGTTTTGCATTGGTGTCCTGAATGTTCCATTTTATTTGGTTTATGTATCCTGTTTGTTGAAAAAAGGTCTGAACTTCTGGATATTTATTGAGTTGATTGAGTAGATTTTCTGCTGCTCCCACCGGGCCTCCCAGGGTGGGAGAGATGGTGGTTAGATTGTCTATGGCATTTCTGGGGAGGATGAGTAGTTCACTTGCCTTAACTTGAGGGCGCTCGGCTGGGTCCTTCTGTCAAGATTTGGTTATTGAGTGAGTAGACCCAAAAGCAGAGGCAGAGAGGCAGAGGTGAATCTGTTGTGGATTTAATAAAGACTTGACAGAAATCAGAGGCTAGTTATCCAAAAAATCCAAGGAAAACAAGTCCAAACAAACAAGAAACCAGAAGTCCAAAAATCAAAAACATGAACAAGTCTAACGTACCAGAACCATGGGGAAATCAGGGGAATCACAAACAAGACAAGCTAGGCACAGAGAGAAGGAGTTGGAGCAAGCAGACAGTGTTTGACAAGGACCCAGCAAAGGGGAACTGACCAGAGAAGGCTTTTAAAGGAGACTGAGACAAAGAGGGGGCTAATGAGGAAACAGGAAACAGGTGTGCACAGAACAGCAGAGGGAAAGAGCTAGGGAAGAAGGAGAACACAAGAGGGCAGCAGAGAGCAACAAATAAAAAAACCTGGAAGATCGTGGAAAATAACAAAATGATAAATGTAAATAACTAGGATAATGAAACATGGTGAAAAGAAATAACTCAGCATTCTTTGCTATCACAATTTGATGAAAATGATTTCAAAGATATTCCAAATGCTTTGTGGTCTACGGTGAAGAATTAGCTTTAGGGACTGTTGACGCAACGCCGTTTCTCAAAACGGGGCCAAAGGAGTGACATCCACTTCTAAAAATTTTAGCGAAGCTATAAGTTCAAAGTCTGTTGCTTGGGCCATATTATTTCAGAAGAAGGTAAAAAAGATCTGTGTGTTTAGACTTGTGCAATTACTGCAGGGCTTAGATTCCACATAATGAAAAAATCAGCTTTAAGTTTTTTTATGACACACTAATAGGTAGCTATGACAGAAAAGCAGACAGCAATTCACAAAGCTGAAAGAACTTTCTCAGCATACTAGTCTTAGATTTGCAAAATTATAAAAAACCATGCATCCAAATAGTTGACGGTTAAGCAAGTGATATGACCTCTGTGTTGTTGTTACAGTCTCATGGTGATAGACTCATACCTGTAGTGTCCTACTCTTAAGGGTTAACCCCTTTGTAGCTTGGCTTCACCACAGATCCCTACCTTAGTAGTGGGGTCCCTGTGAAGGTAACTGGGCTTCTTGTTGGGGAAAGTCTTTAATCAGCTTACAATGACTCTGGTGGATCCAAGTGTCTCTCTCCTGGATCTTCACAGCGGTTGGAGTTGCTAGTTGCACAATGTAGGGTCCTTCACACCTATAAGCTGCCCAATTTTCCCCTTGATGATTTTAATCAGCACTCGGTCTCCAGGCTTCAGGCCTTCCTGTGGGGAAACAAAAGGAGCTCTGGGCAGATTACATGTTCTTCGCAACATGTGAGACATGCTCTGCAAAAAATTTTAAAGTAGTTATTTAATCCTGCAGTTGGATTAAATACTTGTTGTACTATACTCAATATCCCTCCTGTGGAGACATGATAAACTCATGGCTCAAAATAGCTGCTGCTTTCAATCAGAATCAGAAATACTTTAATAATCCCAGAGTGGAAATTACTTTCGTTACAGCATTGTTACAGTTTATATATATTATATATATATATATATATATATATATATATATATATATATATATATATATATATATATATATATATATATATATATATATAATTTTTCTTTTGCATTTATTCATTCATTTCATTGAATACCAAAAAAACAGCCTATCAAATTTAGAGTCATGATAAAACAGAATAATTAGAAAAAACTCCTCTCTGCTTAACCAGGCAGACTGGTGTGATACCTCAGCCAAACAATGATGTCATCAACCAAACAACCTCTCAGCTCATCATACAGCGATCAAACTTACTGATTCTGTACCATAACATATTTGAACAAACATGAGTACCGTTTTTCTGATTTGTGATACTATAAGGTGATATTTGCTTCTATCCATGTTGAAGTGAAAAATCAGTCGTGAATCCAATATACACGAGCCTTGACCTTAGATTTATACATATTTGTGTTTGAGAAAGGTTTAAAGCAAACTAAAGAGTCCTCAGGTGTTGTCATAGTTCTCTCCATCATCATCTTCTTTATGCTCTTAAGGAAAAATAAAAATAGAAAAACAAACATCACTTCTTTTAGAAACAGAAAAATAGATACTTTTTCACCAGCATTTAATGGAATCACTGAATCACTATTTAACACCTCAATCTAAGTAACTCTTAAAGGTAACCCTGAGCCTTTGACATGTGATGTTCTGGTAGCTCAGAGGCCTTTTTTACAAAAGCTGAATTAAATAATTCCAGAATAGGAGATAAAGCCAGGCTCATGCATCTTAATCTGGGTTTAGTCAAATAGGACTCTGATCTTGTTGCATGTTTGTCTTTTCCTTCCTGCAGCTTTGGGTTCAGTTGGTAAAGATCTAGAAGCACCTGAGAGGTGGAAGTGACAGCCTATAGAGCTGCTCCTACAAAGTGTTTCTCTCACTGGGAGGCTGATTGAGAACCTGAGTCAGGTTGTTGATGCAAACAACTTTTCACCTCATTTTATCCACTTTTACTTTTATTCATGGTGGACATTTTTCATCGATGGCAAAATCATTTCTCTTCTCACAGAGATCTTAAATGTCAAATAGTCCAAATACATCAAGCTAAGCTTTGACTATAGAGTTTCCTCTTTTGTTGCCAATAATGAGACAGGTTGGTAAACAAATTGTTTAAAAATGCAAATATTGATAATAAAATCCCTAACTTTACATCAGTAACAGGTGGTAGAGGAGTACAAACAAAGTAAAGTGAGGATTTTTCAACAGAATATAAAACTGTTTCATTTCTTTCTATCTTACCTTTAGATCCGGTCCAAACGTTGACGCTCACAATCGTGATAGAAAGAGCTGCTAAACCCACAGAGACGATGATGATACGCCATAAACCTGAAAGAGAAATAAGAATATTGTTCTGGAGTCGAAGGTTTAAGTAATATTAGCTTTGCTTTACTGATGTTTTTTATTTTTTATCAACAGTCAATTTTTTTTTTAGCAGCAGTCAAATAAAAATCTATCCGACTTTATCTGTGAAATCTAATAATTAGATTACATCTTTCTCAATTTCTGTTTTATTTTTGATTGTGTTGTTTATGGTGTTTAGGGCTGAAAATCAATCAATAAAACACCCTCATAGCACAACCTGATGTTGTCTTTGGGTTAAGATATTTTTGCATAAATAAAAAAATAAAAAAATAAAAAATAATAAAAAACAATATTCTTGTATCAGAACCTGGTTATCAAGAGATCTTGTTTTTAAACCAACCAGCACTTTATCTGTTGCTCTTAATCTTTAATTTAGTTGACAGAAATTGGAAATTACATATATATGAAAGCAGTTAAATTATTTGGTAAAGCCCATTAATGCCGTAATGGGGAGTGTTAGCCTAGTGGTTACAGCAGTGCGCTTGTGCTCTGAGAAGGTTGCAAGTAGCCGGTTCGATCCCCACAGCCTCCAATCTGGGTCCCTGAGCAAGACCCTTAGCCTCCACACTGCTCCCCAGGCACCACACAATGGCAGCCTACTGCTCCCCAAGGGGATGGGTCAAGTCCAGAGGAAAAATATCAAAGGCGTCTTCATGGGAATCTATACAAATGCTGTCATCATTTTTAATAAATGCTTAAAACAAGTTTAAGAGTTTAGTGAAGAGAAAAAAACTGAAACCATGAAGCAACATCAGAGCATCTTTACCTCTATTAGATGATGAGTCTGTTGGCGTATGACCTGGTGCTGTTCTCTCTTCAATTTCTCTGGTTGGGCTGCATGTGGTTTCAGCTTTTGTTTCAACTTCAGACAAAGACACTAACAAAACCAAAGAGTTAATATGTTCAAGTTTTCAATTTGCGTCAACAATAGTTAAATGCAAACAAGAAATTTCATTTTCATTTGCTAAAGCAACAAGTTTTCTCACCAGATTTAATTTTAGGGGACGAATTGTTGAAGTTGAAGAGCTGACTGGTTCCACCGTGTGTGACTTCACACCTGAACTCACACCTCTGCATGTAGGACTGCTCAATAAAACAAGCTGCAGCAGAGCAGTCAGACTGTTTTGACTCAGTGTTTCACATCT
The DNA here is from genome assembly GCA_018398635.1 of Cyprinodon brontotheroides. Lineage (NCBI taxonomy): Eukaryota > Metazoa > Chordata > Actinopteri > Cyprinodontiformes > Cyprinodontidae > Cyprinodon > Cyprinodon brontotheroides. The sequence goes on along the minus strand of JAGKQL010000007.1, from coordinate 5,254,239 downwards.
GTAGCTCCAGCAGGACAGTTATGCAGCCACTTCACTTTGTAATCACACCGTCCATTTGTCTTCACAGAACAAGTTAATGTCACTTTATCTGTGTCCCTTTGTTGAGTTACTGATGAGGAAACAGTAGGAGACATTTTACACAAAACATACAGAATAAGTCACAGTACTTATTGTAGCCACAAATGAGTTTAAATGTTTCAGACGAAATAGTAATTCTGCTGTTAAATAACAACAACAGCACTAATAAAACAGTGAGACAGAGAAAAATGACTTCATATTAATACTCACTGTGGACAACAGACACATCAACTCCAGACTGATGAACCAGGATGTAAGGATCTGGTTTGATTCCAGATTTGTATTGTTGGCATTGATAATGACCAGCATCCTCCTCTGTGACATTCCTTATTACCAGAGAACAGCTTTCTAAACTCAGTCTGTTTGAATTACTTTGCAGATTTGATTCAATCTGTCCCAGTTTAACCAGCTCTACTGAGCAGCGACTTGAGAAGAAGTCCCATGTGGAACCATTAGAGTTTGTCTGACCAATAATCAAACATTGGCAAGACAAAACCATGGTATATCCAAAGGACATTCAACATACCAATGCTCCGTGGAGTGAATTTCAAGTTGCACACAGGACAAGGTAGTTTCTAAACAAAGATTGAGTAAATATCTGTTATAAAACCAAAAGTTAAAATACAAGTTTTAACATATGTATAGTTTATTCACTGCTTTGTCTAATTTAACTCAAATTGTAAAAATCTTAACAGATCATCCTAGCATAAACATGCATTTTTTGCATGAATCTTGCTTTCTAGCATATATTCATCTTTCATGTTTGTCATCATGTTTCAGAAACTCAAATAGAAAGGACAACATAAATAATCAAATTGAAAGTTATTAAATCATGTTGCTTTTTGTTTTGTTTTTCTGGCTTGTCTTCCCCATTAAAACCTAACTGTGGTTTTCCTCTACCACCAGGGGTCTTTTCTTTTGTCTAAATTCTGAAATAATAATAAAAAACAGATTTACTTTATATATCTTTCAAGTGATGAAGGTTTTAAAATAAATTTCTATAAAACCTTTGGGTGAACATCGTGTTCAGCCTCAAACATGTTTGAGAAAAAGACGTTTCTGGGAACCAGAAAGAGGAAGTAAACTAAATGCATAAATATTCTGGCTAGAAACAAGAACTTTTTTTTCTTTTAGTTTTAGCATTCAGTCAAACTTGTCCAACATGTGCATTAGCAGCAAGAAAAGCATGAACTTAATATAGATTAAATGCTATAATGCAACTTGCCTCCAGTTTAAGTTTTCAGGCTTTCATGAGAACTGAAGGAGGAAGTTATTTGCTGAGAATGTGGGTAGCAGCTCAGCTCTGCTGGTTTTCAGTTCTGCAAACCAAGCTGTCAAACTATGAGGAAATTAAAATACATTTAAGTGTGAATGAGAGAGTTGCTTTGTACAGAGAACTGTTTTTGACAAACAGCTCTATAAGCGCTGACCTGAATAATCTTTTAATCCTTTCATTTCACTCTGTGAAGGAACCAGCAGCACATTTAGGATATTATGACCAATATATGTTTATTTATTCATAGAATGAAATCTGAAAGTACAGAAAAAAAACAGTTTGTAGATATTATAGTCTAAAGAGTATAAATTTTAACCAATAAGTCAAACTGAGGAAACTTTTCATATTTACAGTCAAATGTGAACATTAATATGTTAAACATGCAACAATATAGATATAAAAAACAGAAATTTATTGCTATATATATACTGCATATAACGTAATATCTATTCCTAAATGCTCTTTAAGTCAACACTCAGTATTATTCTAGCTTTTTCTTTTTAGCTACTTCGTTCACACTGCAGCATGAAGTCACCCAAATCTAAATTTTTGGCCCAAATGCGACCTGGACCTGTGATCTTTCTCATGGCTGTCTGAACAACACAGATCAGATTTTTTCCAATGTGACCCAGGCCTCTTTTGGCTCTGTGGTCCTGAATCCGATAATCGAATCTGATCTTTTTCAAATGCTTACCAGTGTTCCGAACAGCCAGGATCGCGATTCGTCCGACCTAAATCGCCATATTCATACGCCCTACATAGGTCACTTTATTCTGCTTCTAGCTACCTGACTAAGTGGCAAGAAAAACAACAACAACCATGGAGGAGGATAATGTGGAGAGCAGTTTTTTTAAGCATTTTGAAAATATTAAGGTTTTAAGGTTTGGAAAGATTGCTATATGCGCTCCAGCACTACATTGATGTTTAGTTCCGTAAACATGAAGCATGCTGGCTTGTGATGTCATTGCATTCTCTACTGCACATGCGGGACGCTTAATCTGTATTAATGTAGTTCACACAGGAGATCACATAAAAGTCGCATATATTTGGAAAAGTGAACGCAACGCAAAATAATTTGATTTCACAAAAAAAAAAAAAATCAAAATTTAGCATCGAGAACTGCAGTGTGAACATAGGCTTTGAGAGCAGCTAATTTATTTAATCCTCTCATAGCTTAGATTATAAACATGTCAGTTTATTTGGATTCATCTGGCATTTTATCTGTTTTGTTTTTAACGATAGAATTAAAGATTAGTAAAAAAAAATGTTCTAAGATGATGGGATGTTTAGAAAATTGGTTAAAATAGTTATAGGAATTACAAAGAACCTATTTGCTAAAGTAAAGAAAAAATAAAGCAATATGTAAAACTATTAAGCAAGCAATGTCTAAACTACTAAACTAGATCATAAAGTCATCTCCATTAAAGGGGGAAAAGAAATCTGGTGAAAATGTCACATCAATAGCACATCTAGAAATATATTTACTGAGAAATATGTTGGCGTGTTAAATATTTATCTCAACAGCTGTATGTTTATTACAGGATAATAAAAGGTGACCAGATTAGGTTGCTGTCTTTACAAGTCTTTATGATAAAGACTATGACTGAAGAGTTTTATTTATTTGTTATGCTTATTACTAACTTTTGTCACAAATTTTGCTTTGGTTTATGAAAACCATTTGTTTACAGACCTTTGATAATGAATACCTTGAAACCCAGATTCCATCTGTGTAATATTTGAATTAAATTAGAAACAAACATAATAGGCCTCAGTATTAACATGTTTTTCTTAGTCCCTGAACACAGAAAAAATTTGAGCTAATTTGGTGAGAAAAGTTGTGTACTTTTACTAAACTTCCATGTTACCACCTAGAGAGAGCAGCTCTGCTTTGCTGTTTCAGTTATTGGAGCTTATGACACTGTAGAGGTCATTGGGATTCTCAGAGGCTGCAGCAGAAGAGGAACAGGTGCTCTCACTGTGCTGTAGGTCACAGCATCAGGATCTCCACCAACCTGGAAACAGAAAACACAGAGTTACAACTTTATCAAAGTACTAGAAGTTTTAATCCTCTCAAGATCTGTTATACCCCTTTCCCTCTGTCTGAAAAACCTGTTTAAACCCAGGAACAATCAGGCTTTTAGGCAGTGGCAGTGCGGGAACAGCTCACTGAGACAGGTCTAAACAGAGTCAAAGACTCAGCATGCGACTGCGTCCAAAATCAATCTCCACTCTGACTCCACCAGTATGTGGGAAAACAAGAGCAGGGTTGAATCTGCTAATTTACATGATACCATTGAACGCGAACGTATAGATGTGCCAACACACCGCAAGCCAGCCACGTCCTGTTCTAACAAGCTAAAAAAACAATATTCACATTTATTCGCGCAAGGCACAGCGCTGGTATGAGGGATTTGGAAAGTTAATAGAGTGAAACAATAAAGCACACTGACTACGCCCTGGCTTCCTTAGCATGTTGTTCTTAGTTGTTTACTTTCTTGATTTCTGTCACACTGGTGACATCATCAACGCTAATTCATATAGACATGCATAAACCATAGACATTACCTTCGTAGAATGTCACGCTGGCCCAGCGTCACAATGAGGGTGGCCATCTCCTGGTTAGGACCACATTTCAGACAACTAGACATAATCATAAAAATGCTTAGATCATATATATATATATATATATATATATATATATATATATATATATATATATATATATATATATATATATATATATGTATATTAGGTCATATGGTGAAAAGTCAGACTTTTGACAATTTCACTTTGATAACTTTTGATCCCCAATCAGACTTTTAAGTTTGTTTCAATATGAATAACAAAGACAGAATACTGGCTTTGATTTAAAATGTTTCCAGGCCTTTTTTTGGTAGACCTTGATCAGTTACACATGTATATCAAATGTATTATTCCTCAGTCAAAGCATGGCCTGGGACAGATTTTAAATTGTTAAAGGAATAGTACACCCAAAACATGATTAGCCGTCTCATTTCTTACTCACCCCCATGCTGAACAACACTCTGGAGTACTTTTTTGATATTCAAACGCATCTGGAGATCTGGGAGCTTCTTTGCCAGTCGCCTTACATTCAAATAATGGAGGTCTATGGTGCCCCAGACAGCGTAAGGTCCATGTAAAAGTCCACAAAATCCTGGCTCAATATTCCCTCCATACTGCTCGGTCCACCAGAGCTGTATTCCAAGTGTCCTGAGTGGGTAGCATCCATTGAATTTACTTTACAGAAACCAAGTAATTTAGAATGTTTTAACAAACCAAAAACAGTAGTGTATAGAGTTTCTTGAAACAAGGCACAGCGCGCCGCCACGACGCCACGGAAGCCGGCAGACCAAAACCAGATGAAAGTGCGCAATTCAGCGTCTGCTCTGCCAATAATGCAAGCGTAGAAGAAGAAATGTGCTGATTTACCTGTGCAAAGAAAAGAAACAAATCGAAAGCAAAAATTCTGGAGGACTTCAGTGTTGAGGAAGAGCATGAGTTCTTGCCGCAGCTGAATGCGCTTGGTTTGGTCTGCCGCTCAGAAGGGCCGCGGGAGTGCAAAAAGAGATTATGCTGCTTTCAGGAAATCCCACTTACACTACTGTTTATGCTCTATAAAAACATTCTAAATGACTATCTTTATATCGAGTAAATGTTCTTGGATGCTACCCACTCAGGACATATTTGGAATACATTGACCTAGAGCAGTATGGAGGAATATTGACACGTTTTTTGTGGACTTTATGGACTTTTCTGTCCCGGGTGACCATAGACCTCCATTATTTGAATGTCAGCAGACAGCAAGAAGCCTCCCAGATCTCCAGATGCATTTGAGATATCAAAAAGTACTTCAGAGTGTTGTTCAGCATGGGGTGAGACGTAGAAAAATATGAAGGCTAATCATGTTTTGGGGTGTACTATTCCTTTAAATGGGTTGAATTCCTATTGTGGAATTATTCATTCCAATTTTGACCCCTGTGGGCATGTGACTAAGCCCATGTCCTTTGATGACGGAAAAAAATCCTTTGGTAACGTTTGATCCCCAGTTCCTTAAATCTATGTTAAGCCAATTTAACTCTCATGTTGAGGAGTTCCCTCAGATATTATTTAATCATGTCCATTTGTTTTATGGCAAGAAGTCAAATTTTTAGGTCTGGCCATGGCCACATGCTTTGATGCAGAAAAAAATAATTTGATAACATTTGACTCCCAATGCATTAAGTCTATGCATAGTGATTTTAAAGTCTGTAACTCAAAAGCTCTAAGAGGAATTCACTCAGATACAAAATAACTAAATGAGAGAAAATTGGACCTTGTCTCCAAGAGACTTTGATGGCTAAATGTCAGAATAAAGTCAGAATAGTATCTGTGCATCATCTGCTGCCGGGGATAGAATCAAAATATATGTGATATTTGGGACTTTCTCCCCTAATGTATCACAAAATTGATGCTGTTGCAAATTTGAAACTTTGCAAATTTGTTTGAGGTTTAAGCCAAATAAAACATGTGGAGGAGTTTAAATAAAAATAATGAAAAAACATTCTGAAAATACATTTTTCACAAACCTGCAGCCTGAATATTCAGGGTAATTTAAAGTGTTACCTCCCAACTGAGATCCTGTGATCTCTAACTTCATTATAGGATTTCTTTTATTTGTATCTAAACTAGAGATAGAACAGAATAAGAACTGGTTCAAGAAAGTTAGGCCGTTCTCTGGAAAAGGTTTCCTCAAAGAAAATTTAGCTCAAAATAAACATGTTCAAACTCATTTTATGGTTTACAACCATCATGCAGAAAAATAGTGGTGGCTCTATGAGCAAACTTTCCTTTTTTTGTGTAATTGTTTATCTTTTTAACATGACATTAAACTGTGAAAATGTAGAAACTATCTTACTTTATTTTTTCTTTTCTTTTTCCCTGGATGTGTGATGGTGGCGTAGGTAACATCACCTCCAAGATCAACCTGGAGAGGAAAGAACCATAAAAATCAAAATATTTATCAAAAATGTTTTAGTTTTTTAGAATCACATCCTGGACGCCTTTCTTTGGACGCCTCATTCTTCCCCCAGCTGAGCTGGAGGAGGAGGATGGTGGGAGGAAAGTCTGAGAGTCTCTGCAGAGACTGCTGCCCGAGCGAACCGGTCTCTGATAAAGCGGAGGAGTATGAGCACATCTAATAAATATTTCTAGCTTCCTTGCAACAGATAAACATTTTCTATGCTGTCTTGAGGAGTTTTTTTTTTTCAAGAACAAATATTCACACTGAGTCCTGCCTGGATTAGGTTTCAGACTGAGTTCTTTGCATTTATGTCAGTTACCTAGCCTAGTAAGCTAGCCCCACCCACCAGCGGCCAAAATCATTTTGGCCTGCGAGTGGTCTAGCCTTGAACAATGCCCCGGGCCCTAGAACTGGTGGGCCAATCACAACGATGAGATGTGTTTTGAATTTCTGGATGCAAAGTGGGCGGGGTTTTGAGGGCGTGACGACAAAGCTGCAGTGACGCTGGAGAAAGCACAATAAGGAAGATGGCAACTATTGAACAGTTCTCGTTTGACTCAGCTTTGGAATCAGTTTTTTGAAGGATTAGACTTGGGGCTTTCATTGAAACGTGAGCAGGAAGAGGTTCTACGCTCATTCATTTTTAAGAAGGACGTATTCGCCGTTTTACCGACAGGCTGTTTATTTACAATCCCCCACCAACTTTCTGTCACGCTTCCTACGTCACAGTCAGTTGCTCTCATTGGTCAGAGTGTTGGCCAATAGGCACAGACATGGTTTGAAAAACAACGGGTTGTTCTCATCAACAATCTTCTGATGTCTCATTCATCAGGTCCAGACTAAATTACACATTTAATCTCACATTTAGTCTGGTTTATCAGGCTACCAGTTACAGAGAAAATAGAAAAAAAAAAACTCAAAAGAACAAAAAGAGAAACAAAGACACATTAGATCAAATAGATATAAACTTTACTCACAGCATTTTCACTGGTCGGGATTTTCTTTCCTGAAAAATCAAAAAACAATAACAAAATTCTCATTTATCACAAGCACTTATGATCATTAAAGATTTTTTTTTTCAGTCCCTGTTCTCACCTTTTACTCTCCATCTGATGATCACTACAGCAAATATCAAGAAAATGAGAGGAACCAAGATTCCAGCAACGATTCCACGAGCTGAAAACAAACCACACACCAACATCAGCTGCATATTTATATTAATCTACCGAATATGATGGGGTCCTAGTTTACTTTAAGCCCTTTTTTTTTTACACTTTATTTGTTGAGTTTTCAGGAAAATCAGAAAAAAGAAAAAAGTTTGTAAATATGTTGAAAAAAAATGCAACGCAACTTATTCTAAAGGCAAACATTTGCCTCATAAAGATTCATAATATTTAAAAAAACTTTAGGCCTAAATTTCCTGATCTGTGTGAAATTAACTGATTAATTTTTAAAAGATAATTGATGCACATCAAGAAGCTAAAATGAAAGATTTGCAAAAAAATATGCTAAAATAGGCAGAGAAAAACAGACATGATATCAACATCTAATTAAACATATAGCTTTGTTTCAAACATTAAAGGATTACTTTGTTGTAAAGTTGGTGGAGTATTGACTGTTCCTGGTTGGGTTGTTTTAAACTGTTTGCTTCCAGGTTGCGTGGTTGTTTTAACCTTCCCTCCTGAAATGAAAAACGCAGCAGAATAATCAAAACTGTTTTTATTTCAGTTTTTTTCATTGTTTCAAAATATTATAGATAAAACTATATTGGATGATTTGATAATTTACAAAAATTTATGTATAAATAAATTTGAAAACAATCCAGATATTTAAAAAAAATCTTGAAGTTAATCCTAGTTTCCCTGTGATGTCAGTGATCTTCTACAGTTCATCATCTTCTAACCTGTTTCTCACTTTAGTTTTTAGGTAACAGAGAGTAACTTTACGACATTATTCTCAACTTGGAACAAAATAAGACCAACTCTGAAGGACAATTGTTCTAAATCCATCAAAGCTCTAAAATGTCCCAGCCTATGGAGGATAAAGTGACTTTTGTGAACATTGATTATGTTATTTTAAAACTGTGATTCTCAAAATTTATCTCAAAATAATTGTGAGGATGAAGTGACTTTCAGATGATGTCTTTTAAAAACTGTTATTCTGTTTTATCTTCTTAATTTTTATCAGTCAGAACTCTCATTCCTAACTCTCCATGTGATGATCACCACATTATATATAAAGATGACTGAAATAACAACATGATAACAGGAGCTCAAGACAAACCACTCATATATTCATAACTGAGTATAATTGGGCCAAACCTTGATTTGTTGTGTCAGAAGTTCTCCTGCTCCCAACTGTTTGCTTTGGGTCCTTGTTTCCTGGAGTGGCTTCATTTGTTCAGTTTCCAGGAAAAATAAGAAACAAAGTTGCAAAATATTTTGTAATGAAATGGATTATATTGTCTTTTAAATGTAAAGGTTTAATTTATAAGTAAAGTTTTTATCAGAATTTTTTTTTAAATCTTATTTCATGTCTTTATTCCCTCATTTTAGAAACAAAAAAGGCCAAAATGTGCAGATTATAATATACATCATATGATCATGATTTTGAAATATACTAAAACATTAGAACAATCACTACCTTGAAAGGTTGGTGAAACATTTTCTGTTTCTGGTCTGGTTGTCTTTGAGTTTGGTTTCCAGGTTTGTTTGTTGGTTGAACTTTTTTCCTGATATTTCTGGAAACAAGAACAAAGTGTCAGAAACCAAAACTGTTCATATCCTCTTTAAAACTCTTTCAAAGTATTAGACAGATTAAATAACTATATCAGTTGATTTTGGTCATTAATAACAATCCGATTGTTATTAATCAATGAGAAAATACTCCAGTTGTGTCCAAATCCTGAATCTAATCCTAGTTCCTTGTGATGTCAGTGATCTTCTTCAGTTCATCATCTTCTAACCTGTTTCTCACCTGAGGACTGAAGACTGAAGGTAAACTCTTCATCAGTAACAGTATCAGTCACTTTACACTGAGGGAACTCAGACCCTGATGATAAAGAGACAGTAGCAGAGCAGCAAGTCTCTGATGGTGGTTCTTTGTTGTCCACATCCTGATTAAACCACTTCACTTTGTATCTACAGAGGTCAAAGGTCACCACAGAGCAGCTTAATGTCACCCTCTGATTCTCCTGTTTAATTACTGAGGAAGAGAGAAACAATAAAACACTAAATCAGACAAATGACCTCCATCACTAATCAATTCCACATATTGCTGCATAAAATGATTCCACTTTTAAGTACAAAAACAATAATTTAACAAATATTAAAACTCACTGTTAAGAACAGACAGATCTACAGCAGACTGATGAACTGGTCTGTGTGCTCCTCTATATTCCCATTGTTGACAGTAATAACGTCCAGCATCTTCCTCTCTGACCTTCTTTATAACCAGAGAACAGTCTGCTGTTAGACTCAGTCTGTCTGCTTTAGTGATGTCATTATTAATCTGACCGAGGGTAACCAGCTCTACTGGTGCTCTGTTTCCTGAACCCCTGAAGGTCCATGTAGTGCTGTTACACTTCTGTTGACCATCGATCACTGTTGAACATTTCAATGTGACTTCATCTCCAGCTCTCTTTGAAACAGATGTTTGATCTGCAGCGACTGTTAGAAGATAAAACAGAACCAGAAATATTCAATCTGAACACAGACACAGTGGATAAAGCAGATCTATCATTTATAGCTCCACATCCTGATTAAACCATTTCACTCCGTATCTACAGAAGGTCACCACAGAGCAGCTTAATCTGACCCTCTGATTCTCCTACTGTTTCGTCACTGATTACTCATTCACTCACTGTTGCAACAAAATGTTTTAAATCGAACATAAATCAAGACATTTAGTAAAATGTGATACTCACTGTTAAGAACAGACAGAGCTACAGTAGACTGATGAACTGGTCCGTGTACGTTATATTCCCATTGTTGACAGATATAACGTCCAGCATCTTCCTCTCTGACCTTCTTTATAACCAGAGAACAGTCTGCTGTTAGACTCAGTCTGTCTGCTTTAGTGATGTCATTCTTAACCTGACCGAGGTTAAACAGCGTTACTGCTGGTCTGTTTCCCAAATCAACGAAGGCCCATGTAGTCCTGCTACACTTCTGTTGACCATCGATCACTGTTGAACATTTCAATGTGACTTTATCTCCAGCTCTCTTTAAAACAGATGTTTGATCTGCAGCGACTGTTAGAAGATAAAACAGAACCAGAAATATTCAATCTGAACACAGACACAGTGGATAAAGCAGATCTATCATTTATAGCTCTATACAAAGGTTTTCAGTCTTCCTACCTGTGAGCTGCAGGATCATTAATAAAAACCCTTGAATCCATCTGAGTTGAGCCATCGTGCGTCTGTTGCTCTCACCCTCAGAACTGTCTGACTGCCTCCTGAACACACATGTAGCTTCTACTTCCTGAGACTCACCACTTCCTCACTCTGACTGATGGGCGTCTTGCTGCTTTATTTGTTTTAACTGAGGATGAAGGACTAAATCATCAACTCTTATTATATACTTTTAATAAAATATCCATATTTTGAGGAAAAGCTGCTGTGAAAAATAGAAACTTAAACATTGTGAGAGCTATTTTTCAGGCTTATTATAGGACATTAAAGACAGCGACATGCAAGAAGTCAACAAAAGAGGAAGAAGATCAGTGTGTGAATATTTTTTACTTTAGATAGATGTGAGAAATGCACTTCTTCTTTTGTTTAGATGTTTTAGAAACCTGGAGAATCAATCAGATAAATCCAGGAGATCTGATCTGTGTTGATGAAGAGCAGCAGATCAAATGTCTAATTTCATAGATCAGTCACACTGGTAAGATTGGATTTTACTTTTAAAACCTGCTGGTTTCCAGTTTAACCTCTGAAGTGTTTTTCTATGAACTGAAGAGGAAGTGATTGATGAGAATGTGGTGAACAGCAGCAGCAGAGCTCTGGAGGTTTTAACCCACAATGAACAGAGAAATATACGTAGTTAACACATTGATGGGTGACATTAACAGACATTAACAGACACAGCAACTCAGTTTATTTTAAAGCTACAGCTACATTATAACACATATGTCATATTTGTAGGAAAAACCCCAACTAGAACTACTCATAGGTATTAAAATCTTCAGACACCAAAGACTGAAAATAGAGATGTAAAAAAACAAAAATACAAGGCATCTTAAATTTCTGAAAACTAATTTTACATGCATTAAGACCTTAAACGTATTCAGTATATGATAAATAAAATGATAAACTAGAATATTTTCACATAAACTCTGTTAAACCAGGCAGCCTGTTGTGATGCTTCAGCCACACAATGATGTCATCAACCAAACAACCTCTCAGCTCATCTCAGCTTTACATTTAAAAGCATTTAGCAGATTTTCTTAAACAGATTTTTTTTTCAAAATTCAGAATGTCATTCAAAGTTCACATACATTGATACTGTAACATCACACATTTAATTTTGAGCCCTTAATGACTTTGTTTGGCTCATGATACTTTAAGTTGATGTTTGATTTTCCATCCATGTTGAAGTGAAATATAATCTGACACTCAGGGGTCTTTAGTTCGGGCCCTAGAGCTCCAGTGTTCAGCACCTTTTAGACTATGTTCCCACTGCAGATCTTAATGCTATACAGGTAAAAGCCAGTAAATTAGAATATTTTTGAAAAACTTGATTTATTTCAGTAGTTGCATTCAAAAGGTGTAGCTTGTACATTATATTTATTCATTGCTGCACAGACTGATGCATTCAAATGTTTATTTCATTTTAATTTTTGATGATTTTGAAGGTGGCAACAAATGAAAATCATCAAAATTCCGTGTGTCACATAAGATTAGGAGGCTATAAGGCTTTAATACAAAAAAAGGGATTTTTTCAAAAGGTTTTTTTAGAAATGCTGGCCAACTGAAAAGTATGAAAATGAAAAATATACAATACTCAGTAATGCAGTTTAAGCTTGGAGCTCCCTTTTGCCTCAATTACTGCACCATTAATCGCGGTGCGTGGCATGCCAGTCGATGAGTTTCTGGCACTGCTCAAGGGGTGTTCTATATGAGAGCCCAGGTTGCTCTCTGATAGTGGCCTTCAACTCTTCTGCGTTGCTTTTTGGGTCTGGCATTCTGCATCTTCCTTTTCACAATACCCACAGATTTTCTATGGGGGCTAAGGTCAGGGGGGATTGGCTGGCCAATTTTAAAACAGAAATACCATGGTCCGTAAACCAGGCCAGCGAGGGTAGATTTTTGCTTTGTGCTGTGTGCAGGCGCCAAGTCCTGTTAGAACCTGAAATCTGCATCTCCATCCAGAGCAGGTCAGCAGCAGGAAGCATGAAGTGCTCTAAAAACTTGCTGAGTGCTCTAGGCGGCTGCGTTGACACCCTGGGTCTCAGGAAACAGAGTGGACCCGACACCAGCAGATGACATGGCACCCAAACCATCACTGATGGTGGAAACTTTACACTAGACTTCAGGCAACGTGGATCCTGTGCCTCTCCTGTCTTCCTCTAGATTCTGGGACCTCGATTTCCAAAGGAAATGCAAAATTAGCTTTCGTCAGAAAACATGACTTTGGACTACTCAGCAGCAGTCCAGCTCTTTTTTTCCTTAGCCCAGGGTGAGGGCGCTTTTCTCGCTGTTTCTTGGTCAGCAGTGGCTTGACGCGAGGTATGTATCGGCAGGTGAAACCCGCTGTCTTTCAAAGCGTCTCTTGGTGAGGTGGATCTTGAAGCACTACTGACTCCAGCAGCTGTCCACTCCTTGTGAATCTCCCCCACATTTTTGAATAGGTTTTTTTTTCACAATCTTGACTGAGGCGTGGTGATCCCTATCGCTTGTACACTTTTCTGACCACTAGGTTTTTTTCCTTCCCTTTGCCTCTCTATTAATGGTGTTTGGACACAGAGCTCTGAGAACAGCCAGCCCCTCTAAAGCAATAACCTTTTGTGTCTTTCCCACTCCTTGCCCCATTGCAATGTGTTGATGGTGTACTTTTGGACGGCTGTCAAATCTGAAGGTCTATATAACTTCCCATGTTTGGTAGCCAGGCTTCAGAACTGGGCTGAGGAGAGACCATTTAAAAGCCCTTTGCAGGTGTTTTAAGTTAATCAGCTGGAATTAGTTTGTGGCACCAGGTGTCTTCAAAATGTAACCCTTAAGCAATATTCTAATTTTGTGACACACGGTTTATTTTTTGGATTTTCATTTTGTTCCCCACTTCCAAAATCATCAAAAGAGTAAATAGAAATTGCTAGAACATTTGAATGCATCAGTCTGTGTGCAATGAATAAATATAATGTACAAGTTACACCTTTTGAATGCAATTACTGAAATAAATCAAGTCAAGTTTTCAAAAATATTCTAATTTTACTGGCTTTTACCTGTATATCCATTTTTTTTTTCAGAAATCCAATTTTTTGTTTGGTTGTTCACATTACATTAAAATTCTGCCCAGACCTGACTTCGGAGGAGTGTGTGAGCAGTTTGTGGCTCCAAACTAAATCTGAATTTGGCCAATAAGGAGTCTAATTGGATTTCTTTTTCTCAAAAAGATCCGCATAGAAATTTGTGAGGAAACATTTTGCGCGAGATACAAAGCCAGGCCTCCAGTATCTCATAGCCAAGCTGAGCAGCTCGGTGTTCTGTTGCTCTTAACAACCCTTCCTCCTGTTCTGTGTTACTCCCATCTCTCCTTCTCTTTGACTCCCTCCACAGACCCCTGATCTTCCTGCATGGTATTATGACATTACATTATGGTTATATCCAGCATCAGCAGGTGACTGCCAAAAGGTAAAAAAACAGCATCTGTTGAGACTTAACCTGTACTAGTTTGTGTTTATTTTGCAGAAAATTATTTCTCACCCAGGTCGGACTCTCCCTCTCTCCCTCCTCTTGGTAACATTTGAATAAACAGAGACAGTGTTCTTGGTTGATGATTAATAACTCTGTTGATAGCTATGGCCTAATTTACTATATTGATGAAGAGAACCGAATTTTAAACAGCCGGTCCAGAAGTCCACCAGGGATGTGAGAGGCCAAGACTCCTGGTGAGTATGCAGATTACAGTTATAATTATTCAACTAGTGACATTCAATTGGTTTTACCCTCGCTTTTGAATAATCTATTATTTAAATACAACCTCCAGTTCCAGTTAATCATACATCCATAATCTACTGGTAAAATATCACAACAAAGTTATATCAATAAGATACATTTTAAAACTAACCTTAAATCTCACCCTGATGATATTTTACTAATCGTTACTCCAGCTTCCTCTGTCTCTCCATCTTTTAAAACTTCAATTGCCTCATTACCAATCTACTATTATTGTCCTGATTAGACATTAAGCACAATAACTAACATCAGAAATATTAAATGGCTGAATATGATGTGTAAACGTTACTAACACTGTTTCTTTAAATAGAGTATTGTCAAAGTTGTCAGGGTTTAGTTGTGGTTTGAGGATCCAAATGCAGAGGCAGAAAGGCTGAGGAGATTTGTTGCAGTTTAATGGGGCAAAAAAGTAAATAAAGGCAGGAATGCAAAAATCCAACTATTAATGAAAAGCAAACCAGGACTATTGAGACATCTGGGGAAACCAAACATGAGGAGCCAGGGAGAGACGAGGTAGGTGGATAACAGCATGGGAGGACAGCAAAGACAAGGAACCAACAAGAGGTGAGAGCAGAGGGAGAGCATATAGCTGACTGAGACAAAGGCAGAGCTAACGAGCTGACAAGGAGCAGGTGTGAGGAGACAACTGAAGGGAAGCCAAGGGGAAAGGAACACACACATACACACAAGAGGGGCAACAGAGGACAGAAAAAAACATGAGAACTAACATAAAATCTAGAAATTACAATAAAAAAGGGAAATTAAACCAATAAAACTAGGAAACATGGAGCAAAGTAAAGCACAATAGAAACAAGACCATTACAAAACTGCTCCTGTTGTTTTAGCTTTTTCTTTGATATTTTGTCAAAGTAATAAGAAAAAAGCTTTATTGGATGGTTGATGTTACTTGAGAAAACGCTGATAAAGTTAGCAGCCCAATAATAGACAGCTGTCCATCCCAGAATCAGATCAGCTCTAACGATGTGATTTCTAAATATTAATGTAAACTAACAACAAGACATTATAAACCAGCCACATTTATAACATTATTTCCTGCAGACTGTTTGACGTCATTCAAAGGTCTCTAAATCAAAGTAGCTGACAGAGCAGCCTCCAGTCTCTGTCTCACTTTAACACTCAGAGCAGCAAAGGAGAGTTATAAAAGGGTTATATAGGAATTTCACATTAAAAACTACATCTAACTTTCAAATAGTTCATATAAATTTATCTGTTTATTAACGAGCTCTCATGTCTCTCTGTCTCTCCACTGTCCAGTTCTATTCCAGCCCTCCTTCTGTTTTTTCAACCGCTACAGTTTCCTGCTCAGCATATCAAAGTTGTGATGAATGCAGTTGAAGTTGATGTTCAAGTTACATCTAAACTTCTTCAATCGTTCCTGTTGGAGTCAGTTTACAAAAGATCATAAGAGACAGATTCAGGACCAAATATGAACGAGGCTCAAATGTGGCTAGAATAAAATCAGATGGGGGCCTGAAATGGGCCAAATCTGAGTCCTTCCACTTGCTTTAAAAAGCCTTGACTCCAAAAAAATATAATTTAGGTCAAATTTATCTGCGGTGGGAAAACCTTATATGTCTCTACTTCTACTCACCTGAGTCTAATATTCAGGTCATCATCAGGACTGTGGAGAAGAACTGGCTGCATACTGAGGAGGTGGCTTCAGCCATTTGACTCAGGTGTGTTGGAAGCAGAGGATGGATCTAAAAGGTTCAGGACACCAGACCTCGAGGACTGGAAGACCCCTGCTACATTTTAACAAACTAAACAAATATTAAAATCTACTAAGCATGCAAAAAAAGAAAAAAGAAAACTTCCCCTTATGATGTTTCTCAACATCTCCTTGATGTTGATCTTTAGTTTAAGACAAACTCAAGAGTCCTTCAGGCCTTTTCATAGTTCTCTCCATCCTCATCTTCTTTATTCTCTTTAGGAAAAATAAAAACAGAAAATCAAATATTACTTCTTTTAGAAAATGATGAAATAAAAACTCTTTCAGCAGCAGTTAATGTAATTGCTGAATCACTCTTCAACACCTCAGGCTAAGTAATTTCTTAAAGGTAATCCAGAGCCTTAGACATGTAATGTCCTGGTGGCCCAGAGGCCTTTAAAAAAACAATTATATAAATTTAGACATTACCAAAATAAAAGATAAAGCCAAGCTTATGCACCAGACTCTGGTTTTATTCAAACAGGCCTCTGATTTTATTCCTGCAGCTTCATCAATTCAGGTGTAAATAATAAAGGTAAATGCATGTCTGCAGTTTTCTTCCAGAGACCATGAGGTCGATCACAGATTCATTGATTCAGCAACAATAGCAGATTAACTAAATGCTCAAACAGCCTAAAATACACATTTTAACCGCTTCTATGAAGTAAATGCCACAATGTAATGATTTATTTGATGTAAAAGTCAAATGAACAACTGCTAACCTAAAAGTGAACAATGGAAGCAAGAATGGCAACATATGCATATCTCACAGTTTATAGATTTATATTAGATTTTTAAGCAATATTTCCCAGTCTGAAACCACTAGCCTGTTAAAAAACCAGACTAAATGTGAGGATTAAATGTGTAATTTAGTCTGGCCCGATGAATGAGACATTAGAAATTGTTGATGAGAACAACCCATTGTTTTCAAAACCATGTCTGTATTACTGCCTATTGGCCCAGCAGCCCTGACCAACCAACGGCGACCCGACTGTCCGCGTAGTAAGCGTGGGCAAACTGAGGTGGGGAGTGTAAAGAAACAGCTTATGGGTAAAGCGATCGGAATATGTCCTTTGCCCAAAATCAATGAGCGTAGAGCCTCTTCCCCAACTCTCATGTTTCAACAGGGGAAAACCCCAAAGTCCCTATGGCTCATCCAAAACCCCGGGTCCAAAGCTACAGTCAAAAATCGCCATCAGAGCCAGCGGTCCTTCACACACGACATATGCCATGAGAGGGCCTGTGGCTGGCCCTGGCTGCCGTTAGCGCCAGAGATCACCTGAGGATTTGCCGCTAGGTCCTCTCAACTTCAGAAATTGTATTTTTGATTACGCATTCAATCGGTAAATGGACATATAATGACACTTTTAAGTATAATATTCCTCCCCTTAAAAATGATCTCAAAGCGTATTTTTATTGAACAACAGCAACAGAAAAGAGAACTTTTAACTGGAGCGCCCCATTGAAAGCTGCTGCTGCCGTGAGGTGCACTGCTGCTGTTCAATAGTTGTTGCCATCTTAGCCCTTGTGGTTTTTCCAGCGTCGTGCAGCTTTTGTCGTCACGCCCTCAAAACCCTGCCCGCTCTGCATCCAGACATTGAAAACACATCTCTGCATTGTGATTGGCCCGCCAGTTCTAGGGCCTGAGGCATTGATCGAGTTGACCGAACTCACAGGCAAAGATAATTTTGGCTGCTGGCGGGTGGGGCTAGTTTAATAGGCTATCTTTCTTGGTTTAGTTGTCTAAATCTTAATGCAGGAGACTCTGGATCAAATCCTGAAAACTTCATGAAAATGATCTAGGATATGATTTATATGTTTTCTGTTTTGTTACAATCGGTCTGTGACAGTGTACGTCACTTCCGCAAAAGCGCAATTCATTTAGGGTAGTTAGCGCCATTTCTGTGGTGAAGAGACAGCAGCAACAAACAAAAGAAAACTAACAGAGAGCAGACGTGTTCTAGTTGCTTCTTTGGAAATAATGGGACACTGGTGCTGCGTCAAATGATGCAATAGTAATTCTAAACAGAAAACAGCAGATGGGGCCGTACGGTTTTTCGTATTCCCCACTTGGAAAAAAAATACGGACCGCAGACAGAGGACTTAGCAAAGAGGCGTCGGGGCTCCGTGGGTCGCTGCTGTAAGAAGGAAAGACATCACGTTTCATAAAATATCTCCTCATGTTCGGTGTTTGCTCTCGGCATTTTTCACAAAGGTAAGTCCTTATAAATATACACTAATAGAAATCAACACGCTGAAATGGTTTGCTTATAAAGGTTGCAGGAGTTCATGTAAACCTACTGAAACATGCTGTGGAAGAGAAGCGGAAAGTGATGTTTTGTTTTGTTTATTTCTTTTTTAGACCGCAAAAATTTAATAAATAATGCATTATCTGTATATAATCATTTACACAATCTGCAATACAAATATATTTTTTATGAATAAATATATATAAATACAGTGTACATATAAAAACACTGTACATACCCACTCGTCAGCCAACTCACTGTATTTATTCATCCTGTGCAATCTACTTATGTTTATTTATTATAATCCTTTTTGTTCGTCCTGTAAGCTTTTCAGTTTATTTATTTACCTCTGGCCTTACTAATCCGATGTACTTGTGCTAGTTTTCGGTATAGCAAATTTCCCCACTGTGGGGAAACATAAGCATATCTTATTTTATAACACATCTAATCTAATGGGCTCTGTTATTTAGGTGCTTTATATAGTGTTTTGAATAGATGTGTAAAACACTCAACCTTTCATCTACTTTGCAGGTCAACCCACATATGAGATGATGGAAACTGACCCAGACTGGGCTCCATCCCTGCATCTGGGCCACACTGACATCAAACCAACAGACACAGAACGCCTCTTTAAGACGTTGGTTATCGAGAACAGCTGAAAAAGAATGCCCTGCAAGCAACTGAAACGGGGCTCCATCAGGCTGATGAAATCCTTCAGCGACAGGATGAAGTTACACATGAGGCGACAGAGAACCCCAACCAGCAACAGACTGACACGCAGAAGGCTGCTGAAAACGTTGGCCGGCCAAACACCAAGGATGACACAGAAGGTGGTCGTCAGGAAGGACAGACAGAATGTAACCTGTGTGTGCTCAGGTGTGCAGAGATAAACCGTCTTTTGGAAGAAAACAGAGAGCTGCAGCGTGAACTTGCTGAGCTGCAGATCTCTGATTGCTTCTTTGAAGACAGTAATGAAAGAGTCAAGTACACTATACGGGTCTACCAAACTTGGCAACCTTTTATGGCTTTGTTTAATTTTCTGCTGCCTCTCATCTCTGCTCAAAATAAAATTCTCAGTCCATTTCAAATGCTTCTCGTTAACCTTCATGCGTCTGAGATTGGATCTGCCCTCACAACACCTTGCTTATCTCTTCCGTGTTTCACCAAAGACAGTGTACAGAACATTCAATAAAATGCTGTCATTTTTATATGCAAATCTAAAGCGTGCAATTGTGTGGCCAGATAGAGACACCTTGCACAAAATTATGCCTCATCAGTTTGTGGAGGCCTTTGGACATAGTCACAGTGATTATTGACTGTTTTGAAATTTTCACAGAGAAACCAGCTAATAAATGAATGCCAGATCAAGTACTTGTTTCAACTTTGATTCTTCTTTTTTTTTATTCTTCTTTTTCACACAAATAGAATTTTGCTTTTTTTAAAGTTACTTTTGAAAAATAACAGCAAAACAAAATATAAGTTTCACCATCACTTCAAATATTAACAATGTTTCTGAAGTTGTAAAAATGTGTGTACAATAAAGAAGTGGATTTGAAATTTGAAACAAGCAGTTGTTATCTTTTCAATCAAGCAGAGAATTTATGAAAATGCAATACAAAATCTCAAATACATAAATAATGCAGAACAGTGCAAAGCTTCAAATGTTTTACTTTGTCTTCCTCCCTCGTATATAGCAGATTGGTCTTTAGATTAAATTAGAAGATTTTCATTTTCCTGGACTTGCATTTTCACTGTGGTCTTCCTTAGAGATATGACCTAACAGGTGATATCTGTAAAGAAGACTGCAGATCCCAGTGAAAAACATGCCTGGATAAAGTGAACAGCAAATACAGTGTGCAACTTATCAATGTGCAAAAATTATGACAAGTTTTTTCATTCAGATCTGATGAGGAGCACAAACTGCTCTAATAACTGCAGCTATCTGTGCAAATACCGCACGCTTATCTGCCTTGTCACTGTAATAATAATATATAATATGCATTCCCCTAGCAGCTTTAGAAAGTTTGTCTGGGTAGGGTATCCGTTCAGTTTTCTTGTTCTTTTCCATTTAACTGATAATCCTCACTGCTGGCTTGCAGCGCTTGATTAAGTCTACTTTTCTGCTGTTTTTGTTTTTCTTCCCGCTCACCACCACAAACTGGCGCTCAGGGCGTGTCAGTCACGTGTCTGACAAAGACCGATTTGTGTTGCACCGATAACAATACCAGTAGTTAGGCAGGGCCCCAATCCAGCACTAAAAATAGTGGTATCATTATGGGCGAGTATCAACAAAGAGGGGCACTGATACCATTTATGGTAGCCAAAAAGTTTATTCAACTATTGTCCCCATTCCAGGTAGGCAATAAAAGTTCTACTCTTGATTCACTTTGTATTAGTCTTTTTCCTTCTTTCAGCTTTCACTGCCAGGTAGGCAAGCAGCTTGACAAAAGCCATGATGCCAAATATTTTACATCCAAGCGGTATGCAGTTCTTCATATATACACACACACACATCAATTCTCACACAGATGGTATCGGTATTGGCCAATACTGCAATCAGTCAGGTATCAGGGTATTGGGGGCCAAAATGGCATAGTGGCTATTCTAGTTACAATATTAAAAATCTCCTTCATGTGTTTCAGAGGAATGTTATCTCTCAATGTGTGTTCAAGCATAATAATAACCTACAGGAATCCTGTATTAAAAAAGCATAAAGTAGTCCACTTGTTCCAAAGTTTATCTGTAGTCTGATTCATGCTATTGCAATTTTGTAGAATCCCTGCTTCATGTATTTTGTATTTCTTCTGTGGCTTATGAAGATTATAAGATGTGTGTATCTCCTTTTATTGCCAAATACAGACTTCTGATAATGCTGCAAATAGTGTCTTTGGTCAGACTTTCAGCATCTCCTGCTGCCTACAGGAACAAACCACTAACAGAACATCTGAGTCAAACACAGAAAAGCTCATGCAGGTAATTGTTGGGAAATTCAAATTATAGACATTTGTCTTATTTCTTCAACAAAACAATAGCCTAAAAAAAAAAAACTCTGTTAAACTTGTGACAACAGTTTGCAAAAAATAAAACACCGAACACTAATGATGACCACATAGAAAATTATAGAGTTAATAATGATGGGGGGAATGTTGGCCTAGTGGGGTAGAGCAGTGCGCTTGTGCTCCCAGAAGGTCTCAAGTCGATCCCCACAGCCTCCACTCTGAGTTCCTGAGCAAAACCCTTAACCCCCGATTGCTCCCCAGGTGCCACACAATGGCAGCCAACATGCACAGAGTGAGTTTCCTTATTGTGGGACATTAAAGGGATTTACATTAAATGATATACGCTAAAATTATAGTTAGAATAATTACATAAGTTAATATATAAGAATATATATTAGAGACTTTTAATGTAGGCAGATGAAAAATAGCACAACATGCACAACGAGGTGAAGAGGTATGATTAGATAAGCTTCAATTCTTCATAACCCTGTTCAGAAATAAACACTAAAGTATACATATAACACAATTATATGTGTTATTAATTTTTGCATGTATTAAAATGATTTTTTTTACCGAATTGTGTAAAATAAAGTTATTCATTCATTCATAAGGTAATAGAATCACTAGCAAAGCTCATTGGTTTCTGATCAGTGTGACTCTGACTGAGCAGGATTGAGTCTGACTCTCAGTCAGAATAAATCACCATGGTAACTGATGTGTTGCTGCTTTCCTGAAACCAAGTTGAGGCTTAAATAGACCTGGATATCTGGAAAATCCTTTATCCCCTTATCCCGGTTTCATGAAATAAGCCTCTGATCTTGTTGCATGTTTGTCTTTTCCTTCAAGGAGACAGAAGCAGAGATACAAAAAGCAGCTGTAAAAGGCGTCCCCCGGCCCAGGAAACACACAGCCAGGCAGACGAGCTCCAAGGCAGCTCCCATGCCAGGGGACTAAGAGAGCACATCCACTCAGTCAAGGTCAGGTCAGAAAAACAGGACCACACTGGAAAACAGGTCGACCTCCAACATCTATAAACAAGGGTGTTGATAGAAGCAGCACAGCTGATGCTTCTTTCCAGGATGACGCCACAGCCAAACCAACAGGAACAGACGAGGCAAAGCTGCTCTGAGGAAAAGCAGAGAGAGCAGAAGGTTAGAGATTGAACTAACAGATTCTGCAGAATAGGAGAACAGAGAGAATGAAGCAGAATGATGAAATGGGG
>JAGKQL010000007.1:5214270-5228741 GCA_018398635.1 Cyprinodon brontotheroides | reverse complement strand
GCTTTCACGAGGAGACAGGAGGTTAAGCTCATCCAGAGCTTTCACGAAGAGACAGGAGGTTAAGCTCATCCAAAGCTTTCACGAAGAGACAGGATTCCTGTGAGGCAGAAACAAGGAAGAATTAGAATCTAATCTCACATGAGAGATAACAAAGATTCATCTGTGACAGAGGCTCAGGAAGCTAACCAACTAAGATCAACACTGCGGCGTGGAATCAAGGTCTGAAGGCAGCTTAAATACTGAGGTCTTCTGATAAGAGGATTAGGAACAGGTGTGCAGGAAGGTTCCAGCTCCAGAAGACCCACAGCGCATCCTACTGGAGACAGAGGGTAATCTCCAGATCCCCACAGTAACTCCAACCCTAAGGGAAAAACAAAGATAGCAGAAAAGGATCCTCGGCGCCCTCTGGTGGGCAAGCCTGAGGATCCCAACACTTCCGCAGAATATTCTTCACTCGTAAGATCAATGCGATTGCTCGTTTGAGTTTGTACCAGGAAGAATACCTCTGGATGAAACAATCAATTGCTGACTGACTGGTGAGTTTGGAAGACATTGCATATGTCTGACTTGACTTCTTTACCTCTGCATCTGGAGGTAAACTTCCTAGCTCAGGCTGGCAAGGCCATAACTGTTCTTCCTGCCACAGGAAAGCAGGGCCTTTGAGCCAGTGCTTGCTGTTTATGAGTTCTTCAGCAGACAGTCCTCTTGAAACATCATCTGCAGGGTTTAGTTCTGTGCAAACATGTTTCCATTGGGTCGCTTGTGATACTTCACGGATCTGTGAAACTCTATTTGCAACAAAGGTTTGGTAACGTTTGTCTTCGTTTCTGATGTAGTGCAAGACAATAGTGCTGTCTGTCCAGAAGACAGAATCCAGAAAGGGTAGCTCAAAGCTTTGACGGATCCTTTGATCAAGCTGTACTGCTACTACAGCAGCAGCCAGTTCTAGCCTTAGGATTGTGCTTGGTTTGACAGGAGCCAGCCTATTCCTAGAGAGGATGATATTACAGTTGATGTCATTGTTGCTCACAACTCTGAGGTAGCTAACAGCACCATAGCCCAACTCAGAAGCATCACTGAAGTGAGGACGTTGCTTGGTAACTGGAGCTGCAGTAACTCTTTATGTCTGAGACATCGAGTCACTTGTAGTCTACAGAGTTTTGGCAGGTCATCTAACCACCGGCCCCAATGCTCCGCAATATCACTTGGGATGATTTCATCCCAACCTAGCTTCAAGCGACATAATGTCTGAAATAGTGCTTTTCCACGTAAAATGAATGGGCCTACAAAACCCAGGGGGTCATAAATTGAACTAATTGTGCTTAGCAGGCCTCTTTTTGTGCTTGGCTTTTCCTTAACTTTGACGATGAAGGTTATAATGTCATTTTTTGTGTCCCAGAGCAGCCCTAGAGCTCTTTCCAATGATGGTTCTCCATCCATGTCCAACAATGGTGCTTGATCTGCACGTTCCTCTGCTGGGATAGACTCCAGGACCTTGGCTGAATTGCTTGTCCATTTAGTCAAGCGAAAACCTCCTTGCTTAAGTAGGTCAACAAGCTGCGCTGCTAGATGGATGGCTTGTTCAGGTGAGTCTAGAGATTTTAAGCAGTCATCCACGTAGAAGTTGCGTTCCACAGTGGATATGGTATCTGCTTCATACAGATGTGCGTGATCTGATGCACATCTCTTTAATGCAAAACTTGCTGCGCTTGGAGACCACACCCTGCCAAAGAGGTGGGATGTCATACGGTAAGTAACTGCCTCATTGTTAGGATTGTGGCCTTTCCACCACAGGAACCGCAGCACATCTCTGTGTTCTGGAGTTACATGTATCTGATTGAACATGCCCTCAATGTCCGCCATTACAGCAACAGGCCCTTGTCGGAAGAGGATCAGCACATCAATTAATTTGTTTGTCAGATCTGGTCCTTGATGGATGGTGTCATTGAGAGATAATCCGTCGTACTTAGCTGCACAGTCAAAGACGACTCGCACCTTTCCAGGCTTGCGAGGATGAGTTACTGGGTGATGTGGGAGATACCAAACCTTCCCATCATTACGTTCAAGTGACAATGCTCGGACCTCTTCTGCATACCCTTTATCAATGGTTGACTTCATAGCCTTTAGATACTTCTCTTTCAGGTCTGGGTCTTTCACTAATCTGCGTTCCAGTAACTGTAGTCTTCGCGTTGTTAAGTTGATATTGTTAGGCAGTGTCACTGTCTCTTTCTTAAAAGGTATATCTAACACATAGTGTGAGCCTTCTTTGGAAAGTGAGTTTTCCCACAGTTTGATCACCTTGTGGTCATTAATTGACAGATTGTGCTCTTGAGTGGGGTCATCAAGCTTCCAAAATTTTTCAACTTGTGTCTGTAGATTTTGATCTGAGTTGAGGAAGAAGGCCTTAGACTTCCTACCTTCTTTGTAATCAATAGGTCCATTTATGGCCCAACCACGTACTGTTCTGGTGGCGTAAGGGTCATTATCACCACCCACGCGGTACTCTTCAGCTCTGAGAAGACGTGGAGCATCTTGCCCAATTACAAGGTGCACATCATTTGACTTAATGCTGGGAATAGGGAAGTCAGAGGCAGACATGGGCAATGTGGAGTCAACAAGTCATCTCCATGTCATGTATTTAATCTACCCAGCCAATTAACCAGGTGAGTCCAATCTGCACAGGTTAATTCACAGTGAAGATTGGATAAGGTGATCCCATTTTGCTGCCTCGTCAGGCGTGGTGAGACAGCTAAGCCCTATGTTTAATTTCTTAAGTGTTCTCACACCATTGAGTGTAAATGTTGCCATCATATAGAGAATCAGCTGCTTTAGCTTGTCCTCTCTTCCTCTTTAGTATTGCAAGTTCTGTTTCTCCTGAAGAATCTTTGGTTTCAGACATGGTAGCCTCGTGTTTAACTTTATGTTACGAAGAACATAAATTAGTCTTTGTTCTTGTTGTTATTATTATTTATTGCCAGGTGCATTACACGGCCATGCCGGTTAAACTGTAAAGTAAAACAAAATTGCAATACTTAGTATTATATGTAATTCAAATTAAAACAACCTAAATAAAACAAGACATAAACATAAGCTTTGAATAAGATGCATAGATTTCACTCTTAAAACATCTCTCACCATAACAGACATCAACATTGAACATAAATAACGTTAGCATATCGCTAATTAGCAGCTACCCGCTAGCATCTTTGTTAGCACTAAACTATTTTCGGCCAAAACCTAAATATAAAACAAAACATATCTCCGGTTTGCTTACAATATTTAACATAGACTTACCACGTTGGGCAATAATTAAGATAAGGTCATCTGTAGGTTTTATGGTTGAATTTTGCTTTCTTGGTAAAGCTAACGACACCTAAAGCTACTTCCGGTTTGCCGTTCCTTCTACTAATCCCTTCCAAAGGTGACTATAGAGCCCCCTAGTGGAACGGGAGGAGTGAATCCAATACCCATTCAGCTGACTTTTCAGGACCTGCCTTACTCTTTGTAGGTATTTAGCCTGTGGAACCCGAAGGTATTTGTAGCTGTCCTGAACATCTGTAATGTGGCCTTCTGGTAGTTCAGATATATATATATATATATATATATATATATGAGCCATGAGTTTATCATGTCTCCACAGGAGGGATATTGAGTATAGTACAACAAGTATTTAATCCAACTGCAGGATTAAATAACTACTTTAAAAATTTTTGCAGAGCATGTCTCACATGTTGCGAAGAACATGTCATCTGCCCAGAGGTCCTTTTGTTTCCCCACAGGAAGGCCTGAAGCCTGGAGACCAAGTGCTGATTAAAATCATCAAGGGGAAAATTGGGCAGCTCATAGGTGTGAAGGACCCTACATTGTGCAACTAGCAACTCCAACCGCTGTGAAGATCCAGGAGAGAGACACTTGGATACACCAGAGTCATTGTAAGCTGATTAAAGACTTTCCCCAACAAGAAGCCCAGTTACCTTCACAGGGACCCCACTACTAAGGTAGGGATCTGTGGTGAAGCCAAGCTACAAAGGGTTTAACCCTTAAGAGTAGGACACTACAGGTGTGAGTCTATCACCATGAGACTGTAACAACATCACAGAGGTCATATCACTTGCTTAACCGTCAACTATTTGGATGCATGGTTTTTTATAATTTTGCAAAGCTAAGACAGTTGCTGAGAAAAGTTCTACTTTTAGCTTTGTGAATTGCTGTTCTGCTTCTCTGACATAGCTACTAGTGTGTCATAAAAAAAACTTAAGAAAAACTGAGTTTTTTTTATTATGTGGAATCTAAGCCCTGCAGTAATTGCACAGTTCTAAAAAGACATTCTTGTAGCTTTTTACCTTCTTTTGTAATAATATGGCCCAAGCAACAGACTTGTTTCTGCGCCCGCTAAAAAACTTTTTTTAGAAGTGGATTAATACTTTCCTTTGCTTCACATTTTAGCAGATATTGTTTTATCCTTGGCCTTTATTGTGATTTAGGAACTATTTTAACTGAATCTAAAGTTGTCAACAGTCCTTCATCAATTCTTCCTGTAGACCATAAAGCATTTGGAATATCTTTGAAATCGTTTTGATCAAATTGTGATAGCAAAGAATGCTGAGTTATTTTAACACATGCTAAATCTTGAACCTGGGATTTTACATCGAACAGAATTTTATAAGGACTTGTTTTCATGTTTTTGATTTTTGGACTTCTGGTTTCTTGTTTTTTTGGACTTGTTTTCCTTGGATTTTTTGAATAACTAGCCTCTGATTTCTGTCAAGTCTTTATTAAATCCAATACAGATTCACCTCTGCCTCTCTGCCTCTGCTTTTGGGTCTACTCACTCAATAACCAAATCTTGACAGAAGGACCCAGCCGAGCGCCCTCAAGTTAAGGCAAGTGAACTACTCATCCTCCCCAGAAATGCCATAGACAATCTAACCACCATCTCTCCACCCTGTGAGCGGGTGGGAGCAGCAGAAAATCTACTCAATCAACTCAATAAATATCCAGAAGTTCAGACCTTTTTCCAACGAACAGGATACATAAACCAAATAAAATGGAACATCCAGGACACCAATGCAAAACTCTTCAATAAACCTTCTCTACCGAGACCTCCACTCCGAGACGTACCTGAGCTTCCCTTAACCCCTGAACCTGCTCCTGCTCCTCCACCATCACCAGCTGTTGGTCCCCCCATGCCATCTGCTCCCTCCAGGCCTAAGCGCTGCCGGAGGAAGAAATCCACTCCCTCTCCGGCGGGTCAGCCTGACGCCTCCACTCCCTCTCCGGCGGGTCAGCCTGACGCCTCCTCCTCTCCTCCGGTGGGTCAGCCAGCTGCTAGCCTCAGTCCCCATCCTCACCAGATCAGCTCTTTCAGTCTCAGTAAGCACCTTCTTGACCAACAGCTAGCACCATCCATTAAAAGACTCAAACCAGGTCCACTTGTCACACCTCACGCAGTCAGAGCTCCCCATATACCAGAGTCAGATCTCTGGGGCTTCTTTTATGGGGAGAGGGAAGATCTTTCCCCTTTTCTGCCACCTCCATCAGCTCCAGAGCCCGTTAGCGTTCCAGTTTCCCTAGCTCCAGAACCCATTAGCGGTCCAGTTTCCCTAGCGCCAGAACCCGTTAGTGAAACAGTTAGCCTAGCACCAGAGGCCGTTAGCAGGCTAGTTAGCCTAGCACCAGAGGCCGTTAGCAGGCTAGTTAGCCTAGCACCAGAGACCCCTGAGCCTGCTCTGTGCCCTCCAAAGACCCCTGAGCCTGCTCTGTGCCCTCCAGAGACCCCTGAGCCTGCTCTGTTCCCTCCAGAAACCCCTGAGCACACTTTCAAAGAGGCTTCAGAGTTAGGGGTATGTGGGAGTACGCCTCCAAGAGCCCTGTTCCTGAGCCGCAGTGGGCAACCCCTTCCGAGCCTGTTCCTGAGCCGCAGTGGGCGGCCCCTTCCGAGCCTGTTCCTGAGCCGCAGTCGGCTGCCCCCTCCGAGCCTGTTCCTGAGCCGCAGTCGGCTGCCCCCTCAGAGCCTGTTCCTGAGCCGCAGTCGGCTGCCCCCTCAGAGCCTGTTCCTAAGCCGCAGTCGGCGGCCCCCTCCGAGCCTGTTCACGGCTCGCCAGCTCCCGTCTCACGTCAGAGGAGGAGTAAGCAGATGACTTGCAAAAAAAAACTAAATGGTAAGAACCAGCGGACGACAAAATTCCAGTTAAAAAGCGTGTAGCAATTTATTTACTGGCGATGGTGAAGACAAAAAAAACAAAACAAACAAAATACTTTCAAATAAAGAAAACAAAACCGGCCATTGCAGGCAATACAAAACACTGACAGCCTCACAGCAAGCTGACTTTAAATATAGTCTCTCTAAGCAGACCTTCAAAAGCAGTTTCTCCAAGCAGTCCTCTAAGCAGCCCTCTAAGCAGCTCCTCCCAAGACATTGTGAGTATGCCCCTTAAATAGACCCACCAATAATTAGCCAATTGGGACAGCCCAACTGAACAGGAAGGCAAATCCCAAATAAACCACAGTTAACATTATAGAAAAATAAATACAGACAATATCATCATTCATACAAAAACATACATATTTATGAAATAATTTAACCATACAAACATTACCATTTCACCTACTTATTATCATGCAAACAATTATCACACACACTGAAATCCCACTTAACACCCCTGCCCCCTAATAGTCTTTTCCAATGCCCTGGGACAATGAATAAGAGACTGGCTCCGATGCGGTACGTGTTTCCACACGGACCAGTATTCTGACGGACTAAGGGAAGAGAAAGTGTAACTTGACTGGGAAGTTTTATTGCCGACTACGGAATGTATACTGATGCTGACGCAGTGGATACTTTCAGAGTTCGCTATGCTGGTGAGTAAGTAAAATGTTAAATGAAAGGTGACGTTGTAATTGCAGAACTAGTGTAAATTACCGGGTGAAATGTTTGGATCGGCCGCCGCCATGATGGCCGGTCTGTGGTGCATGCTGGGAAATGTAGTGAAGGATGCGACGCTGTGTGTGATAGACGGTGGCTATACTTTGGGAACAGAGGAGGAAAACGGCTCCATTTTCACAGTCCTCCTTCGTCGCCGGCCTCCTCCAGAGGCCCTCCTTTGTCGCCTGACTTACGGCCGGCCGCCAGCGGCTCTGCCACCCCTCCGGCCGGCCTCCAGAGCGTCGGCCACGCCTCCGGCCCCGCGGCCGGCCTCCAGAGACACTTCCTCGTCTACCTCCAGAGACTTTTGTTGCCCTCGCCCACCCTGGGTGGGTTGTTTTTTGTTGTTTTGGACTCTGTTTTTGTGTTTTTTTGCCCTCCTTGCCTGGTTCCCCCTCCGCCCACCCTGGGTGGGTTGTTTTTTTTGTTGTGTTCTGGATTCTGTTTTTGTGTTTTCTTGCCGTCCTTGCCTGGTTCCCCCTCCGCCCACCCTGGGTGGGTTGTTTTTTGTTTTTTCTTGGACTTTTCTGGGGGCGTCTGGAATCCGCCCTTGTGTGGGGGGTTCTGTTAGGTTTCTGTTTCTGTTATGTTTTTCTTTTGAGTATTCTGTCTTTCCTTACTCCTTGATTTCTAGTGTTTAGTTTTCTTTTCACCATGTTTTATTATACTAGTTATTTGATTATCATTTTGTTATTTCCAGTCCTCCAGGTTTTTATTTGTTGCTCTCTGCTGTCCTCTTGTGTTCTCCTTTTTCCCTAGCTCTTTCCCTCTTGTTCTGTGCACACCTGTTTCCTGTTTCCTCATTAGCCCCCTCTTTGTCTCAGTCTCCTTTAAAAGTCCTCTCTGTTCAGTTCCCCTTTGCTGGGTCCTCGTCAAACACCGTCTGCTTGCTCCAACTCCTCTCTGTGCCTACCCCGTCTTGTTTGTGATTCCCCTGATTTCCCCATGGTTCTGGTACGTTAGACTTGTTTTCATGTTTTTGATTTTTGGACTTCTGGTTTCTTGTTTGTTTGGACTTGTTTTCCTTGGATTTTTTGGATAACTAGCCTCTGATTTCTGTCAAGTCTTTAATAAATCCACTACAGACTCACCTCTGCCTCTCTGCCTCTGGGTCTACTTACTCAATAACCAAATCTTGACAGCTTCCATAGTTGGAAAAATAGACATGGAGCAAAAATGCCAAGCATGTTGCATAAAACACAGAAGGATTTAGTTGCAACACCATTACATGTATTATTCATACAGCCTTCATTCCCCCCAGTGTGGGGAAAATTGCAATGCCTAATTTTCCATCAAGTCTCACTTTAACAGATTAATGGGGTGAGTTGGTGATATTACTACAAAAACATGCAACTTTGCAACCTTTTTCCTGTTTGAAGGTCTTCTATTTCTATTGCCTTTGACATCCATTCCTAGGATGTTTGATCATTTGCTGATTTTACAAAAATTAGCCTTTTAGATGGTTTTAGCATTTACATTATCTTTAACACAAGTATTATAAGCTCCTGAATCGCATATAAGTCTAACTGCCTGTCCATTAATTGCTAGAACTATTAATGTTTTTGGGAATGAGCCTGAATATATCACATGTGTGTCAGCTGCTTTTTAGCTATGGAGTAACTTCCCCCTGCAGCATGTATATCTTTTCACCACTACTCCTTTGTCTGTAGGCACCAGCACTAATTACAATTTCCTTAACAAATCTCTGCCTAATAAATTAACTGGACAGTGTGGGCTTAACACAAAATCAGCTTCCACCGTGAATCCCTCTTCATCAGTGACCAATTGTTTTTCCCCTGTGACCACCAGCCCCTCACTTGAGCCCAATTACTGTCCAAAATACACTTCATAGCTTTTTCTATGTTTTAGCTTGCACAATCCACTTATTTAATCCCTCTTTTTTTTTCTCTGCCCTGTATGTAGCTTGCATGACTAAAATAATTTTCTGGTGGGTCATATATTTTTAATTTTTGGGTTCTGAACCTATTAGTTTTGGAGACCCTGCAGATACACTAGGAAGGCTGTCAGTTTGATCAATGCTGCAGTCATCGATCAACAGACATACTCCCCCGCTGCTGCAGATTCAAGCTGTCTCCCTCTAAATTGTGTTTCATCATCTTTTGGAT
This sequence comes from Cyprinodon brontotheroides, assembly GCA_018398635.1. Taxonomy (NCBI): domain Eukaryota; kingdom Metazoa; phylum Chordata; class Actinopteri; order Cyprinodontiformes; family Cyprinodontidae; genus Cyprinodon; species Cyprinodon brontotheroides. Next base: position 5,219,690 of record JAGKQL010000007.1, on the reverse strand, counting down.
GCAAAAAACAACTTAAAAAACCCACAAACATTACTTTAAAGACGGAAACGCATAACATTAAAAGACGGACAAACACAACATTAGATCTATTTATTTAATTGTTAATAATAACATATCTACTTTGCGCATGTATTATACCAACACCTTGACATTTGGAGCTCATTTATTTATTTATATATATTGATTTATTTATATATGTATTTATTTCTTATTTTTATTATTTCCATTTTTTTTATCTGTTTTTGCACTAGTGCTTGTTTCTAGCCGGCACACAACATTTCTCCGTTGATCTACTTCCACACACCATCTATTTCATACTTTTACTTCCACTTCTACAAGTATTTTAAATTACTTGGAACAATCTGACACAAACTTTCCATACCCTTTATGATCTTCTCAACACTCTTCACTGAACCCATCCTTTTTAATTCTTTTACCTCCCTGGCTCACTTTAGTTAATTTATCATTTACTTCTTATTATTTTATTATTTTGGAATAATGGGGTCCCTCAAACCCATATTTTTTTAAAACCATATATTCACGTCTTTATTTTTTGTTGGATCCTGCGCTTCTACAAATTTATTTTGACCTTTACCCATTTTAAAGAATTTAGTCCAGTACAAACACCTAGGGTATTCTAGGCACTGGATGTTTATTCAGCAGGACAATACCCAAAAACTGTTGTGGTAATTTCTGTTTCTACCTTTTCAGGTGAGAAATTCTTGCCTCTGCATCCACAAGAGCTGTACTGTATAAACCCCTGCTCCTTTAGCATGAAACAACAGAACCTGAAAGGTTCGATTGTTTCCTCACACATTCTCACACAGTCACACCTATTTTAAGGCCTATTATATTTTTTTATTTTAACCAACATAGACAAAAAACACCTATCGTTATGTGTACACTTTGGAGTCTCAAACTCCAGGCCCTTGCACGCACCGGATACCCAGATGCTGTGTCTAACAAATATCCCTGCTGCAGCAGCTGCAAACCTTACTATCTCGAGAACAACACAGAGTCCCAAACTCTAACGCACAGAATACCCAGATGCCATATCCGTCAACAAGACTTGGTCTCGTCAAATATTCTTGCAATTACAGCTGTAACTTAAATGGTCCCAGACCAACTTTTGATCAAAAGTTTTAGGCCTACCCTTTGTCGTGTAGATCAGTTCCTCTGGAGTTGTCACCAACATGCCCAGGGCAGGCCTGGACCAAAGTGGCCCCATCCGGTGAAGGGAGGACGGCTTTCGACAGATTCTTGGCCTTGGTCCCACACAGTCCTGGACAATTGGATCTTGACACCTGGGTTTCTGCACCAAAAATGTTGGGTTCAGAAAATGTAAGTTTTTGTAAAAGGAAGAACTGAAATACACAGTAAGGGATTTTTCATACGGCTTCTGCAGAAGGAGAGACTCAAACACACTGTCTCACATTGGACCTCCTCCGCATAGCGTTTTATTAACAGAACATGACACATGGTTACAAACAGAGTATTGTCCTGACAGAACAATTGATCAGTTTATAAAGACAGGATGCTGCACTAGAATGACAAGGCAGGATGGTCTCCTGACTGAATCATGAGAAAGGAGTGGAGCATCCCCTCGCTCAAATGTTTCATAAACACACATTGATTTTATAGTCATCATTGAACAAACCTAATAGTTTCTGCGGTAACAATGTTAAAAAGGGGATCATTTTGAAAGATTTAAGTTGAAAAATTGACTGCTTTGATGCCCCCAAACAAGGTAGCTATACCGTCAAACCATACACGATATCAAAATAATGTCTTTAACATGAGCGATATACAGCTCTAATAATGATATGTGCAAAATTTTATGATTGTACATCAAACAGTTTGGGAGAAGCAGTGATGTGTTATTCAGCCAATTTCCCCCATTACAACCCTTTCTGTCTCTGACAGTTGAAGAAATCTGCCTTGCATTATAAAATTGAAAACGTTAAAATTTGTTATAAAATTCTAATCACAATTTTACAAAAAAATCTGTAAAAGATATATAAAAAACTGACTTAAACAGAAATAGCTGAATGTTTGGAGGAAAAAAGAAAAAGAAAAAAAAGGACAAAAGATGAAAGAAAGAGGAGATAGGAAGGAGACAATGACAAAACATTTTCAGTCTGCTTCATCACCTGTAACGAGATGAAAAAAGAACAGCGCAACCAAAAGACATGGTACGAGATATACAATAAAGTAACACCTTGAAACTATTGCTAAAGTAATATTATTAAGTCTGACATGTACTCTGTGTTACCTGAAGATATGAATGTGGGGTTTCTGTTTGGAAGTGAATCTCTAAGTACCTGAAGCCTAGCACCTGTAGTTGTTTGTGAGGGTGAACTTGTGCATGTAAAGTTTTAACCATAGAAAAAATGCTCAATAGTGGTTGTGGAGAGCCGGAGAGGCACACCCCTCAGAGCACTTAGTCCAGCGCCAGGAGACCCAAAGCCCCAGGTGCCCAAAGGGACCCCAAGAGTGAAGGCACCAAGGAGGGGCTAGCTCCGTAAATCAGACCCCCACCAAAGGAGGAGGAGAGACAGCCCCGAAGAAGCCCCCCTGCCACCGACATGCCGGCGCCCCGGGGAGCCGCGGGGACGAGTCCGCGGGCTCCGCCGGCAGCCGGCCACCCTTAAGTAGGGCCGGGCACCGAACACCGGCCCCCCCACTGCACCGACCGAAACGCCCCAGCCCCACAGAGCACCGAAACACGCCCCGCCCCCTGGCACCAAGCCCCGGCGACCGGCCGCAACACCCACCGCGACCGCACCACCCAGGAAAAACACACAGGCGGCCCTGCCAGCGGCCGGGGCCCATGCGCATCCGCCGCGAACCAGCTGCAAGCGCCGCGGGACGCCCCCAAAACGCCCCCCCCCCCTGGCCAAAAGCGCAGCCCCACCCCACCTAGACCGATGCCAACAGCGCTCAATGCAACACACCGCGCACAGAATCAACCCAAGAGCAGAAAAGCCGCCCGGCACAAAACTGCAAGGAGAGCAGACCGCAGCCGGCGCAACCATGTTTTCCATGTTTTTTTTCCCACAGATTTCTTTTTTATGATAAAGGATAAAGGCTAAAGCTGTAAAATGCGAATAGGTAAGTCAGCGAGGCAAAGTGGGGATGAGGAAAGTGGTCCAGGTACACACTTTCGATGCACGCTGGAAAAACGCCTCTGTGTGCTGAGGGGTACAAATTAAAACAGATTTTAGTGCATACCACTGCACACTAGTTGACTCAACAAACTGAGAAATGAGACTTGTATCCAAAGCTCCTCATTCAGTCTGCTCACACTGCTGAGGTTCGGGTTCCTTCTGATGATTGTAATGATGCAGAATTACATATTTCATTTCAGGCAATCACTTATCATATATAGTAATTATATATAATAAAAATAAAGTTGTTTTTTTTCTTGTGATTGTTAAGAAAATTAAAACCGAAATTCTGGTGAGGTGGCAATATAAAACATCACTTTTTGTTCACCATTTTAACAGTTGTATGTGCAACTCTTTAAACCCACAAGCTCTGCTGCTACACACATTTTAAACAAAGCACTTCCCCTTTAGCTCTCATGAAAGGCTGCTAGTTCCATATGGTAAAGTTTTGTGCTGTAAGTTAGGGTTGGGATTAGGTCTATGTTAGTAACTGGCTTGTAGCTCCCTAACAATACACTTTGCCCTAGTTGTAAAAGGCAACAAGTAACCCAAAGTATCTTATTGGGAAGCAAGGAATGTGTAGATATTCCTAAGGGTAGGAGCAGCATAATATACCGGTCTCTGTTTGTAGCTAAGAGAATCTCTCTCCCAGTTCCAACTTTGTCCAAGCGTGCATTCCTGGGGTCGACCCAGTTTGGAAAAGGACTTGTGTGGACCTGAAACCCGAACTCCCTCCTTCCTCCCTCCTTCCTTCACCTAGAATGAGAGTCATCCCACAGTAAAACCTTTCATTATTCCATTTGATGCTTTAATGATCTGCTAAGCTTGGGTGAGCAAGGTCAGTCAGGTATCTGCAATCTAATGCTGATGTTTCATCTGTACAGGTTACAAAGAGCTCTGGTTTTAATGGTTGGAGTGCGTGCGATGTGAATGGCTGCAAACGATTCCCTTTTCTTTTTTCCCCTCTATCTTGCTTTTCTTATCCCCCTGTCCTTAACTGTATGTGATCACATGGTTGGGGGTTGCCATCTATTGTCTGAGGTTTTGTAGTTCAACCAATTGTCTTTGTAATAGGATAGGAGCAGCCAATTTGAGTTAACAAGCTAAGGCACACCCATCTGTATATTCCAACCCTCCCATTTAAGGTCACGTGATAGGATCAGGCAGTTTGTGATTCATAATCTCCAGTAGATTTACATGATAGGGGGGTCACACATCCTGCCTGTGTCATGATTTTCTTAAGGGGATCTGACCCGCATGCAATAAAACCACTCACAGAGACCAGGGTAAAAGTTTAACAGGTTTATTGAGGAGATGAACGGGGTTGGATTCAGCAAACTCAGGGTATAGGTGAACCGGAACTGGGAAGGGAAGTATCAGAGGTTAGTTTAGGGTCTGTAGGAATTTTGAACAATGACTTTGGACAAACAGAGAAAACAGGACCCACGTTAGTTGAGAAAACTTTCTTCCCAGAATCCAGTCTAGTGTGGGTTAACCAGAGGGAGGAACTCGTTGCATGGCTAACAGGTTTTGATTTGGATGGTTCCTGAGGCACTATGGAGTGGACTGTCACTTGGAATCCAGGAGGTGCTCAATGTGAGACTCAATCCTTCCAGGGGAAGAAGGCCAAAAACATCCAGCTTGCAGGAGGGCTTCCTGCTGAAAGGTAAAGACAAAAACACAGAACTCAGAGAAACAAAGATTCAGTTAGACTCAGCTAATCTCAGCTTGGCTAGAGTACCAAAAACTGGCAAACACTCTGGTAGTAACAGTCCACCGCTTAAGTAGTCCTCAGTGATGAACCAACCAGCCGCAGGTGTACGAGAGGACAAACAAGAAGATGGTACCACCTGGTGGTGGAGGAAGAGAAAGACACACACAAAAAAAACCCCACACAAACTGGATTCCTGACAGCCTGCCACTCCAGGTTTTAGCAAAACCCCCCTCTTGCTGATAGGTTAAAGGAAGATAGGTTTGCTGTACTATGCTGCTATGTTGTTAATACATTAGTGACCATTAATCCTTTGTAAGCTGAATGTATTTACATTGTTTTAATTGCACTATGGTTGTCATCATATCTGCTGCTTTTCCAAATGGACACTATTGAATGTATTAACATTTGGCTTATCTTGGACAATCTCACAAGCCAGTTAAACAGACTCTTAGAACTTTGTTTTCCTCTTTCTTTCAAAACTAGTAATTTAGTCTACCTCGTTTTTATTTTCTAAATAGCATGTACTGTTTGCATAGATG
>JAGKQL010000007.1:5198871-5213870 GCA_018398635.1 Cyprinodon brontotheroides | reverse complement strand
CACACTGACTGAAGTAGTGTTCCTTACTTTGACAGTATGCGCAGAAGGATTTACCCACAAGTTTCTTCTTTACTAAACTTATTTTAGCTGAGGTGAGATGTTCTTCACGGCCATGTAGCACAGTCACCTGCTTTGCACCTGCTGACCAAATATCAGACCTATTAGTTTGTCTCTCCTTGCTGTTCTTATCTCCAGCCTGATCGTAAAAGATTAGACTCTATAACTCATAGTTCAGGCATGCTGATAAATTGAACAATGTGTGTGAAGTCCCAGGCTGCTTAAACTAGCGTTAGAAGTTTGCTCTCTGTGCTGCAGGAAGTTTGCTCAGAAAGCAAACGACATGTGAGCCACGATTCATTTCAATCTCTCCTTCTGGGCCCAAAGTCTGCAGGAAACCCACCAGGGACTGGGTCTGGAGGGAAAATCTCTGGAAAGCTGAAACATCTCTGTGCCTCACTTAAGGTGCTTCGAGAACATTAGCTATTTTTCTTAGAGCTAGCTGATGAGGCTGGCCAATTTCTTTTAGGGTGGACTGAAAGGCTTGCTGTGATTATAGAAGACTGTATATTGAGTCGCATCCTCCTCTTGCAGAGCTCTGATGCTCAGGAGAGAAGTGGAGTCTTGGTTGTAGCCCCCATGGAAGGATCGATGTTGGGATCCGGAGGTTTGCCCACCAGAGGGCGCCAAGGATCCCTTCCTGAGGGCTTGTGCTCATCTGCAACACCTGTTTTCCATCTGCTCATCAAGAAGTCCCTACTTAAGGAGGTGGAGAGCTTCACTCCAGCGCCAGAGTGTGTGTTTGCCAGTTATGGCTAGCAAGCCTGAGCCAAACCTGCATGTCTGTTGAATCTTAGATTCCCTGAAAACCTGAACCTTGATCTGTTTTTTGTCCTCTCTGCTTCCCAGGTTGAACCTGTCTGAAACCAGAAACCCTGAAGAGTTCCTCAGTTGGAAATCTGTCTGTCTGATCTCTTGGAGAACTCTGGAGAATCAAACCAGTCAAAGACCTGCCGCGCCTGCTCTCTGAAGAATCACCGAAGGGAAACTCAGCCTTGTAATCTGCCACACACTCAAGCCTCAAACCAAGCACAGCAGCCTCAGCCACACTGACAGCCTCCTGGACCCTCCTGGGGTCCCCCCCTCTGCCACTCTGCTCAAACTCCAGAACAGGTACAGACCTGTACCTTCACATCTGTGCAAATGCACCTGGACATCTGCTAACTCGCTTTGCATACCTCACCTCGTAAAGCAGTAGTGACCAGTCCTGGATCTCGCATTACCCCCTGACCTGTTTATCATCTGTACTGTGTTTATTCAATAAACCCTTGAACTTTTTCTCTGTTCGACGAAGTGTTCCTCTGCATGTGGGTTAGGAACCTGAAACCTAAACATGACAATCGAGGAGCTCTAGGTTGCGTATCTGGGGCTGGATAGCCTCTCTAAAGGTGCCCTGGGGCCACCTGAGGTATGACTGGATGTACAACATTTCTAGAGAAACCAGTCAACAGAGGCTGATAAGGAGAAAAGCTAGCTGGAGGAGCTGAACCCTCTGGAGGAAGGAGTACATGCTGCTCTGGATGAGGTAGTGTTGGTCTCCCAAGTAAAGGGTGCCCAACATAACCAACCTCAAAATCCTGAAGTCACTCATGTTTGGGTCTGGCATCAAGGTGAACCTCTTCCTCTTACTGCATTTTAAATGTTGCATCTGGCTTGAAGGACCAATACTGAGGAGAAATAAGCTGGTTGCTAATCTGTATGGAATATGCAACAAACAGCATGAGTGTCAGTCAGGACACAGGAATGAAGAGCAAGAGGTGATCTTTCTTTGCTAGCTGTGCATCTTATTGCGAACTGGAACAGTTCTGAAAAAAACATATAATAAACAATATATTCAAACATCAGGTATTTAAACTGAGTTCCATTAACAAACATACAAACAGGCTATACATCATAATTATCCCTTTGCAGTCAGGATCTCTATATTCAGCAGCTCGGGTGATGCTACAGCACCATCTATTGATTCAACAACGCATCACAGTGGCAGGTGCTCTCACACAGCATGGCACGACCAGACAAACATTGATGTGACGCTGGCTCAACTGAAAGCTGCCTACAAAAATAAGAGACCCTGGTTGAGGCGGGGGGTGAGGAGGTGGTGGGCCACCTGTCAACCATAACTGTCATAGATTTTTTTAATGAAATATATATATATGGTTTTTGATGCAAGCGGTATTGATATAATCTCTGACATGAATGCAGACATTTTTTTGCATGAAAATGATCCAAAATTTCTCAACAGTAACTCAATAAAGAATATGATTGTCATGACAGTAGAGAGGTTGCTGGTATGCATTGCATGTATTAGTGTTTGGTTTTGGTATCACAACAGGCTGCCAGCTTTAACAAACAGCAATATCTTTGTCTAATTCTTTTTTATACAAGTAGTACAGACATTGAACTATAAAACAGAGTTAGACTTAGTTTTTGTGAGCACATAAAGTACGTGCAGGTTAAAAATACCCTGCGTCAATGCGTGTTTTATTGATGTGACCCATCAATGTGTTAACCGCATATATTTCTCTGTTCATTGTGGGCTAAAACCACCACAGCTCTGCTGCCTCTCTTCACCATGTTCTCATCAGTCACTTCCTCATCACTTCATAGAAAAATACAATTTTACCATTGTGACATGAATACAATTGAACTTTAAATCTGCTGCTCTTCATCAACACATTTCAGATTTCCATGATTTATCTGATTTATTCTCATGGATTTATTCGCATTCTGCAATGTAATATAGTGAGACTCAACAAAAAAACACTTAAATTTTTGTCAATCGATCATATTGCTCTTTAAAAAAAACAGCAATCGTAACGGGTAACATCAATTGATAATTAAGTCCTAAATACTCAGTTAAAACATTTTTTTTTTTTTTTTTTTTTACCAAATGCAGCAAGTCGACAATCAGTCAGAGTGAGGAAGTGGTGAGTCTCAGGAAGTAGAAGCTACCTGTGTGTTCAGCAGGCAGTCAGACAGTTGTGAGGGTGAGAGCAACAGACGCACGATGGCTCAACTCAGATGGATTCAAGGGTTTTTATTAATGATCCTGCAGCTCACAGGTAGGAGGCTGAAAACCTTTGCATAGAGCTATAAATGATAGATCTGCTATATTTACTGTGTCTGTGTTCAGATTGAATATTTCTGTTTCTGTTTTATCTTTTAACAGTCACTGCAGATCAAACATCTTTTTTAAAGAGAGCTGAAAATGAAGTCACATTGAAATGTTCAACAGTGATCGATGGTCAACAGAAGTGTAGCAGCACTACATGGACCTTCACTGATACAGGAAACAGAGCATTAATAGGGCTGGTTGAACTTGATCAGATTAAGAATGACATCACTAAAGCAGACAGACTGAGACTAACAGCAAACTGTTCTTTGGTTATAAAGAAGGTCAGAGAGGAAGATGCTGGATGTTATATCTGTGAACAATGGAAATATAGAGGAGCACCCCCAAATGCTTCATCAGTCTGATGGAGGTAATTTGTCTGATTTAATGTTTTATGGTTTCTGTCTTCATCAGTGATGAAACAGAAGAAGAATCAGAGGGTCATATTAAGCTGCTCTGTGGCAAACCTTGACGTCTGTAGATACAAAGTGAAGTGGTTTAATCAGGATGTAGACAACAAAGAACCACCATCAGAGACTGGCTGCTCTGCTACTGTCTCTTTATCATCAGGGTCTGAGTTCCCTCAGTTTAAAGTGACTGATACTGTTACTGATGAAGAGTTTACCTTCAGTCTTCAGTCCTCAGGTGAGAAACAGGTTAGAAGATGATGAACTGAAGAAGATCACTGATATCACAGGGGACTATGGTTAGCTTTAAGATTTTCACACAACTGGAACTTTTTACACATTGATTAATAACTGGATTGATTTTAATGACTAAAATCTACTGATATAGTCATTTAATCCATCTAATCCTTTTAAAGAGTTTTAAAGACTAAATTTATATTAGACCCTTTTTTGGCTCTTATATAGTTTTAGTTCCTCTATGAGCATCAATCATCTTTTAAAAAGTAATCAAATAAGTCCAGGTAAAATGACGGAATATAGACATGAAATAAGATAAAAAATAACATCTGATAAAAAGTTAAACCTTTATATTTAAAATACCTGTTGCTGCATTTTATTACAAAATATTTAGAAACCATGTCTGTTTCTTATTTATCCTGGAAACTGAACAAATGAAGCCACTCCAGGAAACAAGGACCCAAAGCAAACAGTTAGGTCATCAAGTCACTTGATCCTCAAAAGGCTCTGACATTTTAGAGCTTTTATGAATTTAGAGCCATTGTACAGGTTATTTTGTGGGATATACCTTAGGATTAGTGAATGTTGTCAATCTCACCTGCAATACTGTCATGATTATTGTTTTTGATTATTGATCCTTTATTTTACGCTATGTGGATGTATCTAATGGAAAGTAAAATAGTGTCTGTACCTCCACTCTGAAATCACCATCTTTCCCCCTGAAGCAGCCATTGCTGCAGCTTGCCTCTGCTAGTTTCTCTAAGCAGGGCTGCTGTGTGAGTGTGAGGTTTATAGGAAAAATTCAGGGTAAAATAATTTATTAATTTCTCTTGGTTTTAAAATAAAAAGATAAATCTAGTTTATACTCCACACAATCATGTTTCTCTGTCCATGTGGAGAAATTTATTTGATTTCCATCATTTCTAACCTATTGCTACAGCCTTGCCGTGACCCTAAACCTCAGCATTACGTGTAACCCTAACCCCATCCCAAACTGAATTCATAACTAAGTCCTTAAACTCACTGTAAAACAGCATCTGTGTCCATGGCAACCAGGCCCTACTAAAGCAGTCAGTCCTCAGAATGTGCCATTATTTCTAAAAAAAAAACACTCCCCACAAAGTAAGAAATACATAACCCCCAGCCCCACCCACCCCCAGATATGGTGATTTTATATCCTTATTTATATTTTATACACACACACACATAATCTTATATCTTCTCTTGTAAATTTTTGAGTTTCTTAAATAATGTTTTACCATCAGTTGTAGCTTAGTTATATGCTGACAAACAGTTTAAAAAATAAAAATAATCTGACTGCTAATAGAATAAAATGTCATTTTAACCTTTGACTGCAAAATATTTCTCTTTTCTCTTTCAGGTTTATGGGATATCATCATCGTCTCTGTGGGTTTAGCAGCTCTTTCTATAACGGATGTGAGCATCAATGTTTGGACCAAAACTAAAGGTAAGATAGAAAGAAATAGGCCTAAGAAAACTGTTTTATAATCTGTTGAATTGCAATCCTCACTTTTCCAATTTTTGATTGATTAGACCAGTTGGTATAAATCTCAGAATATACTTTGACTTGCAAAACGTAGTGTTTATTGTTTTTGTTCTCTACTAACACCTGTTGTTGATGAGGTTAGAGATTTTAATGTCAATATTTATATTTTTAAACTCACCTGTTTCCATCTTTGCTCATTGTTGGAAACAAAAGAGGAAACAAAGCTTAGCTTCCTCTATTCTGATATTAACGATTCCCAATGATTCACAAACTACCCTCCGGTTCACTTTTGGTGTACTTCCTGTCAGCCAGTGACGCGTGTTAATGTGACCTTATATTCTCTGGAGTTATTGGTTAAGACCACGTGGGGTGTTGGGCTTTTTTAGCCAATAAAATAAGGTTTCGAACAAGCCCAAATGTGTGTTTTTTATTTAAAGGGGTATCGCATTATATGCTTGTTTTAGAGAGAAACAGACACCAGCGGGTGTAGTCATTGCACGCATCTCCAAGCTGACATCTAAAGTTCCAAACCCCACAGCTCTGGAACTGTTATAGCTAGAGGTCTGAATTTTCTGCATTTGTGGTTGACATGATGTAGAACAAATTTAATGCAATGAGACCTGCCTTTTCTTAAGAATGTCTTTGGGATTTTCCAGATGTTATTTATTCATCATAATTTACCCAGTCAGAATAACACTGATCAGAAACCAATGGGCTTTGTTAGTGATTCTGTTGCCTTATGAATTAATTAATTACTTTATTTTACACAATCCAGTAAAAACTTAACACATGCAAACATTAATGACACATATAATTGTGTTACATGTTGTGGCAGACCCCCTGGGGGCACCTCTCTCACTCAGCGGGAAAAGTTGTAACCAAGGTTGCCTTCGTAACCTATGTTTCTTCGGTAGTGTATATTAAGGTGTTCAGCTGTATGATTGCTCAAGTTGAAGTAGAGTAAAGAAGGTGTTGAACCTACCTCCTTCGTGTTGTCCTTTTCCACTGCTCCACATTGGTGACCCCCTGTGAGCCAACATGTCCACATATGATGGTGTACCCAGCTTCTCACAGCCGACTGCCGTTTCGGGTGGACCTCCATTGGCTCCTCCGGCTTCTTTTGCTGTGGCCATTAATATTTCTGTGGCAGTTGAGTACTCTGGCTACCTGATCGGCAGTTGTGGTTCTTACATGTCGAAGCACAGTTTGCCCTTTGTGGAAGTTCCACTATGTGGTTTCCATGCTGGACCCGCCGTCAACCAGGCAGGCAATGACCCTGCTCCGCAACCCTCTGGCAGATGGGAAGTACAGCACCCTCAAACACCTGCTTCTCCACCGTCTCCGATGCGGAGTGTGCAGAGGCTTCTTTCTCTCTCGGGATTAGGGGATGGCAGGGCTTTGGAGCTGATGGAAAGCATGCTGTCCTTGCTTGCTAACAAAAAATATGGCTTTCTTTTTATCCACCTGTTCCTGCGACAAATCCCTGCCCCTGTGCGGATTGCTCTGGCTAACTCTCCCCTGCTGCAGCAGAAGGATTATCGTACACTGGCTGAATAAGTTGACCGTACCCTCCTGGCTTCCAAGACCTTTGCGATCCAGTCGATAGCTAATGAAATGATAGCAGCTCCTTCTGAGCCTTTACCGGATTCAATCAACCATCAATGATTGCCACCAGGAAACGCCAGAAACAAGCTGTTTGTTTTTACCATCAGCGCTTCGGTGTCGAGGCGCAGTGCTGTCTCCCGCCCTGCAGCTTTAACAACAAAACCGATGCCTAGTAACAGCCGCGGCAGTCGGCTAGGAAGAGAGGCTGCTCACCATTGAGGATTCACGGTCGGGGAGACATTTTCTGGTCAATTCAGGTTCACAGAAAAGCTTCGTTCCCTCAGCTGGCTCTGGCAGACTTGCCGAAGGATGTGGTCCCCCGCTGACCACGGCTATTGGTTCTCCGATCAGATCATTCAGAGAAAGGCTGGTGACTGTTTCAAGGGACTGAACTTCCAGTTGAACTTTGTTGTTGTTGCTAGCTCTGTTCCCATCATAGGAGCTGACTTCCTTTGTGCTCATGGCCTGTTGGTGGATGTTGCTAAGAGGCATTTAATTGACGCTGTGTCTTTTTCTTCACTGCCTTGTATAATGTGAGGAGCTGGGTCGTTAGTACACACTACTTTTTTTAGCTTCAGGAAATGCTTTCCAGTGTTTATTATCAGCGTTCCCTTAACTAACTGTGCCCAATTTTTCAAACACAGACAGACAAACCACAGGATAGAGCATTATATCCCCACCTTTGGTGCTCAGGTGTTCGGGCACACATGCAACCTTGATGCGGCGAGCTGGCCATTGTGCGAGAGGAGTTTTCCAATATGGAGCGTTTTGGGATTGTGCGGCACTCCAACAGCCACTGGATGTCCCCGTTGCACATGTGGCCTAAGTCAGAAGGCCAGTGGTGGCCTTATGGGGATTTCCGTCTTCTAAAGACGTCAAAGAGAGTGACTGTTATCCTATCCCCCACATCCAGGATATCTATGTCCATCTCGCCGGGACATCCATTTTTTCCAAAGTGGATTTGGTGCGGGGTTATCACCAGGTTCCTGTGAGAGCTTAGGACATCCCTATGACTGCGGTTACACTCCATTTGGCCTGTTTTAAGTTTTTACGAATGGTGTTCGGCCTTAAAGGATAAGATCAAACGTCTCAGCGTTTGATGGATTCTGTTCTGCGTTGGGTTGTCCTTTCTTTGTGTGTATTTCGACAACATCCTTGTGGCCAGGAGCTCGACCGAACAGCACGTGTCCCACCTACATCAGGTTTGTCAACATGGCCTCATTGTCAACCTGGCAAAATGCTAATTTGGGTAGCCGGTCATTGATTTTTTAGGCCACTGCATTTCTACGAGTGGTGCAGTCCCGCTGCCACAGAAAGTTCAGGCGGTAGCCCCCAGACAGTTAAAGCCCTGCAAGAGTTCTTAGGGATGGTTAATTTTTACAACCACTTTATCCCCAAGGCAGTTCAACTGCTGCAACTGCTTTACAGTGCACTCAAATAGAAAAAAGCCACTGACAGCATCGAATGGGTTCCTGCTCGCCTTCAGGCATTTTGTGACGCTTAATCTGCTTTGGCCGAAGCTACTCTTTTGGCCCACCCCTCCCTTGCTTTGATAACTGATGCATCTGACGTGGCAGTGGGGGTGGTTTTTGGAGCAGCATTTACGGCATTACATACAGTGTTTTTGATAGAGAGTTGCTTCCTCTCTACCTGGCTACACGCCATTTTAGATAATTTCTGGAGGGCTTCTCATTTACTGCCTATGTGGATCACAAGCCCCTCATCTTCGCCATGCCCAAAACATCCAACCCTTGGTCCACAAGACAGCAACGCCACCTCGCTAACATTTCTGAATTCACGACAGACATTCAGCATGTTTCTTGTAGGTCCGACTTAGTACCTGACTGTCTGTCTCGTACACTGATCTCCCCAGTTTATGTCAGAATGGATTTTTCTGCTATGGCTGCAGACCAGCGTGGTGATGCAGACATCCTCGTGTTACAGCCGGGGTCACGGGCCTCCAGTTGGAGGAAAGAGATGCAGGAAGAGGGTCCTCCTCTGGCCTGTGATGTTTCTACTGGATGTCCCTATCCTCTAGTCCCTGTTTCATGGCGCCGTCAGGTTTTTGACACTTTACACTCCCTCTCACATCCTGGCATTAGGGCTTCAGTAAAATTGGTAGGTACTAAATTTGTTTGGAAAGCGTGCTAATGTCACAGTGTTTTACACATCTTCTGACCATGATCGATTGTACCATCTAGTGGCCGGAAGTGTCTGTCATCCATAACGTCCACGAATGTGGCCCGTGTTTTGGCCCCTCCCTCTGACATTACCTCTGACAGGGGCCGAACGTTCGTTTCAGAACTGCGTATAGTTTGCTGGCCAATTTGTTGTGTAAGCAATTTCACAGGTCATTGAAAGCTGCGCTCCAAGCTTCTTTGACTAATGGAAGCTGGGTTGACAGCCTTTTATGGGTCATGCTTGGTTTGCATTAAGCCGTTACCTTGACGCTTTTACAGCTGAACTGGTGTTCAGTCAGCCCCTGCGTGTTCCTGGGGCATTTTACCTGATTCATCTGCAACACAGTTCAGCCCACTTTTGTCCCTCAGCGAGGCTCCTTTCATGTTCCTACCCCTGTTCACCATTTGTTGCCCCAATCCTTTGTTCCTGAGAACTTACAGGCCTCTAAATTTGTTTTTGTACAACACGATGCACACACAACACCACTACGTTCTTTGTATAATGGTCCTTCCTGAGCCCTTGAACCAGGGCCTAAACATTTTCTTTTAGATTTGGGAGGGCATAGAGAAACTATCTGTATTGGCAGGCTCAAACCCGCTCATGTCCTGGGGGACGATCAGTTGGTAACAGCCCACGCTCCTGTAGAGGAAAACCTCTCTCCATTGTTTTTAATGATATGCCAGGACTGTGTTAAAATCAGATACAAAGCAGAATATACCGCTGATAAATGAGCTCCTTCATTTTTAGTTTTACCACTACCAAATTTCATTGCTGAATGATTCTTATTATTTGAACGTCCTTATATTTTGTTATTTTCAAAAACTTTTACATTTATCCTCCAGACTGTAGACCAATACATAGTGCAGCCTAATTTAAAAGGACAAATATGCATTTTCTTTATTGTTTAAAAAGAGGTATTTTTTTTATTCACCCTGTGTTAGTATGGTTTTGTGGCCTTTACTAACTAATTGGTTAATGATTAACATGGATGGAGAGAGCAAGCTAAACTTCAGCTAGTGTGACTTGACGTGTAGCTATGATGGCTGCATTTTCAGCCACAAAGATTTGATAATAAACAATATTAAGAGAAAATATAATATAAATCTATAAACTGTGAGATATGCATATGTTGCCGTTCATGCTTTAATTGTTCATTTTTAGATTAACAGTTTTTCATTTGAGAATTATATAAAATAAATCCTTAAATTGTGGCCTTTACTTCATAGAAGCAGTTAGAATGTGTAGTTTAGACTGTTTGAGCATTTAGTTAATCTGCTAATGTTGCTGAATCTGACTCCTAT
Organism: Cyprinodon brontotheroides; assembly: GCA_018398635.1. NCBI lineage: Eukaryota > Metazoa > Chordata > Actinopteri > Cyprinodontiformes > Cyprinodontidae > Cyprinodon > Cyprinodon brontotheroides. The sequence continues at coordinate 5,203,463 of JAGKQL010000007.1, read as the reverse complement.
CTGATCTTTTGTAAACTGACTCCAACGGGAATGATTGAGGAAGTTTATATTTAACTTGAACATCATTCATGCATTCATCACAACTTTGAGCTCATCAGCAGGAAACTGTAGCAGTTGGTAAAACAGAAGGAGGGCTGGAATAGAACTGGACAGTGGAGAGACAGAGAGACATTAGAGCTCGTTAATAAACAGATAAAACTTTATTCTGGTCAAATTCAAAGATTCAAAGTTCAAAGATAGTTTCAAAGATGAACTATTTGAATGTTAGATGAAATTCCTATATAACTCTTTTACAGCTCTTGTCAGCTGCTCTGAGTGTTAAAGTGGGACAGAGACTGGAGGCTGCTCTGTCAGCTACTTTGATTTAGAGACCTTTGAATGACGTCCAACAGTCTGTAGGAAATAATGTTATAAATGTGGCTGATTAATAAAGAATATTTAGTTTACATGAATATTTAGAAATCACATAGTTTGAGATCACCTTATTCTGGGATGGATACCTGTCTATTATTGAGTGGCTAAGTTTATCTGCGTTTTCCCGAGTAACATCTACCATCCAATAAACATTTTTTTTGACAAAATATCAAAGAAAAAGCAGTTACAAACAGTTACAAATCATATTCAGCCATTTAACATTTCTGATGTTAGTTACTGTGTTTAATGTCTAATCAGGACAATGATAGTAGAATGGTAATTAGGCAATTGAAGCTGTAAAAAATTGAGAGACTGAGGAAGCTGGAGTAATGATTAGTAAAATATCATCAGGGTGAGATATAAGGTTCATTTAAAAATTATATTATCGATAGAACTTTGTTGTGATATTTTACTAGCAGATTATGGATATATGATTAACTAGAACTGGAGGTTGTATTTCAATAATAGATTATTCAAAATCGAGGGTAAAACCAATTGAATGTCACTAGTTGAATAATTATAATTGGAATCTGCATACTCACCAGGAGTCTTGGCCTCTCACATCCCTGGTGGACTTCTGGACCAGCTGTTTAAAATCTGGTTCTCTTCATACAGTAAATTAGGCTATGGCTATCAACTGAGTTATTAATCATCAACCAAGAACACTGTCTTTGTTTATTTAAATGTTACCAAGAGGACGGAGGGTCTGACCTAAGTGATAAATAATTTTCTGCAAAATAAACGCAAACTAGTACAGGTTAAAATAATGATGTTTTTATTTCTAACAATTAAGGATTATAGGAAATCTAACATCTATGCAAACAATATACAATCCTTGAAAATAAACATGAGGTAGATTAGATTAATAATTTGGAAAGAGGGAAAAGAGAGTTTTAGGGGCATATTATACTTCTGCAACTGCACACATCAAATGTCGTTTGGGTCAGGTTTTGCTGGTATGCTTCTGCACCGTCGGTCTGGAATTTCTAGGGAAACACAGTAGTTTCCCACCAAAGCGCAAGGGGGAGCCTATTCGAGAACTTGTGAGAACTTCGGTAGATGGTCACGAGTTGTACTTCAGAATCTGTCGTTGTAGTGTACATTGTAGGTGTTCCTCGGTTTTTAAGGCGTACCAAGGACCAATCACAGCTGCTTTTTCTCTGCACACTTCCGCTTGTCCGACACATCGTCAGGATTTTTTTGAGGTGACAGAGACAGATTTGACGGTTGCAGAGGCTATATGTCAGAAGCATAAATTGGCCTTTAGAGTCCTTTTAAAGGGGAGAAATGGACTACAAGTGTGGGTGGGAGGGTGTTATGAAACTCATAAAATGGCCGCTCCTAACATATGGCAAAAATCAGATCTTAAGATAATGGCCGTTTCTCAATATGCGTTCTTGAGCTTCTCGTGTGCTCGTGTATTCGTGACACCGCCATCAGCCTCAGCCCGAGTACCGCTCCACCTCGAGAACTCAAGAACGCCAGATCGAGAACGCATCAAATCCCCCGGATGTTGTTCTCGCGCCGCCCTCTTTATCGAGCATGCATCAGAGCAGACTTGTGCGTTCTTCAGACTGACCGCTTCCCCAGAATGCCCCGCGGCCGCTAAGCTTGATTCGAGACAGCGCTCACGGTGGTAAGTTAAACATTCGCTTTTCTGCTGCTGTTGTTCTTCAAAAGTACGTTTTTTGAAATCGTTTGAGGCGGCAACATTATACATCTGCTTCCCTGTGTGGCCTGTTTTACAGAGCTAGTGCGGGGGGGGTGGGAGCCTCAGGTCGCACTAAGTATTTAGCGTGCTGGTTTTGATGGTGGTGGGCCTGCCTGCATCACAGCTTTTGCTGCAGCTCATTCATCTCACAGTAGGTTTGGTCTGCTCTCATGATTGTCATCTGAGCTGTTGGATTTTCTGGAAGGAATGCGCACAGCAGCGCAGTCAGGAGGCCTGCTCGTGCCTGCGCAGTCATGGTCTGCTCATGCCCATCTTAAAGGGAGCTGCTGACAGTTATTTAGTGGTCAGACTGTAATTATATCAGCAGCGTTTGTGTCACAACAGATCCAGAAAGTAGATTGATATCAGGTTGATTTTTCAAGTTAATTTTCTCTTCATTATCTCAATTGTTCCACAGAACTAGATTATTTGAACCAAACTGCATTAGAACACTTTACAATTATTCTTAACATTCATAGGGTGAAAATGCTCCTCTGTAGTAACTTAGAGGAAGAAATTGTTCCTGCATTTATTTGTGCCACCTTTATGCTTAAGTGCTGCACCTCAGACATGAACGCTGATGCTTTTCAGATTAGGAGCAGAAATGCAAAACTAACCGAAAATGAGGATGATGGTAAAGCGTTGCAGGTGAAGACTTAAAATATATCAGGGATCACTTTCAATGTCAGTGTTAGGTTATGATTTTTAACAGACTGTGAGCCTAAACACAACTGCACATCAGTTGTTAACAATCTATATGTATAAGAAAAAGTCTCAACAGATGCTGTTTTTTACCTTTTGGCAGTCATCTGCTGATGCTGGATATAACCATAATGTAATGTCATAATACCATGCAGGAAGATCAGGGGTCTGTGGAGGGAGTCAAAGAGAGGGAGAGATGGGAGTAACACAGAACAGGAGGAAGGGTTGGAAAGAGCAACAGAAAACCGAGCTGTTAGCTTGGCTATTAGATATTGGAGGTATGAGATTTGTATCTTGGGCAAAATGTTTCACTAATTTTCTTGAATTTTTTTTAAGAAAAAGAAAGTGAATTAGACTTCTTATTGGCCTAACTGTGTTTTATTTTGGAGCCACAAACAGTTCACACTGAAATCAGATCTAGGCAAAGTTTTAATGAAATGTGAACAACCAAACAAAAATTTGGATTTCAGAAAGAATAATGAATATAAGCATTAAGACCTGCAGTGGGAACATAGTCTAAAAGGTGCTGAACACTGGAGCTCTAGGGCCTGAACTGAAGACCCCTGAGTGTCAGATGATATTTCACTTCAACATGGAGAAAATAAAACATCAACTTAAAGTATCATGAAACAAACACAGTATTAATGTCTGTTTAACAAAGATGGGAAGTAACGAAGTACAAATACTTCGTTACTGTACTCAAGTAGATTTTTCTGATATTTTTCGTTTACTTTACCACTTATTGTTATGGCGACTTTTTACTTCTACTCCTTACATTTTTACACAAGTATCTGTACTTTCTACTCCTTACATTTTAAAAAATTGGCTAGTTACTTTAGTTTTGAATCATTTCAATGGAGTTACCGTTATTATTTTTCACGTCATCAATACCAAATTCAATCTAATTGGATGGGAATCTACATTTCATTTGACGCACCACTACAAGATGAATCGACAGATTCGGCGGTATTCATTCGCGGCTAATAATTGCAGCTTGGTGGCGGTGGCGTTAGCATAGTAGTATGGACGACGAGATGATTGAAAATGAACACAACGGAGATCTAGTCCTATTGGCAGACATCCATTTAAAATGTAGGCAACGGCATGAAAAAAGTGGTTTCTACTTTTACTTTTATACTTTAAGTAAATTTACAAGCCTGTACTTTGTTACTTTTACTTGAGTAAAGAAGTTTAATCAGTACTTCCACTTTTACCAGAGTATTTTTTAACACAAGTATCTGTACTTTTACTCAAGTACGGAAAGTGAGTACTTTTGCCATCTCTGCTGTTTAAATGTATGATGTTACAGTATCAGTGTATGTGAACTTTGAATTAAAATCTAAGGTTGGAAAATGTAATCTGTTTAAGAAAATATGCTAAATGCTTTTAAGTGTAAAGCTGAGATGAGCTGAGAGGTTGTTTGGTTGATGACATCATTGTGTTGCTGAAGCATCACAACAGGCTGCCTGGTTTAACAGACTTTATGTGAAAAATTCTAGTTTATCATTTTTTTTATCATATACTAAAAATGTTTTAAGGTCTTAATGCGTGTAAAAAAAAATTTAAGATGCCTTGTATCTTTGTTTTTTACATCTCTATTTTCTTATGTCTTTTTTATTAAGTGTCCAAAGATTTTAATATTTATGAGTTTTTTTAATTTGTTTTTGTCTACAAATGTGACGTATGTGTTATAATGTAGCTGTAGCTTTAAAATAAAATGAGTTGCTGTGTCTATTAATGTCTGTTAATGTCACCCATCAATGTG
>JAGKQL010000007.1:5186137-5198471 GCA_018398635.1 Cyprinodon brontotheroides | reverse complement strand
ATAACAGCCTTTAAATCATCTATGCCAGGGCTGCTTTCCTTCTTTTCGTGCTATGTGGATGTATCTAATGGAAAGTAAAATAGTGTCTGTACCTCCACTCTGGAATCACCATCTTTCCCCCTGAAGCAGCCATTGCTGCAGCTCACCTCTGCTAGTTTCTCTAAGCAGGGCTGCTGTGTGAGTGTGAGGTTTATAGGGAAACTAGCTGAACAGTGACTGAGTGAACTTTTCCTGGTCAGAGAAAGAATCAAAATGAAAGAGCAGCAACAGTTCAGGGTAAAATCATTAAGTCTTTTTCTTTGTTTTGAAATAACATTCATGTGGAGAATTTTCATTGACTTCCATCATTTCTAACCCATTTCTACAGCCTAACTGTGACCCTAAACCTAAGCATTACGTGTTTATTTCTAATCCTAACCTAATCCTAAACTCACTTCATACCTTAGTCTTTAAACTTACCTTAAAACAGCATCTGTGTCCATGGCGACCAGGCATTGGTCCCTACTAGAGCAGTCGGTCCTCAGAATGTGACACGATTTATGGAAAACGGTCCCCAAAATGTAAGAAATACATGCCCCCCCCAACACACTCACACACAAATTTTGATTTTATATCCTCTCTCATAAATTTTCGACTTTCTTAAATAATCTTTTAACATCAGTTCTAGCTTAGTTATATGCTGACAAACAGTTTAAAAAACAAAATCATCTGACTGCTAATAAAATAAAATATCATTTTAACCTTTGATTACAGAACATTATTTCTTGTTTCTCTTTCAGGTTTATGGCGTATCATCATCGTCTCTGTGGGTTTAGCAGCTCTTTCTATAACGGTTGTGAGCGTCAACGTTTGGACCAGAACTAAAGGTAAGATAGAAAGAAATAAAACAGTTTTATAATCTGTTGAATCAGAATCCTCACTTCACTTCTGATTGATTAAAGCAGTTACTATAAATCTTAGAATATACTTTGATTTGCAAAAAATATGCTTTATTGTGTTTGTTGTCTTCTAACACCTGTTGGTGATGAAGTTAGAGATTTTAATGTCAATATTTATATTTTTAAACTTGTCTGTTTTCATCTTTACTCATTGTTTGAAACAAAAGAGGAAACTCTAAAAACAGAGCTTAGCTTTCTCTATTCTGACATCAAAGATTCACAATGAAAAGAGAAATGATTATGTCATTAATGAAGAAATGTTCCCCCTAGTCAGTGGTAACAGTGGATAAAATGAGGTGAAAAGCTGTTTGCAACAACCTGCTCAGGTTATCAAGCAGCCTCTCAGTAAGAGAAACACTTTGCAGGAGCAGCTCTATAGGCTGTCACTTCCCCCTCTCAGGTGCTTCTAGAGCTTTACCAACTGAACCCAAAGCTGCAGGAAGGAAAAGACAAACATGCAACAAGATCAGAGGCTGATTTCATGAACCCAGGATAAGGGATTAAGTCAGGATATATTCAGAAAAGCAGTAACACATCAGTTACCATGGTGATTTATTCTGAGCAGCCCACCTGCTGCAGACCAGACTGAGAGTCAGACTCAATGCTGCTCAGTCAGCGTCACACTGATCAGTAACCAATGAGCTTTGATAGTGAATCTGTTACCTTATGAATGAATGATTAACTTTACTTCACACAATTCAGTAAAAATGAGTGTTGCGCTGATGATATTTTTTGGCCCCGATACCAATACCTGATACCTGGCTGTGCACTGTTGGCCGATACCATCTGTTTGAAATTGATGTGTGTGTGTATATATGAAGAACTGCATACTACTTGGATGTAATGTAATTGCCATCATGGCTTTGTCAAGCTGCTGCCTACCTTTGTGAAGCAGGAAAAAGACTAATACAAAGTGAATCCAGTAGAACTTTATATATATATATATACCTGGAATGGGTGACAATAGTTGAATAAACTTTTGGCTCTCAAAATGGTATCAGTGCCCTATTTGTCAGTACTCGCCGATTATCAGGGCCCCTGTATCGCTGCAACACTAGTAAAAATTACAAATTTAATACATGCAACCATTAATTCAATTCAATTCAGTTTATTTATATAGCCCCATATTCACAACACATGTCATCTCAAGGCACTTTACAGTTCAACCAGATCATACAGTCAAATTGATACAAAGTTTTCTATCTAAGGAAAACCAGTTGATTGCATCGACTCATTGACTAAAATACAATCCCTCACACTAAGCATGCTTGTAGCGACAGTGGAGAGGAAAAACTCCCTTTTAACAAGAAGAAACCTCCAGCAGAACCAGGCTCAGTGTGAGCGGCCATCTGCTGAGGCCCACTGGGGTTCAAGGAGACAGAAGCAGACATACAAAAAGCAGCTGTAAAAGGCGGCCCCGTCCAGGAAACACACAGCCAGGCAGACGAGCTCCGAGCCAGCTCCCATGCCAGAGGACGAAGAGAGCACATCCACTCAGTCACGGTCAGAGAAACAGGACCAAACTGGAAAACAGGCCGATCTCCAACATCTATAAACAATGGTGTTGATGGAAGCAGCACAGCTGATGTTTCTCTCCAGGATGACGTCACAGCCAAACAGGAACAGACGAGGCAAAGCTACTCTGAGGAAAAGCAGAGAGAGCAGAAGGTTAGAGATTGAACTAACAGATTCTGCAGAATAGGAGAACAGAGAGAGAATGAAGCAGAATGATGAAATGTGGGTCCCTATGTCCTCCAAAAGTCTAAACCTATAGCAGCATAACTATAGAGATAGCTCAGGATAACCTGAGCCACTCTAACTATAAGCTTTATCAAAAAGGAAAGTTTTAAGCCTAGCCTTAAAAGTAGACAGGGTGTCTGCCTCACAGACTAAAACTGGTAGTTGGTTCCACAGGAGAGGAGCCTGATAACTAAAAGATCTGCCTCCCATTCTACTTTTAGAAATGCTAGGAACCACTAGTAAACCTGCAGATTGAGAGCGAAGTGCTCTGTTAGGAACATAAGGAACAATCAGATCTCTGATATCAGATGGAGCTTGGCCATTTAAGGCTTTATATGTGAGAAGGAGGATTTTAAATTCTATTCTTGATTTAACAGGAAGCCAATGAAGAGAAGCCAGGATAGGAGAGATATGATCTCTCTTTTTAATTTTCATCAGAACTCTGGCTCCAGCATTTTGGATCAGCTGAAGGCTTTTAACTACAGTTTGTGGACTTCCTGGTGGTAAAAAAAAAATTACAATAGTCCAGCCTTGAAGTAACAAATGCATGGACTAGTTTCTCAGCATCACCCCTGGACAGGATATTTCTAATTTTTGCAATGTTCCTCAGATGAAAGAAGGAAATTCTAGAAACCTCTTTGATATGGGATTTAAATGACAGGTCCTGATCAAAATTAACACCAAGATTTTTTACTTTATTATCTGAAATCAGTTTAATCCCATCCAAATGAAGTGACTGACTAATCAGCTTCTTTTTCAGAGACTCTGGTCCAAAGACTATAACTTCTGTTTTGTCTGCATTCAGAAGCAGAAAGTTAAGAGTCATCCAGGTTTTTATGTCTTCAAGACATGCCTGTAATCTATGTAATGGGTTAGCTTCATCTGGATTTATAGACAGATATAGCTGGGTATCATCAGCATAACAGTGGAAATTAATCCCATGCTGTCTAATAATTCTACCGATTGGGAGCATGTATAAAGTAAAGAGAATTGGTCCTAGCAGTGATCCCTGTGGTACTCCACAGGTAACCTTTGAGCATGTGGAAGATCTATCATTAACATGAACAAACTGAATTTGATCCGATAAATAAGATTTAAACCAGTCTAATGCTGTTCCTTTAATTCCAACAAAATATTCAAGTCTTTCTAAAAGAATATTATGGTCAACTGTATCAAATGCAGCACTAAGATCCAACAGGACGAGCACAGATACAAGTCCATTATCTGATGCCATGAGAATATCATTAGTGACTTTCACCAGAGCTGTTTCAGTGCTATGATGAGCTCTAAAGCCAGACTGAAACTCTTCAAAAAGTTCATTATGGTGTAAGTGATCGCAAACTTGTTTGGCAACTACTTTCTCAAGAATTTTGGATAAGAAAGGAAGATTGGATATAGGTCTATAATTGACCAAGTCATCTGGGTCAAGAGATGGTTTCTTAAGCAGAGGTTTAATTACAGCAACCTTAAAAGCTTTAGGTACATATCCCTGTAACAGAGATAGATTAATCACATCTAAAATGGAGGAGGAGATCAAAGGGAATACCTCCTTAAATAACCTGGTTGGAACTGGATCTAACATACAAGTTGAAGGCTTAGATGAAGACAATAATTTTGCTAATTCAGAAAGTTCAACTGGATCAAAGCAGTCTAAACCCGGTTCAGATTCCATGACTACCTCAGGTACAATCGCGGATAGAGGAGTGCTTATGATCTTATTTTTAATAAGATCAATCTTATTTATAAAGAATCCCATAAAATCATTGCTGCTAAGAGCAGGTGGAATGGACGGTTCAACAGAGCTATGGCTCTGGGTGAGTTTGGCAACTGTATTAAAAAGAAATCTAGGATTATTCTTATTCTCCTCTATTAATGAGGAGAAGTATGCTGCTCTTGCTTTACAAAGGGTCCTCTTATACAGCAGTAAACCATTTTTCCAGACTAGGAAGGATGACATATATAATTGTGTTATATATATAATTTAATTCAGGGGTCACCAACACGGTGCCCGGGGGCACCAAGGGGCCCTCAAGGACCACATGGGGTGCCCTCTTCGTCTTCTGAAAACAGAAGAACTCAATTAGTGGGTTAAGTTAAATTTTTTTTTATTCTGTTGCTCTTCTTTTTAATCATTTATGTATTATTTCATCATGTTAACTATTTCATCATATTTTAGTGGTTTCAAAATGACAATATTAAAAAGAAAATTAGAAATGAATAAAAGAATAAAATAAGAATAAAAATTAGTTTTTATGGATGAGATTTACTGTAGGTGAACACTGATCCCTCCAGTTCATAGGTCAGTATTGGTAGGCCTTCCTATGACTCGGTAGCCATAAAGTCTACATTAAAAGTGTCTAATATATATTCTTTTATATTAACTTATCTCATTATTCTAACTATAATTTTGGAGCATATCATGTAATATAAATCCCTTTAATGTCCCACAATAAGTAAATTCACTCTGTGCATGTTGGCCCATCCCCTTGGGGATGGGTGGGCTGCCATTGTGTGGCGCCTGGGGAGCAATCAGGGGTTAAGGGTTTTGCTCAGGAACCCAGAGTGGAGGCTGTGGGGGTCGAACTGCATACTTGCAACCTTCTCAGGGCACAAACACACTGCTCTAACCCACTAGGCCAACACTCCTCCGAAATTTATTAACTCTATAATTTTCTATGTGGTCATCATTAATGTTTGCTGTTTTTATTTTGTTGGGTTTTTTTTTGTTTTTTTTAGCAAACAGCTGTTTTTCCACGTTTGACAGAAAGGTCTTTCTTAGACTATTGCTGTGGTGAAAGAATTAGACAAAAGCACATGAATTTCGCACCAATTACCTCCATGAGCTTTACTGCCTTTCTGGGGATGACATCTGCTACCAGTGCAGACTGCTGGGTCTGGAAATTCATGACTTTATCATCAAAAAGATGATCGGTGTTGGACTCTGATGTTCTGCTAGTGGTTTGTTCCTGAAGGCAGCAGGAGATGCTGAAAGTCTGAGCAAAGACACTATTTGCTGCATTAATAGAAGACTGTATTTGGCAATAAAGGAGATACACACATCTTTAAAACCTTCATAAGCCACAGAAGTTTAAACATGCATGAAGTAGGGATTCTAGAAAATTGCATGTAGCATGAATTAGGCTACAGAGAAACTTTGGAACAAGTGGACTATTTTTTATAATTTTTGATACAAGATTTCTCAATGTTATTGTTTAGCTTTAACACAACATTGACAGATAACGTCCCTCTGAAACAAATGAAAGGGATTTTTAATATTGTACCAAAACAGAAATCGTATAAATCATGTCCTAGATCATTTTCATGAAGTTTTCAGGGTTTGATCCAGAGTTTCCTGTATTAAAGGTTGAGATTTAGACAACTAAACCCGAGACAGACTGAATATTAAGAGAAAATCTAATATGAATCTATAAACTGTGAGATATGCATATGTTGCCATTCTTGCTTCCATTGTTCATTTTCAGGTTAACAGTTGTTCATTTGAGAATTATATAAAATAAATCTTTATAATTGTGGAATTTACTTCATAGAAGCGGTTAGAATGTGTGTTTTAGGCTGTTGGAGCATTTAATTAATCTGCTATTGTGTTTGAATCAATGAACCTGTGATCAACCTCATGGTCTCTGGAAGAAAACAGCAGGCCTGCATTTATATTTATTATTTACACCTGACTTGATGAAGCTGTAGGAATAAAATCAGAGGCATGTTTGACTAAACCGAGAGTCTGGTGCCTGTGCCTGGCTTTATCTCTTATTCTTGGAATTTCTAAAATTATTCTTATTTTCTTAAAAAGTGCCTCTGGGCCAGCAGGACATCACATGGCTAAGGCCCTGGATTACTGTTAAGAAATCTCTTAGTCTATGGTGTTGAAAAGTGATTCAGCAATTCCATTAAATGCTGTTGAAAGAGTTTTTATTTTATCTGTTTCTAAAAGAAGTTTTATTTGTTTTTCTGTTGTTATTTTTCCTGAAGAGCATAAAGAAGATGAGGATGGAGAGAACTATGAAAACGCCTGAGGACTCTTTAGTTTGTTTTAAACTTTTCTCAACATCATAAGGGGAAGTTTTCATTTTTTTTTCTTTTTTTGCATGCTTAGCAGATTTTAATATTTGTTCAGTTTATTAAAATGTAGCAGGGGTCTTCCAGTCCTCCAGTTCTGCTGTCCTGAACCTTTTAGATGTGTCTCTGCTTCCACACACCTGAGTCAAATGGCTGAATTACCTCCTCAGTATGCAGCCAAGTTCTCCACAGTCCTGATGATGACCTGAATATATGACTCAGGTGAGTAGAAGTAGAGACATATAAGGTTTTCCCACCACAGACAAATTTGGCCTAAATCAGATTTTTTGAAGTCAATGCTCTTTAAAACAAGTGGAATGACTCAGATTTGGCCCATTTCAGGCCCCCATCTGATTTTGTTCTAGCCACATTTGAGCCTCGTTCATATTTGGTCATGAATCTGTCTCTTATCTGATCTTTTGTAAACTGACTCCAACAGGAACAATTGAGGGAGTTTAGATGTAACTTGAACATCACTTTCCACTGAATTCATCATAACTTTGATCTGCTAAGCAGGGAACGGTAGCAGTTGGTAAAACAGAAGGAGGGCTTGAATAGAAATGGACAGTGGAGAGACAGAGAGACATTAGAGCTTGTTAATAAACAGATAAAACTGTATGCATGTCAAATTCAAAGATTCATATGAATTATTTGAAAGTTAGATGTAGTTTTTAATGTGAAATTCCTATATAACCCTTCAACTGTCCTTTGCTGCTCTGAGTGTTAAAGTGAGACAGAGACTGGAGGCTGCTCTGTCAGCTACTTTGATTTAGAGACCTTTGAATGACGTCAAACAGTTTTTAGGAAATAAAGTTATAAATGTGGCTGGTTTATAACGTCTTGTTGTTAGTTTACATTAATATTTAGAAATCACATCGTTAGAGCTCATCTGATTCTGGGATGGACACCTGTCTATTATTGAGCTGCTAACTTTATCAGTGTTTCCCCAAGTAACATCAGCCATCCAATAAACCTTTTTTCATCTCATTTTCATTTGTGCTTTACTTTGCTCCATGTTTCCTAGTTTTATTGGTGTAATTCCTGTTTTTTGTAATTTCTAGATTTATGTTAGTTCTCATGTTTTTCTGTTGTCCTCTGTTGCCCTTGTATGTGTGTGTGTGTGTGTGTGTGTGTGTGTGTGTGTGCGCGCGTGCTCCCTCGTTGTCTCCTCTCACACCTGCTCCTTGTCAGCTCGTTAGCCCTCCCTTTGTCTCAGTCAGCAATATATGCTCTCCCTCTGCTCTCACTCTTTGTTGGTTCCTTGTCTTTGCTGTCCTCCCATGCTGTTATCCACCTACCTCATCTCTCCCTGGCTCCTCATGTTTGGTTTTCCCAGATGTCTCCATAGTTCTGGTTTGCTTTTCATTATTTGTTGGTTTTTAGCATTCCTTCCTTTGTTTACTTTTTTCCCCATTAAACTGCAACAAATCTCAACCTTTCTGCCTCTGCATTTGGATCCTCAAACCACAACTAAACCCTGACAACTTTGACAATACTCTATTTAAAGAAACATTGTTAGTAATGGTTACACATCATATTCAGCCATTTCATATTTCTGATGTTAGTTAATGTGTTTAATGTCTAATCAGGACAATGATAGTAGATTGGTAATGAGGCAATTGAAGCTGTAAAAGATGGAGAGACTGAGGAAGCTGGAGAAATGATTAGTAAAATATCGTCAGGGTGAGATTTAAGGTTCAGTTTAAAACTTAAATTATTGATAGAATTTTGTTGTCATATTTTACTAGTAGATTATAGATATATCATTAACTAGAATTGGAGGTTATATTTAAATAATAGATTATTCAAAATCGAGGGTAAAACCAATTGAATGTCACTAGTTGAATAATTATAACTGTAATCTGCATACTCACCAGGAGTCTTGGCCTCTCACATCCCTGGTGGACTTCTGGACCGGCTGTTTAAAATTCGGTTCTCTTCACCAATATAGTAAATTAGGCTATGGCTATCAACAGAGTTATTAATCATCAACCAAGAACACTGTCTCTGTTTATTTAAATGTTACCAAGAGGAGGGAGAGTCTGAGCTGAGTGATAAATAAGTTGCTTCAAAATAAACACAAACTAGTACAAGTTAAAATAATGACGTTTTTGTTGGGTTTTAATCCAGAGAAATGTGAGTTTAAAAGATTAAAAGGAAAATGATCAACACAGAGACAGGGTTTTGTGACGTCAGCGTGTGCCGGGTGGAGAGCAGCTGCCGGCTCAGAAAACCAGCAGCTACTCACACAGATCCCTTCATAGCAAAGCCTTTTATTAACAGTTTACAACATCAAACAGGCGGGCCTAAAACAGCAGACCCAATAATGATTGTCTGAGAGGATGCAGGTAACAAGATGGTGTGAATTGACCAACTGGCTGGATGGAAGTCACACATCCGTGTGATTCTGCCTCATGACCTACAGGAGGTCATAAAAGTTTAGGACCCTTCTGGTTGAAACACAGGATAGTTATCACTCTAACAGTTTTTATTTCTAACAATTGAAAACTATAGGAAATCTAACATCTATGCAAACAATACACAATCCTGGAAAATGAACAAGAGGTAGATTAAATGAATAATTTGGAAAGAGGGAAAAGGAAGCTTTAAGGGCAGATTATACTTCTGCAACCGCACACATCAAATGTTGTTTGGGTCTGGTTGCGAACCAGTTTTGCTGGTATGCTTCTGCATCGTCGGTCTGGAATTTCTAGGGGCGCACAGCAGTTTCCTGCACTTTACAATTATTCTTCACATTCATAGGGTGAAAATGCTCCTACATAGTAACTTAGAGGAATAATTTATTCCTGCATTTATTTGTGCCACCTTTATGCTTAAGTGCTGCACCTCAGACATGAATGCTGAAGCTTTTTTGATAAGGAGCAGAAACGCAATGCAAACAGAAAATGAGGATGATGGTAAAGGTGAGGTGAAGACTTCAAATATATCAGTGATCACCTTCAATGTCAGTGTTAGGTTATGATTTTAAAAGATATGACCGAGTATGAGCCTAAACACAACTGCACATCAGCTGTTAAAAATCTATATGTATAAGAAAAAGTCTCAACAGATGCTGTTTTTTACATTTTGGCAGTAATCTGCTGATGCTGGATATAACCATAATGTAATGTCATAATACCATGCAGGTGTCATTTTTGGCTTCAGGTGCCTAACCCACATGCAGAACACTCCGAGCCAGGATAAAAGTTCAAAGGTTTATTTAGAAGATGGAATACAATAAATAAACAGATCCCAGGGGGAACTCGTCTGGTCACGAGTGGATTCTGAAATGCACAGAGGTAACAGGTCCAGGACTGGTCACGAGTGGGTTCACTGCAGAGGGGGACAGAGGAGTTAGTGGAGGTCCAGGTAATTTGCAGGATGAGAGTGTGCAGGGCTGAACCTGTACAGGAGTTGAGCTGAGCGGCTGAGGGGGGAACCTTGAGGGTCCAGAGGCTGTCGGCAGGCTGAGGGCTAGGCTGTCGGCAGAGCTTGGTTTGAGTGTTGGCAGATTACCGATTAGAGTTTTCCTTCTGGTTTCTTCAGAGAGCGGGCAGGCAGGTCTTTGACAGGAATAGTTTTCCAGGGTTCTTCAGAGAACAGACAGGCAGATTACCGGCAGAGATACTCTTCTGGGTTTCAGGTTTCAGACAGGTTCAATCGTATCTGGCAAACACTCTGGCACTAGAGAGAAGTCCTCTGCCTCCTTAAATACAGATCTCCTGATGAGCAGATGAGCGACAGGTGGTTGCAATGAGCTCCAGCTCCAGGAGATCTAGTACGCCCTCTGGTGGAGAAAGTGGACAGACCTCCAGATCCCAACAGCAGGAAGATCAGGGGTCTGTGGAGGGAGTCAAAGAGAAGGAGAGATGGGAGTAACACAGAACAGGAGGAAGGGTTCGTAAGAGCAACAGAAAACTGAGCTGTTAACTTGGTTATTAGATATCAGAGGCCTGACTTTTTATCTTGGGCAAAATGTTTCACAAATTTTCATGGATTTTCTATTAATAAAAAGAAAGCGAATTAGACTACTTATTGGCCTAACTGTGTTTTAGTTTGGAGTCACAAATGGTTCAAACTGAAGTCAGATCTGGCCAAAGTTTTAATGACATGTAAATAACCAAACAAAAAATTGGATTTCAGGAAAAAAAAAAATAAAGGATCTGAGCATTAAGACCTGCAGTGGGAACATAGTCTAAAAGGTAATGAACACTGGAGCTCTAGGGCCTGAACTGAAGACCCCTGAGTGTCGGATGATATTTCACTTCAACATGGAGAAAATCAAACATCTATTTAAAATATCATGAAACAAACACAGTATTAATGTTTGTTTAAATGTGTGATGTTAGAGTATCAGTGTATGTGGACTTTGATGAGTTCTGAGGTTTGAAAATTAAATATGTTTAAGAAAATATGCTAAATAATTTTAACTGTAAAGCTGAGATGAGCTGAGAGCTTGTTTGGTTGATGACATCATTGTGTTGCTGAATTATCACAACAGGCTACCTGGTTTAACAGAGACTTTATGTGAATATATTCTAGTTTATCATTTTTTTTATCATATACTAAAATGTTTTGAGATTATAATGCATGTAAAACGAGTTTTAAAAAATCTAAGATTCCTTGTATCTTTGTTTTTTACATCTCTATTTTCTAATGTCTTTTTTTTTTATTTGGTGGCCAAAGATTTTAATACCTATGAGTAGTTCGCTTTTGTCTACAAATATGACATATGTGTTATAATGTAGCTGTAGCTTTAAAATAAACTGAGTTGCTGTGTCTATTAATGTCTGTTAATGTCACCCATCAATGTGTTAACTACGTATATTTCTCTATTCATTGTGGGTTAAAACCACCAGAGCTCTGCTGCTGCTGTTCACCACATTCTCACCAATCACTTCCTCTTCAGTTCATAGAAAAACACTTCAGTGGTTAAACTGGAAACCAGCAGGTTCTTTAATGTCCTCTAATAAGCCTTAACAAAAAGCTCTGTTTAAGTTTTTATCTTTTACAGTAGCTTTTCCTCGAAATGTGGATCTTTTTATTAAAAATATATATTAATAATTGATATTTGATAATTTAGTCCTTCATCGTGAGTTAAAACAAATTCAGTGACTCGACCATCAGTCAGAGTGAGGAAGTGGTGAGTCTCAGGAAGTAGAAGCTACATGTGTGTTCAGGAGGCAGTCAGACAGTTCTGAGGGTGAGAGCAACAGACGGACGATGGCTCAACTCAGATGGAGTCAAGGGTTTTTATTAATGATCCTGCAGCTCACAGGTAGGAAGACTGAAAACCTTTGCATAGAGCTATAAATTATAGATCTGCTTTATCCACTGTGTCTGTTGTCAGATTAAATATTTCTGTTTTATCTTCTAACAGTCGCTGCAGATCAAACATCTGTTTTAAAGAGAGCTGGAGATGAAGTCACATTGAACTGTTCAACATTGCTCAATGGTCAACAGAAGTGTAGCAGGACTACATGGATCTACATTGATTCAGGAAACAGAGCAGCAGTAGAGCTGGTTGACTTTGGTCAGATTAGAAATGACATCACTAAAGCAGACAGACTGAGTCTAAC
>JAGKQL010000007.1:5173317-5185637 GCA_018398635.1 Cyprinodon brontotheroides | reverse complement strand
TAACTGTTTGCTTTGGGTCTTCATTTCCTGGAGTGGCTTCATTTGTTCAGTTTCCGGGAAAAAAAATAAAAAAATTGTAAATATTTTGGAATGAATTGCAGCATAGTGTCTTTTAAATGTAAAGGTTTAACTTATAAGTAAAGTTTTATCAGATGTTTTTTTTTTTTTTTATCTTATTTCATGTCTTTATTCCCTCATTTTAGAGCCAAAAAATGCCAAAATGTGCAGATTATAATATACATCATATGATCATGATTTTGAAATATATCTAAAACATTAGAACAATCACTACCTTGAAAGGTTGGTAAGATATTTTTGGTTTCTGGTCTGGTTGTCTTTGAGTTTGTGTTTCCAGGTTTGTTTGTTGGTGGAACTTTTCCTTCTGATTTTTCTGGAAACAAGAACAAAGTGTCAGAAACTAAAACTGTTCATATGTCAGTCTTTAAAACTTCTTTCTTCAGTTCATCATCTTCTAACCTGTTTCTCACCTGAGGACTGAAGACTGAAGGTAAACTCTTCATCAGTAACAGTATCAGTCACTTTACACTGAGGGAACTCAGACTCTGATGATAAAGATACAGTAGCAGAGCAGCCAGTCTCTGTTGGTGGTTCTTTGTTGTCAACATCCTGATTAAACCATTTCACTTTGTATCTACAGAGGTCAAAGGTCACCACAGAGCAGCTTAATCTGACCCTCTGATTCTCCTGTTTAATTACTGAGGAAGAAAAAAACAATAAAACACTAAATCAGACAAATGACCTCCATCACTAATCAATTCCACACATTGCTGCATAAAATGATTAGACTTTTAGATAGAAAAACTATAATTTAACGAATATTAAAACTCACCGTTAAGAACAGACAGATCTACAGCAGACTGGTGAACTGGTTTGAGTGCTCCTTTATATTCCCATTGTTGACACTCATAATGTCCAGCATCTTCCTCTTTGACCTTCTTTATAACCAGACAACAGTCTGCTGTTATTAGTCTGTCTGCTTTAGTGATGTCATTATTAACCTGACCGAGGATAACCAGTTCTACTGCTGGTCTGTTTCCTGAATCAGTGAAGGCCCATGTAGTGCTGCTACACTTCTGTTGACCATCGATCACTGTTGAACATTTCAATGTGACTTCATCTCCAGCTCTCTTTGAAACAGATGTTTGATGTGCAGTGACTGTTAGAAGATAAAACAGAACCAGAAATATTCAATCTGAATACAGACACAGTGGATAAAGCAGATCTATCATTTATACAGTAGCTCCACATCCTGATTAAACCATTTCACTTTGTATCTTTAGAGGTCAAAGGTCACAATAGAGCAGCATAATCTGACCCTCTGATTCTCCTTCTGTTTCGTCACTGATGACTTAATTTAATCCTTCCCACTCACTGTTGAAACAAAATGTTTTAACTCGAATATAAATCAAGTCATTTAGCAAAATTTTATACTCACTGTTAAGAACAGACAGATCTACAGTAGACTGATGAACTGGTCTGTGTGCGTCTCTATATTCCCATTGTTCACAGATGTAACGTCCAGCATCTTCCTCTCTGACCTTCTTTATAACCAGAGAACAGTCTGCTGTTAGACTCAGTCTGTCTGCTTTAGTGATGTCATTCTTAACCTGACCGAGGTTAACCAGCTCAACTGATGCTCTGCTTCCTGAACCACTGAAGATCCATGTAGTGCTGCTACACTTCTGTTGACCATCGATCACTGTTGAACATTTCAATGTGACTTCATCTCCAGCTCTCTTTAAAACAGATGTTTGATCTGCATTGACTGTTAGAAGATAAAAAAGAACCAGAAATATTCAATCTGAACACAGACAGTTAATAAAGCAGATCTATCATTTATAGCTCTATTCAAAGGTTTTCAGTCTTCCTACCTGTGAGCTGCAGGATCATTAATAAAAACCCTTGAATCCATCTGAGTTGAGCCATCGTGCGTCTGTTGCTCTCACCCTCAGAACTGTCTGACTGCCTGCTGAACACACATGTAGCTTCTACTTCCTGAGACTCACCACTTCCTCACTCTGACTGATGGGCGAGTTGCTGCTTTATTTGGTAAAAACATCCGTTTGTTTTAACTGAGAATGAAATACTAAATTATCAATTATCAACTATTATATACTTTTAATAAAAAGATCCACATTTCGAGGAAAAGCAGCTGTAAAAAATAGAGACTTAAACATTGTGAGAGCTTTTTGTACAGGCTCATTAGAGGACATTATAGACAGCAACATGCAAGAAGTCAACAAAAGAGGAAGAAGATCAGCATGTGAATATTTTTTACTTTAGATAGATGTGAGAAATGCACTTCTTCTTTTGTTAAGATGTTTTAGAAACCTGGAGAATCAATCAGATAAATCCAGGAGATCTGATCTGTGTTGATGAAGAGCAGCAGATCAAATGTCTAATTACATAAATCAGTCACACTGGTAAGATTGTATTAGCTGCTGGTTTCCAGTTTAACCTCTGAAGTGTTTTTCTATGACCTGATGAGGAAGTGATTGATGAGAATGTGGTGAACAGCAGCAGCAGAGCTCTGGAGGTTTTAACCCACAATGAACAGAGAAATATACGTAGTTAACACATTGATGGGTGACATTAACAGACATTAATAGACACAGCAACTCAATTTATTTTAAAGCTACAGCTACATTATAACACATATGTCACATTTGTGAAAAAAAAAAAAAAAACAATTAGAACTACTCATAGATATTAAAATCTTCAGACACCAAACAAAAAAAAGACATTAGAAAATACAGACATGTAAAAAATAAAATCTCAGATTTTTTTAAAACTCATTTTACACGCATTAAGACCTTAAAACATTTTCAGTATATGAAAAAAAAAAAATTATAAACTAGAATATTTTTACATAAAATCTCTGTTAAACCAGGCAGCCTGTTGGGATGCTTCAGCCACACAATTACGTCATCAACCAACCTCTCAGCTCATCTCAGCTTTACACTTAAAAGCATTTTGCATATTTTCCTAAACAGATTTCATTTCAAACCTCAAGCCTCATTTAAAGTCCACATACACTGATACTATAACATCATCCATTATTTTTTTCTGAAATCCATTTTTTTGTTTGGTTTTTCACATTTCATTAAAACTTTGGCCCGATCTGACTTTAGTGTGAACCTTTTGTGGCTCCAAACTGAAACGCAGTTTGGCCAGTAAAAGGTCAAATAAACTTCCTTCTTCTCAAAAAAATCCATGAAAATTAGTGAAACATTTTGCCCAAGATACAAATCTCATACCTCCGATATCTAATAGCCAAGCTAACAGCTCGATTTTCTGTTACTCTTTCCAACCCTTCCTCCTGTTCTGTGTTACTCCCATCTCTCCCCCTCTTTGGCTCCCTCCACAGACCCCTGATCTTCCTGCATGGTATTATGACATTGCATTATGGTTATATCCAGCATGAGCAGATGTTTGCCAAAAGGTAAAAAACAGCATCTGTTGAGACTTTTTCTTATACATATAGATTTTTAACAGCTGATGTGCAGTTGTGTTTAGGCTCATACTCTGACATATCTGTTAAAATCATAACCTAACACTGACATTAAAGGTGATCACTGATATATTTTAATTCTTCACCTCCAACGCTTTACCATCATCCTCATTTTCTGTTTGTTTTGCATTTCTGCTCCTAATCAGAAACGCTTCAGCATTCATGTCTGAGGTGCAGGACTTACACATAAAGGTGGCACAAATAAATGGGGGCATAAGTTATTCCTCTAAGTTACTATGGAGGAGCATTTTCACCTTATGAATGTGAAGAATAATTGTAAAGTGTTCTAGTGCAGTTTGGTTCAAATAATCTAGTTCTGTGGAAAAAAATAGATAACAAAGAGACAATTAACCTGAAAAATCAACTTGATATCAATCTCCTTTCTGGATCTGTTGTTGTGACACAAACGCTGCTGAAATAATTACAGTCTGACCACTGAATGACTGTCAAGCAGCTCACTTTAAGATGGGCATGAGCAGACCATGACTGCGCAGGCGCGAGCAGGCCCCCTGCCTGCTCTGCTATAGCACTAGCAGAGCTCTGGAGGTTTTAACCCACAATGAACAGAAAAATATACGTAGTTAATACATTGATGGGTGACATTAACAGACATTAATAGACATAGCAACTCAATTTATTTTAAAGCTACAGCTACATTATAACACATATGTCACATTTGTAAACAAAAAACAACAAGAACTACTAATAGGAATTAAAATCTTTGGACACAAAAAAAAAAAAAAAAAAAGACATTAGAAAAGAAAGTTGTAAAAAACAAAAATACATGGAATCTTAGATTAAAAAAAAAAAAAACTAATTTTAAATGCATTAAGACCTTAAAACATTTTCAATATATGATCAAAAAAAATTTTTAAACTAGAATATTTTCACATAAAGTCTCTGTTAAACCAGGCAGCCTGTTGTGATGCTTCAGCCACACAATGATGTCATCAACCAAACAACCTCTCAGCTCATCTCAGCTTTACACTTAAAAGCATTTAGCATATTTTCTTAAACAGATTTCATTTTCAAAACTCAGAACTCATTCAAAGTCCACATACACTGATACTGTAACATCACACATTAAACAAACATTAATACTGTGTTTGTTTCATGATATTTTAAGTTGATGTTTGATTATCTCCATGTTGAAGTGAAATATCATCTGACACTCAGGGGTCTTCAGTTAGGGCCCTAGAGATCCAGTGTTCAGCACCTTTTAAACTATGTTCCCACTGCAGATTTTAATGCACATATCCATTTTTTTTTTCCGAAATCCAATTTTTTGTTTGGTTGTTTCCATTTCATTAGAACTTTGCCAAAATCTGACTTCAGTGTGAACCGTTTGTGGCTCCAAACTAATATAATATAATATAATATAATATAATATAATATAATATAATATAATATAATATAATATAATATAATATAATATAATATAATAAAATTATAACCTTACACTGACATTGAAATTGATCACTGATCTATTTTAAGTCTTCACCTCCAACGCTTTACCATCATCCTCATTTTCTGTTTGTTTTGCATTTCTGCTCCTAATCAGAAAAGCTTCAGCATTAATATCTGAGGTGCAGCACTTAGGCATAAAGGTGGCACAAACAAATGTGGGAATAAATTCTTCCTCTAAGTTGAGGAGCATTTTCACCCTATAAATGTGAAGAATAATTGTAAAGCGTTCTAGTGCAGTTTGGTTCAAATAATCTAGAAAAATTTAGATAATGAAGAGAAAATTAACTCTAAAAATCATTCTGATATAAATCCCCTTTCTGGATCTGTTGTTGTGACACAAACGCTGCGGAAATAATTACAGTCTGACCACTGAATGACTGTCAGCAGGTCCCTTTAAGATGGGCATGAGCAGACAGTGACTGCGCAGGCGCAAGCAGGCCCCCTGACTGCGCTGCTGTGCGCATTCCTTCCAGAAAATCCAATTGCTCAGATGAAAATCATGCGAGCAGACCAAAGCTCCAGGCATCACACCTGTGAGACGAATGAGCTAAAGCAAAAGCTGTGATGCAGGAAGGCAGGCCCACCACCATCATACCCCTTTAAAACCAGCAGGCTAAATGCGAAGCGTCCTCTTTCACCCAAGCAACGGGACTTTTGGAGAAACAATTTCCATGTGGAATCTCCTGGAAGTAAGTCTACGGACAGGCCTCTTCCTCTATCCTGCTGTCAGAGCGCCTGGCTGCAGTGTCTCATCGCAACCCCTACCCTCTGTACCGCAGATGAGGAAACAGAGCCAACGCCTTGGTTAAGCACCTGTCCTGTAGTACTGAAATGGGACCATCCCTGTGAGAAGCCAGCGTTGCAGTGAACTTTTAGGGTGTGAACCAGGAGGGACGCCCCCTGAGGAAGCCATCATTTCACAACATCAATTAAAGCCCATCAAATGACCTTGGTTCATCAGACTGATGGAATAGGAGTAGCTGTGGACCAAACCGAGACCTGAGGCTTCCCCCCCACCCCTCTATCTTCCACCCAAAACAGACTAACAGTAAAACCTTTTACATTTTATCTGATGCATGAATAAGGTGCTTAGCTTGGGTTAGCCTAGGTTTTGCATTCATTTCTAATGAGTTGTTGATTTTCTAAACTAAGCACTGGTTTCATGATATGAAAGAGTGTTGTGTGAATGGCTGCAATTGGGTTTATTTGCTGCTTTCATTTTGATTTCCTGGTTCCTTTGTCCTGAGGTTAGCATGTTAAAGCAAACTGAGAGCTTTTTAAGTCGTCTTTAGTCTAGTGCAACCACATGCTTTTCTGAGTCTTCAAACCTATTATCTTGAGATCTGTAGACCACCACTCCCCTTTTGCCATATGTTAGGAGCGGCCATTTTATGAGTTTCATAACTCCCACCCACCCACAGTCCAATCCTCTCCTTTAAATAGACTCTAAAGGCCAATTTATGCTTCTGACGCATAGCCTCTGCAACCATCAAATCTGTCTCTGTCATCTCAAAATAATCCTGACTACACGTCGGACAAACGGAAGTGCGCAGACAAAAAGCAGCTGTGATTGATCTACTGTCTGTGTGGTCATCCGTCTCGATTCAGTGCAGGTGCGCACCATTTTTAAAAACTGAGGAACACCTATAATGGACAACTATGATGACTGTCCCACCTTAACACTCAGAGCAGCTGAGGAGAGCTGTAAAAGAGTTATGTAGGAATTTAACATTAAAAACTACATCTAACTTTCAAGAAGATTATATGAATCTTTGAATTTGACCTGTTTATTAACAAGCTCTAATGTCTCTCTGTCTCTCCACTGTCCAGTTCTATTCCAGCCCTTTTTCTGTTTTACCAACTGATAGTGTTTCCTGCTCAGCAGATCTAAGTTGTGATGAATACAGTTAAAGTTGATGTTCAAGTCACATCTAAACTCCCTCAATCGTTCCTGTTGGAGTCAGTTTACAAAAGATCAGATAAGAGTCAGATTCAGGACCAAATGTGAATGAGGCTCAAATATGTGGCTAGAATAAAATCAGATGGGGGCCTGAAATGGGCAAAATCTGAGTCCTTCCACTTGTTTTAAAAAGCCTTGACTCCAAAAAATCTGATATAGGCCAAATTTATCTGCAGTGGGAAAACCTTATATGTCTCTACTTTGACTCACCTGAGTCTAATATTCAGGTCATCATTAGGACTGTGGAGAAGTTGGCTGCATACTGAGGAGGTAATTCAGCCATTTGACTCAGGTGTTTTGAAGCAGAGACACATCTAAAAGGTTCAGGACACCAGAACTGGAGGACTGGAAGACCCCTGCACACATTTTAATAAACTGAACAAATATTAAAATCTGCTAAGCATGCAAAAAGGAAAAAAGAAAAAAAAAGAAACCTTCCCCTTATGATGTTTCTCTACATCACCTTAATGTAGAGGAAAGTTTAAAACATACTAAAGAGTCCTCAGGTGTTTTCATAGTTCTCTCCATCCTCATCTTCTTTATGCTCTTCAGAAAAAAATAAAAACAGAAAATCAAATATTACTTCTTTTAGAAACAGAAACAAACCCTTCAGCAGCAGTTAATAAACTCTTCAACACCTCAGAATAAGTATCTTCTCAAAAGTAATCCAGAGCCTTAGACATGTGATGTCCTGGTTGCCCAGAGGACTTTAAAAAAAGATAATTATATAAATTTAGACATTACCCAAATAAAAGATAAAGCCAAGCTCATGCACCAGACTCTGGTTTTATTCAAACAGGCCTCTGATTTTATTCCTGCAGCTTCATCAAGTCAGGTGTAAATAATAAAGGTAAATGCAGGTCTGCAGTTTTCTTCCAGAGACCATGAGGTCGATCACAGATTCATTGATTCAACAACGATAGCAGATTAACTAAATGCTCAAACAGCCTAAAATACACATTCTAGCCGTTTATATGAAGTATAACATCACAATTTAATGATTTATTTTATATAAAAATCAAATGAACAACTGTTAAGCTAAAAATGAACAATGGAAGCTTGCAGATTGGCAACATATGCATATCTCACAGTTTATAGATTTATATTAGATTTTCTCTTAATATTCAGTCTGTCTCGTAGCCTGTTGAACCAGACTAAATGTGACATTAAATGTGTAATTTAGTCTGGCCCCGATGAATGAGACATCGGAAGATTGTTGATGAGAACAACCCGTTGTTTTTCAAACCATGTCTGTGCCTATTGGCCAACGCTCTGACCAATGAGCGCAACTGACTGTGACGTAGGAAGCGTGACAGAAAGTTGGTGGGGGAGTGTAAAGAAACAGCTTGTCAGTAAAACGGCGAATACGTCCTTCTCAAAAATGAATGAGCGTAGAGCCTCTTCCTGCTCACGTTTTAATGAAAACCCCAAGTCTAATCCTTCCAAAACTGAGTCCAAAGCTGGGTCAAAAATCTCCATAAGGGCCAGCAGTCCTTCACACACGACTATGCTGAGAGAGGGCCACTGCAGACGGGGTGTGGTTAGTCCTGGCTGCCATTAGCATCGGAGGTCCACTGGTTGCCACTGTCCTCTCAACTTCAGAAATATTTTTTTTTAATTATGCATTAAGTAAATGGACCGTATATTGACGCTTTAAAGTATAATAATTTCACCTCAAATGACCTCAAAACATGTTTTTATGGAACAACAGCAACAGAAAAGAGAATTTTTAACTTTTAATGGAGCGCTCCATCGAAAGCTGCTGCTGCCGCAGTGCATGCTACTGTTCAATAGTTGTTGCCATCTTCCTTGTGCTTTCTCTAGCGTCGCGCAGCTTTGTCGTCATGCCCTCAAAACCCCGCCCGCTTTGCATCCAGACATTCAAAACACATCACTGCATTGTGATTGGCCCGCCAGTTCTAGGGCCTGGGGCATTGATCGAGGCTAGACCACTCGCAGGCAAAAATGATTTTGGCCGCTGGCAGCTGGGGCTAGTTCACTAGGCTATCTGTCTCGGTTTAGTTGTCTAAATCTTAACCTTGAATGCAGGAAACTCTGGATCAAATCCTGAAAACTTAATGAAAATGATCTAGGATATGATTTATATGTTTTCTTTTTTGTTACAATTAGTGTTGCACCGATACCAGTATCAGGCGGGGCCCCGATCCAGCACTAAAATGGTGCATCGCTATCGACAAGTACCAACAAATAGGGCACCGATACCATTTTGAGAGCCAAAAGTTTATTCAACTATTGTCACCCATTCCAGGTAGGCAATAAAAAGTTCTACTGGATTCATTCACTGTTACCACTGACTAGGGGGAACATTTCTTTATTAACGACATAATCATTTCTCTTTTCATTGTTAATCTTTAATGTCAGAATAGAGAAAGCTAAGCTCTGTTTTTAGAGTTTCCTCTTTTGTTTCCAACAATGAGCAAAGATGGATACAGATGAGTTTAAAACTATAAATATTGACATTAAAATCTCTAACTTCATCACCAACAGGTGTTAGAAGACAACAAACACAATAAAACATATTTTTTGCAAATCAAAGTATATTCTAAGATTTATAGTAACTGCTTTAATCAATCAGAAGTGAAGTGAGGATTCTGATTCAACAGATTATAACACTGTTTTATTTCTTTCTATCTTACCTTTAGTTCTGTTCCAAACATTGACGCTCACAACTGTTATAGAAAGAGCTGCTAAACCCACAGAGACGATGATGATACGCCATAAACCTGAAAGAAACAAGAAATAATGTTCTGTAATCAAAGGTTAAAATGATATTTTACTTTATTAGCAGTCAGATGATTTTCATTGTTTAAACTGTTTGTCAGCATAGAATTAAGCTAGAACTGATGGTAAAAATTATTTAAGAAACTCGAAAATTTTGAGAGAGGATATAAAATCACCATCTGTGTGTGAGTGTGTTGGGGGGGCATGCATTTCTTACAGTGTGGGGACCGTTTTCCATGAATAATGGCACATTCTGAGGACCGACTGCTCTAGTAGGGACCAATGCCTGGTCGCCCTGGACACAGATGCTGTTTTAAGGTGAGTTTAAAGACTAAGGTATGAATTTAGTTTAGGATGAGACTAGGATTAGGCATGAACACATAATGCTTAGGTTTAGGGTCACAGTTTGGCTGTAGAAATGGGTTAGAAATGATGGAAGTCAATGAAAATTCTCCACATGCATAGAGAAACATGATTGTGTGTGGAGTATAAACTAGATTTATCTTTTATATGAAAACAAAGAGAAATGACTTAATGATTTACCCTGAATCGTTGCTGCTGTTATCTTTTGATTATTTCTCTGACCAGGAAAAGTTCACTCAGTCACTGTTCAGCTAGTTTCCCTATAAACGTCACACTCACACAGCAGCCCTGCTTAGAAAAACTAGCAGAGGTGAGCTGCAGCAATGGCTGCTTCAGAGGGAAAGATGGTGATTTCAGAGTGGAGGTACAGACACTATTTTACTATCCATTAGATACATCCACATAGCATGAAAAGAAGGAAAGCAGCCCTGGCATAGATGATTTAAAGGCTGTTATAATCATGACACTATTCCAGGTGAGGTTGACAACGTTCACTAATTCTAAGGTATATCCAACAAAATTACCTTGACAATGGCAATAAATTCACCAAAGCTCTAAAATGTCCCAGTCTATGGAGGATGAAGTGACTTTAATTAACATTGATGATGTCTTTTAAAACTGCGAGTCTGATTTAAATCAGAAAAATGATAATTTAGAAAGATGTATTTCTGGTTTCATCAGTCAGAACTCTCATTCCTAACTCTCCATGTCATGATCACCACAGTATGTGTAAAGATGACAGAAATAACAACAACATGATAACAGGAGCTAAGGACAAACCACTCATATATTCATATTAATTTACTGAGTATAATTGGGCCAAACCTTGATTTGTTGTGTCAGAAGTTCTCCTGCTCCCAACTGTTTGCTTTAGGTCATTGTTTCCTGGAGTGGCTTCATTTGTTCAGTTTCCAGGAAAAATAAGAAACAAAGTTTTTAAATATTTTGTAATGAAATGCAGCATAGTGTCTTTTAAATGTATAAGTTTAACTTATAAGTAAAGTTTTATCAGATTTTTTTTTAAATCTTATTTCATGATTTTATTCCCTAATTCTAGAGTCAAAAAAGGCCAAAATGAGCAGATTATAATTTAGATCATATGATCCTGATTTTGAAATATTTGTGAAACATTAGAACAATCACTACCTTGAAAGGTTGGTGAGACGTTTTTGGTTTCTGGTCTGGTTGTCTTTGAGTTTGTGTTTCCAGGTTCGTTTGTTGGTTGAACTTTTACTCCTGATATTTCTAGAAAAAATGAGAAAATGTATATCTGTTTATTAAAGAGCTCTAATGTCTCTCTATCTCTCCACTGTCCATTTCTATTCTAGCTCTCCTTCTGTTTTACCAACTGCTACCGTTTCCTGCTGAGAAGATCTTAAGTTCTGATGAATGCAGGGGAAAGATATGTTCAAATTCAATCTAAACTTCCTCAATCGTTCTTGTTGGAGTCACATTAAAAAACATCAGATAAGAGCCAGATTCAGGACCAAATATGAGATGGGGTTGAAATATGACTACCGAGAAAAAAAAAAAAAACAAACTCAGATGGGGGCCATTAATGGGCCAATTCTGAGCCATTCCACTTTTTTTTTAAAGCCCTGACTACAAAAAAAATTAAATTTAGGCCAAGTCTTTTCTGCAGTTGCAAAACCTTGTATGTCTCTACTTCTACTCACCTCGTCCAAAAATGGCCAAAATGAGCAGATTATAATATACATCATATGACCATGATTTTGAAATATACTAAAACATTAGAACAATCACTACCTTGAAAGGTTGGTGAGATATTTTCGGTTTCTGGTCTGGTTGTCTTTGAGTTTTTGTTTCCAGGTTTGTTTGTTGGTTGAACTTTTCCTCCTGATATTTCTGGAAACAAGAACAAAGTGTCAGAAACCAAAACTGTTCATATGTTAGTCTTTAAAACTCTTTCAAAGTATTAGACGGATTAAATAAATATATCAGTTGATTTTGGTCATTAATAACAATCCGATTATTAATACATGAGAAAACAGTCCTGTTGTGTCCAAATCCTGAATCTAATCCTAGTTCCTTGTGATGTCAGTGATCTTCTTCAGTTCATCATCTTCTAACCTGTTTCTCACCTGAGGACTGAAGACTGAAGTTAAACTCTTCATCAGTAACAGTATCAGTCACTTTACACTGAGGGAACTCAGACCCTGATGATAAAGAGACAGTAGCAGAGCAGCCAGTCTCTGATGGTGGTTCTTTGTTGTCCACATCCTGATTAAACCACTT
>JAGKQL010000007.1:5138484-5157903 GCA_018398635.1 Cyprinodon brontotheroides | reverse complement strand
GTCTTCAGTCCTCAGGTGAGAAACAGGTTAGAAGATGATGAACTGAAAGAAGATCACTGACATCACAAGGAACTAGGATTAGATTCAGGATTTGGACACAACTGGACTATTTTCTCACTTATTAATAATCGGATTGTTATTAATGACCAAAATCAACTGATATAGCTATTTAATCTGTCTAATACTTTAAAAGAGTTTTGAAGACTAACATATGAACAGTTTTGGTTTCTGACACTTTGTTCTTGTTTCCAAAAAAATCAGGATGGAAAGTTCAACCAACGAACAAACCTGGAAACAAAAACTCAAAGACAACCAGACCAGAAACCGAAAATATCTCACCAACCTTTCAAGGTAGTGATTGTTCTAATGTTTTAGTATATTTCAAAATCATGATCATATGATGTATATTATAATCTGCTCATTTTGGCCATTTTTTGACGAGGTGAGTAGAAGTAGAGACATACAAGGTTTTCCAACTGCAGAAAAAAATTTGGCCTAAATTTGATTTTTTTTGTAGTCAAGGCTTTTAAAAAAAAGTGGAATGGCTCAGAATTGGCCCATTAATGGCCCCCATCTGAGTTTTTTTTTTTTTTTTTTCATTTCGGTAGTCATGTTTCAACCCCATTCATATTTGGTTCTGAATCTGGCTCTTATCTGATGTTTTTTAATCTGACTCCAACAGGAACGATTTAGGAAGTTTAGATTGAATTTGAACATCACTTTCCACTGCATTCATCAGAACTTAGATCTTCTCAGCAGGAAACGGTAGCAGTTGGTAAAACAGAAGGAGAGCTGGAATAGAAATGGACAGTGGAGAGACAGAGAGACATTAGAGCTCTTTAATAAACAGATATAAACTTTCTCCTTGTTTCTAGAAATATCAGGAGGAAAAGTTCAACCAACAAACAAACCTGGAAACACAAACTCAAAGACAACTAGACCAGAAACCAAAAATGTCTCACCAGCCTTTCAAGGTAGTGATTGTTCTAATGTTTTAGTATATTTCAAAATCATGATCATATTATTTAATTATAATCTTCTCATTTTGGCCTTTTTGGCTCTAGAATTAGGGAATAAAATCATGAAATAAGATTTAAAAAAAAAATCTGATAAAACTTTACTTATAAGTTAAACTTATACATTTAAAACACTCTATGCTGCATTTCATTACAAAATATTTAGAAACTTTGTTTCTTATTTTTCTTGGAAACTGAACAAATGAAGCCACTCCAGGAAACAAGGACCCAAAGCAAACAGTTGGGAGCAGGAGAACTTCTGTCACAACAAATCAAGGTTTGGCCCAGTTATACTCAGTAAATTAATATGAATATATATATGAGTGGTTTGTCTTGAGCTTCTGTTATCATGTTGTTGTTATTTCAGTCATCTTTATACATTCTGTGGTGATCATCACATGGAAAGTTAGGGATCAGAGTTCTGACTGATAAAACCAGAAATACATCTTTCTGAATGATCATTCTGGGATAAATCAGATTGACAGTTTTACAAGACATCATCAATGTTCATAAAAGTCACTTCATCCTCCATAGGCTGGGACATTTTAGAGCTTTGATGAATTTATTGCCATTGTCGAGGTTATTTTGTTGGATATACCTTAGAATTAGTGAATGTTGTCAACCTCACCTGCAATAGTGTCATGATTATAACAGCCTTTAAATCGTCTATTCCAGGGCTGCTTTCCTTCTTTTCATGCCATGTGGATGTATCTAATGGAAAGTAAAATAGTGTCTGTACCTCCACTCTGGAATCACCATCTTTCCCCCTGAAGCAGCCATTGCTGCAGCTCACCTCTGCTAGTTTCTCTAAGCAGGGCTGCTGTGTGAGTGTGAGGTTTATAGGGAAACTAGCTGAACAGTGACTGAGTGAACTTTTCCTGGTCAGAGAAAGAATCAGAATGAAACAGCAGCAACAGTTCAGGGTAAAATCATGAAGTCATTTCTCTTTGTTTTAAAATAAACAATAAATCTAGTTTATACTCCACACACAATCATGTTTCTCTATCCCTGTGGAGAATTTTCTTTGACTTCCATCATTTCTAACCCATTTCTACAGCCTAACTGTGACCCTAAACCTAAGCATTAAGTGTTCATGCCTAATCCTAACCTCATCCTAAACTCAATTCATACCTTAGTCTTTAAACTCACCTTAAAACAGCATCTGTGTCCATGGCGACCAGGCATTGGTCCCTACTAGAGCAGTCGGTCCTCAGAATGTGCCATTATTTATGGAAAACGGTCCCCACACTGTAAGAAATACATGCCCCCCAACACACTCACACACAGATGGTGATTTTATATCCTCTCTCATAAATTTTCGAGTTTCTTAAATAATTTTTACCATCAGTTCTGCCTTAATTCTATGCTGACAAACAGTTTAAAAAATGAAAATCATCTGACTGCTAATAAAGTAAAATATCATTTTAACCTTTGATTACAGAACATTATTTCTTGTTTCTCTTTCAGGTTTATGGCGTATCATCATCGTCTCTGTGGGTTTAGCAGCTCTTTCTATAACGGTTGTGAGCGTCAACGTTTGGACCAGAACTAAAGGTAAGATAGAAAGAAATAAAACAGTTTTATAATCAGAATCAGAATCCTCACTTCTCTTTTGATCGATTCAACCAGTTGCTATAAATCTCAGAATATACTTAGATTTGCAAAAAATATGTTTTATTGTGTTTGTTCTCTTTTAACACCTGTTGGTGATGAAGTTAGAGATTTTAATGTCAATATTTATATTTTTAAACTCGTCTGTTTTCATCTTTGCTCATTGTTGGAAACAAACGAGGAAACTCTAAAAACAGAGCTTACCTTTCTCTATTCTGACATTAAAGATTCACAATGAAAAGAGAAATGATTATGTCGTTAATAAAGAAATGTTCCCCCTAGTCAGTGGTAACAGTGAATAAAATGAGGTGAAAAGCTGTTTGCAACAACAACCTGCTCAGGTTATCAAGCAGCCTCTCAGTAAGAGAAACACTTTGCAGGAGCAGCTCTATAGGCTGTCACTTCCACCTCTCAGGTGCTTCTAGATCTTTACCAACTGAACCCAAAGCTGCAGGAAGGAAAAGACAAACATGCAACAAGATCAGAGGCTGATTTCATGAAACCAGGATAAGGGATTAAGCCAGGATTTTCAGGAAAGCAGCAACACATCAGGTGCCATGGTGATTTATTGTGAGCAGCCAGCCTGCTACAGACCAGACTGAGAGTAAGACTCAATCCTGCTCAGTCACACTGATCAGAAACCAATGAGCTTTGATAGTGAATCTGTTACCTTATGGATGAATGTATAACTTTACTTCACACAATTCAGTAAAATTAGTGTTGCAATGCCATTTTTTGGCCCGATACCAATACCTGATACCTGGCTGTGCAGTATTGGCCGATACCATCTGTTTGAAATTGATGTGTGTGTGTATATGAAGAACTGCATACTGCTTGGATGTAAAATAATTGCCATCATGGCTTTGTCAAGCTGCTGCCTACCTTTGTGAAGCAGGGAAAAAGACTAATACAAAGTGAATCCAGTAGAACTTTTATTGCCTACCTGGAATGGGTGACAATAGTTGAATAAACTTTTGGCTCTCAAAATGGTATCAGTGTCCTATTTGTTGATACTTGCCCATAATGATACCACCATTTTAGTGCTGGATCGGGGCCCCGCCTGATACTGGTATCGGTGCAACACTAATTATAACAAAAAAGAAAACGTATAAATCATATCCTAGATCATTTTCATTAAGTTTTCAGGATTTGATCCAGAGTTTCCTGCATTAAAGGTTAAGATTTAGACAACTAAACCGAGACAGATAGCCTAGTGAACTAGCCCCAGCTGCCAGTGGCCAAAATAATTTTTGCCTGCGAGTTTGGTCAAGCTCGATCAATGCCCCAGGCCCTAGGACTGGCGGGCCAATCACAATGCAGTGATGTGTTTTGAATGTCTGGATGCAAAGCGGGCAGGGTTTTGAGGGCGTGACGACAAAGCTGCACGACGCTGGAGAAACCACAAGGAAGATGGCAACAACTATTGAACAGTAGCATGCACTGCAGCAGCAGCAGCTTTCAATGGAGCGCTCCATTAAAAGTTAAAAATTCTCTTTTCTGTTGCTGTTGTTCCATAAAAACATGTTTTGAGGTCATTTGAGGTGAAAATATTATACTTTAAAGCGTCATTATATGGTCCATTTACCGGTTTAATGCATAATTAAAAAAACTATTTCTGAAGTTGAGAGGACAGTGGCAACCAGTGGACCTCCGATGCTAATGGCAGCCAGGGCTAACCGCACCCCGTCTGCAGCGGCCCTCTCTCCGCATACTCGTGTGTGAAGGACCGCTGGCTCTTATGGCGATTTTTGACTCAGCTTTGGAATCAGTTTTGGAAGGATTAGACTTGGGGTTTTCATTGAAACGTGAGCAGGAAGAGGCTCTACGCTCATTCATTTTTGAGAAGGACGTATTCGCCATTTTACCAACAATTTGTTTGTTTGCACTCCCCCACCAGCTTTCTGTCACGCTTCCTACGTCACAGTCAGTTGCTCTCATTGGTCAGAGCGTTGGCCAATAGGCACAGACATGGTTTGAAAAACAACGGGTTGTTCTCATCAACAATCTTCCGATGTCTCATTCATCGGGGCCAGACTAAATTACACATTTAATCTCACATTTAGTCTGGTTCAACAGGCTACGAGACAGACTGAATATTAAGAGAAAATCTAATATAAATCTATAAACTGTGAGATATGCATATGTTGCCACTCTTGCTTCCATTGTTCATTTTTAGCTTAACAGTTGTTCATTTGATTTTTATATAAAATAAATCATTAAATTGTTATGTTTAGTTTATAGAAGTGGTTAGAATGTGTATTTTAGGCTGTTTGAGCATTTAGGTAATCTGCTATCGTTGTTGAATCAAAGAATCTGTGATCGACCTCATGGTCTCTGGAAGAAAACTGCAGACCTGCATTTACCTTTATTATTTACACCTGACTTGATGAAGCTGCAGGAATAAAATCAGAGGCATGTTTGAATAAACCCAGAGTCTGGTGCATGAGCCTGGGAATGTCAAAACATTTTTTTTTTTTTTTATCCCTCTGGGCCACCAGGACATCACATGTCTAAGGCTCTGGATTACTTTTGAGAAGATACTTATTCTGAGGTGTTGAAGAGTTTATTAACTGCTGCTGAAGGGTTTTTATTTCATCTGTTTCTAAAAGAAGTAATATTTGTTTTTTTTTGTTTTTATTTTTTCTGAAGAGCATAAAGAAGATGAGGATGGAGAGAACTATGAAAACACCTGAGGACTCTTTAGTCTGTTTTAAACTTTTCTCAACATCAAGGGGATGATGAGAGACATCATAAGGGGAAGTTTTCTTTTCCTTTTTTTTTGCATGCTCAGCAGATTTTAATATTTGTTCAGTTTATTAAAATGTAGCAGGGGTCTTCCAGTCCTCCAGGTCTGCTGTCCTGAACCTTTTAGATGTGTCTCTGCTTCCACACACCTGAGTCAAATGGCTGAATTACCTCCTCAGTATGCAGCCAAGTTCTCCACAGTCCTGATGATGACCTGAATATTAGACTCAGGTGAGTCAAAGTAGAGACATATAAGGTTTTCCCACTGCAGATAAATTTGGCCTATATCAGATTTTTTGGAGTCAAGGCTTTTTAAAACAAGTGGAATGACTCAGATTTGGCCCATTTCAGGCCCCCATCTGATTTTATTCTAGCCACATTTGAGCCACATTCACATTTAGTCCTGAATCTGTCTCTTATCTGATCTTTTGTAAACTGACTCCAACAGGAACGATTGAGGGAGTTTAGATGTAACTTGAACATCACTTTCCACTGCATTCATCACAACTTAGATCTGCTGAGCAGGAAACACTATCAGTTGGTAAAACAGAAGGAGGGCTGGAATAGAACTGGACAGTGGAGAGACAGAGAGACATTAGAGCTCGTTAATAAACAGATAAAACTTTATTCAGGTTAAAGATTGATATAATCTTCTTGAAAGTTAGATGTAGTTTTTACAACTCTCCTCAGCTGCTCTGAGTGTTAAAGTGGGACAGTCGTCATAGTTGTCCATTGTAGGTGTTCCTCGGTTTTTAAAAATGGCGCGCACCTGCACTGAATCAAGATGGATGACCACACAGATAGCCGGAAAGGCATACCAAGGACCAATCACAGCTGCTTTTTGTCTGCGCACTTCCGCTTGTCTGACGTGTAGTCAGGATTTTTTTGAGATGACGTCAGAAGCATAAATTGGCCTTTAGAGTCCAATTTAAAGGAGAGGATTGAACTACAACTGTGGGCGGGTGGGTGTTATGAAACTCATAAAATGGCCGCTCCTAACATGGCAAAAGGGGAGTGCTGGTCTACAGATCTCAAGATAATGGGTTTTAAGACTCAGAAAAGCATGTGGTTGCACTAGACTAAAGATGACTTAAAAGGCTCTCAGTTTGCTTTAACATGCTAACCTCAGGACAAAGGAACCAGGAAATCAAAATGAAAGAAGCAAATAAACCCAATTGCAGCCATTCACACAACACTCTTTCATATCATGAAACCAGTGCTTAGTTTAGAAAATCAACAATTCATTAGAAATGAATGCAAAACCTAGGCTAACCCAAGCTAAGCACCTTATTCATGCATCAGATAAAATGTAAAAGGTTTTACTGTTAGTCTGTTTTGGGTGGAAGATAGAGGGGTGGGGGGGAAGCCTCAGGTCTCTGTTCGTTCCAGAACTAGTCCATTTCCATCAGTCTGATGAACCAAGGTAATTTGATGGGCTTTAATTAATTGGCTTCCTCAGGGGGCGTCCCTCCTGGTTCACACCCTAAAAGTTCACTGCAACTCTGACTTCTCACAGGGATGGTCCAATTTCAGTACTACAGGACAGGTGCTTAACCAAGGCGTTGGCTCTGTTTTCTCATCTGCGGTACAGAGGGTAGGGGTTGCGATGAGACACTGCAGCCAGGGGCTCTGATGGCAGGATAGAGGAAGAGGCCTGTCCGTAGACTTACTTCCAGGAGATTCCACATGGAAATTGTTTCTCCAAAAGTCCCGTTGCTTGGGTGAAAGAGGACGCTTAGCATTTAGCGTGCTGGTTTTAAAGGGGTATGATGGTGGTGGGCCTGCCTGCCTGCATCACAGCTTTTGCTTCAGCTCATTCGTCTCACAGGCGTGATGCCTGGAGGTTTGGTCTGCTCGCATGATTGTCATCTGAGCAATTGGATTTTCTGGAAGGAATGCGCACAGCAGCGCAGTCAGGGGGCCTGCTCGCACCTGCGCAGTCATGGTCTGCTCCCCATCTTAAAGTGACCAGCTGACAGTCATTCAGTGGTCAGACTGTAATTATTTCAGCAGCGTTTGTGTCACAACAACAGATCCAGAAAGGAGATTGATATCAAGTTGATTTTTTAAGTTAATTTTCTCTTCATTATCTCAATTTTTCTAGATTATTTGAACCAAACTGCACTAGAACACTTTACAATTATTCTTCACATTCATAGGGTGAAAATGCTCCTCCATAGTAACTTAGAGGAAGAATTTATTCCTGCATTTATTTGTGCCACCTTTATGCTTAAGTGCTGCACCTCAGACATGAATGCTGAAGCTTTTCTGATTAGGAGCAGAAATGCAAAACAAACAGAAAATGAGGATGATGGTAAAGCGTTGGAGGTGAAGACTTAAAATACATCAGTGATCACTTTCAATGTCAGTGTTAGGTTATGATTTTAACAGATATGAGTTTATATTAGTTGTATATTATATTATATTATATTAGTTTGGAGCCACAAACGGTTCACACTAAAGTCCGATCTGGGCAAAGTTCTAATTAAATGGAAACAACCAAACAAAAAATTGGATTTCAGAAAAATATAATGGATATGAGCATTAAGAACTGCAGTGGGAACATAGTCTAAAAGGTGCTGAACACTGGAGCTCTAGGGCCCGAACTGAAGACCCCTGAGTGTCAGATGATATTTCACTTCAACATGGAGAAAATCAAACATCAACTTAAAGTATCATGAAACAAACACAGTATTAATGTTTGTTTAAATGTGTGATGTTACAGTATCAGTGTATGTGAACTTTGAATGAGTTCTGAGGTTTGAAAATGAAATCTGTTTAAGAAAATCTGCTAAATGCTTTTAAGTGTAAAGCTGAGATGAGCTGAGAGGTTGTTTGGTTGATGACATCATTGTGTGGCTGAAGCATCACAACAGGCTGCCTGGTTTAACAGAGAGTTTATGTGAAAATATTCTAGTTTATCATTTTATTTATCATATACTGAAAATGTTTTAAGGTCTTAATGCATTTAAAATGAGTTTTCAAAAATTTAAGATTCCTTGTATTTTTGTTTTTTACATCTCTATTTTCTAATGTCTTTTTTCTTTTTTTTTTGGTGTCCGAAGATTTTAATACCTATGAGTAGTTCTAGTTGGTTTTTGTTCCACAAATGTGACATATGTGTTATAATGTAGCTGTAGCTTTAAAATAAACTGAGTTGCTGTGTCTATTAATGTCTGTTAATGTCACCCATCAATGTGTTAACTACGTATATTTCTCTGTTCATTGTGGGTTAAAACCTCCAGAGCTCTGCTGCTGCTGTTCACCACATTCTCATCAATCACTTCCTCTTCAGTTCATAGAAAAACACTTCAGAGGTTAAACTGGAAACCAGCAGGTTTTAAAAGTAAAATACAATCTTACCAGTGTGACTGATCTATGAAATTAGACATTTGATCTGCTGCTCTTCATCAACACAGATCAGATCTCCTGGATTTATCTGATTGATTCTCCAGGTTTCTAAAACATCTAAACAAAAGAAGAAGTGCATTTCTCACATTTATCTAAAGTAAAAATATTCACACACTGATCTACTTCCTCTTTTGTTGACTTCTTGCATGTCGCTGTCTTTAATGTCCTATAATGAGCCTGAACAAATAAGCTCTCACAATGTTTAAGTTTCTATTTTTTACAGCAGCTTTTCA
The DNA here is from genome assembly GCA_018398635.1 of Cyprinodon brontotheroides. Classification (NCBI taxonomy): domain Eukaryota; kingdom Metazoa; phylum Chordata; class Actinopteri; order Cyprinodontiformes; family Cyprinodontidae; genus Cyprinodon; species Cyprinodon brontotheroides. The sequence continues at coordinate 5,148,887 of JAGKQL010000007.1, read as the reverse complement.
TTTAAATATGGATCTTTTTATTAAAAGAATTAGAATAAAGAGTTGATGATTTAGTCTTTCATCCTCAGTTAAAACAAAAAGATGTTTTTACCAAATAAAGCAGCAAGACGCCCATCAGTCAGAGTGAGGAAGTGGTGAGTCTCAGGAAGTAGAAGCTACATGTGTGTTCAGGAGGCAGTCAGACAGTTCTGAGGGTGAGAGCAACAGACGCACGATGGCTCAACTCAGATGGATTCAAGGGTTTTTATTAATGATCCTGCAGCTCACAGGTAGGAAGACTGAAAACCTTTGCATAGAGCTATAAATGATAGATCTGCTTTATCCACTGTGTCTGTGTTCAGATTGAATATTTCTGGTTCTGTTTTATCTTCTAACAGTCGCTGCAGATCAAACATCTGTTTTAAAGAGAGCTGGAGATGAAGTCACATTGAAATGTTCAACAGTGATCGATGGTCAACAGAAGTGTAACAGCACTACATGGACCTTCACTGATTCAGGAAACAGAGCAGCAGTAGAGCTGGTTAACCTCGGTCAGATTAATAATGACATCACTAAAGCAGACAGACTGAGTCTAACAGCAGACTGTTCTCTGGTTATAAAGAAGGTCAGAGAGGAAGATGCTGGACGTTATATCTGTCAACAATGGGAATATAGAGGAGCACACAGACCAGTTCATCAGTCTGCTGTAGATCTGTCTGTTCTTAACAGTGAGTATCAATATTTGCTAAATGACTTGATTTTGTACTTCGAAGTTAAAACATTTTGTTGCAACATGTGGAGTTGATTAGTGATGGAGGTCATTTGTCTGATTTAGTCATTTATTGTTTTAGTCTTCCTCAGTAATTAAACAGGAGAATCAGAGGGTCAGATTAAGCTGCTCTGTGGTGACCTTTGACCTCTGTAGATACAAAGTGAAATGGTTTAATCAGGATGTGGAGCTATAAATTGATAGATCTGCTTTATCCACTGTGTCTGTGTTCAGATTGAATATTTCTGGTTCTGTTTTATCTTCTAACAGTCGCTGCAGATCAAACATCTGTTTTAAAGAGAGCTGGAGATGAAGTCACATTGAAATGTTCAACAGTGATCGATGGTCAACAGAAGTGTAGCAGCACTACATGGATCTACACTGATTCAGGAAACAGACCATCAGTAGAGCTGGTTGACCTCGGTCAGATTAATAATGACATCACTAAAGCAGACAGACTGAGTCTAACAGCAGACTGTTCTCTGGTTATAAAGAAGGTCAGAGAGGAAGATGCTGGACATTATTTTTGTCAACAATGGGAATATAGAGGAGCAGACAGACCAGTTCATCAGTCTGCTGTAGATCTGTCTGTTCTTAACAGTGAGTTTTAATATTTGTTAAATTATTGTTTTTGTACTTAAAAGTCAAATCATTTTATGCAGCAATATGTGGAATTGATTAGTGATGGAGGTCATTTGTCTGATTTAGTGTTTTATTGTTTTAGTCTTCCTCAGTAATTAAACAGGAGAATCAGAGGGTGACATTTTGGACTGCTCTGTGGTGACCCTTGACCAATAATAGGATGTAAACAACATGTTTAATAATTTACTATCCAGCAGCCGCTTCTTTTTTCACTCTCGCCCAGCTTCTCTGCCTGAGTAGCTGCAGCTGCCTGCTCTTTCCTGTCCCTTTCACATAGCAGCGCATGCAGCTGTGCTGCGCTCTCGGTTTAACTCTCTGATTATTCTGCCTTAAGTTCCGCCTTCTCTCTTTCTGATTGCGTGCTTTCTAGCGAATGCCAGTATGTGCTTGGAGCGCGGGTGCTTGGAGCGCGAAAAAAAGACGCTAAAATAAAATAAATTAATATTGGGCTACGAAACTAGTCTGAATTAAAAAAAAAAAAAATATTATCTACGCTAAAACACGGGCGAAAGCTTCTGATTGGAGTTCTGTAAAGAAGCAGGGGAGAGAGTTTTTATTGATTTGTGGAACTTAAGAAATGTAAGAGTTAACAACGTTAGGATTGTCTTTTATCTTTTAGATCAATCAGATGGCAAAAGGCTCCTTAAAGAAGATCTTTTTATGAAATGAAACCAGGTGAAACAGAAACGTTTCCTTTGGAGGTTCTGGATGGAGAATATTGACAGATAAAAACTTTTTTTTTTTTACTTTGTAAATGCAAAATGTTTACATATTTTTACAATCTTGGTATAATTCACTCTGCTCTAAATGGGTTAGGCGGCTCTGTCAGCTAAAGGCACATTTTTAGTGGCCCCTATACTCCAGTTAGCGATTAATCAATTACTAAATTGGTTTACGATTATTTAAAAAAAATTTCTTAATATATGATTAATTGTTTTTAGATAAAATACATGAAATTAGCTACACAGAGTAACCACAGCCCAGATGTACAACTTCTAATATTAATATTTTAAATGCTCAGTGTCAGTTCCTCTTATAGCTCCAGTGCACATGTAAATACAATACATTTATTTGCTGTCCCTTGAATGTATTTTGCATGATACAGAGAGATATTAGATTAAAAAAAATAAGAGTTGGGTTTACCTCTGCACAATTCTCTATCTTCAGAAGAAAACACAGGATAAATCAACATATTATAGACTTTCTTTGGTTAAACAGACACTGTCTTAGTTGCAGGTAAATTTAGCCTGCAATCCCTTTTTGAAGTGGAAAAAAGTGCTAATTCAACATTTATCCAGAGCTCATTGCAGCCACTAATGCATTGATAAATAGACCTGTATTGCCATGTATGGATTTCACTTCTTTTCTTTTATTAACAGATTGCAGAGTTTGCACTTTAATTTCAAGTCTATCTTATGCAGCAATATGATGATGTGATTATTGACACAAGCTGCATTTGTCTGATTTAGTCTTTTATTGTTTGAGCTTGCTGTTATTTGATGTAGATAGTTTGTATTTAGATACTACTTGTTACTTCAATAAAATTGGAACATTTTAAGATTGTTTCATATTTCATTAGCATTGTGTTGGGGCGATGGGGACAGGCGGGGCTTGAAAATTCCCCCTTGTCCAAAGTGGGGAATGACCATCAGGGTCTGAGTTCCCTCAGTGTAAAGTGACTGATACTGTTACTGATGAAGAGTTTACCTTCAGTCTTCAGTCCTCAGGTGAGAAACAGGTTAGAAGATGATGAACTGAAGAAGATCACTGACATCACAGGAAACTAGGATTAGATTCAGGATTTGGACACAACTGGACTCTTTTCTCAGACTTTTAGTTACAATCGGCAGAGATGGCAAAATTACTCACTTTCTGTACTTGAGTAAAAGTACAGATACTTGTTTAAAAAATACTCTGGTAAAAGTGGAAGTACTGATTAAGTTCTTCTTTACTCAAGTAGAAGTAACAAAGTACAGGCTTGTAAGAAATTTACTTAAAGTATAAAAGACAAAAAGTAGAAACCACTTTTTCATTGCATTTGCCTACATTTTAAATGGATGTCTGCCAATGGGACTAGATCTCCGTCGTGTTCATTTTCAATCATCTCGTTATCCATACTACTATGCTAGCATCGCCACCAAGCTGCAATGATTTGCCTTGAATGAATACCGCCGAATCTGTCGATTCATCTTGTAGGGTGCGTGTCAAATGCAACAACGTAGATTCCCATCAATTAGATTGAATGGAGTCTGGTATTTGATGGCGTGAAAAATAATAATGGCAACTCCCATTGAAATGATTCAAAACTAAAGTAACAAGCCAATTTTTTAAAATGTAAGAGGTAGAAAGTACAGAATTTGTGTAAAAATGTAAGGAGTAGAAGTAAAAAGTGACGCCATAAAAATAAGTGGTAAAGTAAAAGTAAAAATATCACTATCAGAAAAATCTACTTGAGTACAGTAACAAAAGGTATTTGTACTTCCGCTTACTTCCCATCTCTGACAATCGGATTGTTATTAATGACCATAATCAACTGATATAGTTATTTAATCCGTCTAATACTTTGAAAGAGTTTTAAAGACTAACATATGAACAGTTTTGGTTTCTGACACTTTCTTCTTGTTTCCAGAAATATCAGGAGGAAAAGTTCAACCAACAAACAAACCTGGAAACACAAACTCAAAGACAACCAGACCAGAAACAGAAAATATCTCACCAACCTTTCAAGGTAGTGATTGTTCTAATGTTTTACAAATATTTCAAAATCATGATCATATGATCTAAATTATAATCTGCACATTTTGGCCTTTTTTGTTTCTAAAATGAGGGAATAAAATCATGAAATAAGATTTAATAAAACCATCTGATAAAACTTTACTCATAAGTTAAACCTTTACATTTAAAAGACACTATGCTGAATTTCATTACAAAATATTTAAAAACTTTGTTTCTTATTTTTCCTGGAAACTGAACAAATGAAGCCACTCCAGGAAACAAGGACCCAAAGCAAACAGTTGGGAGCAGGAGAACTTCTGTCACAACAAATCAAGGTTTGGCCCAATTATACTCAGTTATGAATATATGAGTTGTTTGTCTTGAGCTCCTGTTATCATGTTGTTATTTCAGTCATCTTTATACATACTGTGGTGATCATCACATGGAAAGATAGGGATGAGAGTTCTGACTGATAAAACCAGAAATACATCTTTCTGAAAGATAATTTTCTTAGATAAATCAGATTGACAGTTTTAAAAGACATCATCAATGTTCATAAAAGTTACTTCATCCTCCATAGACTGGGACATTTTAGAGCTTTGATGAATTTATTAGCATTGTCGGGGTTATTTTGTGGGATATATCTTAGAATTAGTGAATGTTGTCAACCTCACCTGCAATAGTGTCATGATTATAACAGCCTTTAAATCATCTATGCCAGGGCTGCTTTCCTTCTTTTCATGCTATGTGGATGTATCTAATGGAAAGTAAAATAGTGTCTGTACCTCCACTCTGGAATCACCATCTTTCCCCCTGAAGCAGCCATTGCTGCAGCTCACCTCTGCTAGTTTCTCTAAGCAGGGCTGCTGTGTGAGTGTGAGGTTTATAGGGAAACTAGCTGAACAGTGACTGAGTGAACTTTTCCTGGTCAGAGAAAGAATCAGAATGAAACAGCAGCAACAGTTCAGGGTAAAATCATGAAGTCATTTCTCTTTGTTTTAAAATAAACAATAAATCTAGTTTATACTCCACACACAATCATGTTTCTCTATCCCTGTGGAGAATTTTCATTGACTTCCATCATTTCTAACCCATTTCTACAGCCTAACTGTGACCCTAAACCTAAGCATTACGTGTTCATACCTAATCCTAACCTCATCCTAAACTCCTAAATTCATACCTTAGTCTTTAAACTCACCTTAAAACAGCATCTGTGTCCATGGCAACCAGGCATTGGTCCCCCACTAGAGCAGTTGGTCCTCAGAATTTCTTACATTGTGTTGGTCCACAATGTAAGAAATACTGCACCCCCCCCAATAAACAAACACAAATGTTGATTTTGTGTCTTCTCTCATACATTTTTGAGTTTATTCAATAATCTTTTAACTCAATTCACAACTTAGTTCTACAGGTAAAAGCCAGTAAATTTAAAGAATATTTTTAGAAAAACTTGATTTATTTAAGTAATTGGTGCCTAAAACGTGTAACTTGTACATCATATTTATTCATTGCACACAGACTGATGCATTCAAATGTTTATTTAATTTAATTTTGATGATTTGAAGTGGCAACAAATTAAAATCCAAAATTCCGTGTGTCACAAAATTATTACATACTGTAGCTTTAAGGCTAATACAAAAAAGGGATTTTTTTAGAAATGTTGGCCAACTGAAAAGTATGAAAATGAAAAATATGAGCATGTACAATACTCAATACTTGGTTGGAGTGCCTTTTGCCTCAATTACTGCATTAATGCGGCGTGGCATGGAGTCGATGAGTTTCTGGCACTGCTCAGGTGTTATGAGAGCCCAGGTTGCTCTGATAGTGGCCTTCAACTCTTCTGCGTTTTTGGGTCTGGCATTCTGCATCTTCCTTTTCACAATACCCCACAGATTTTCTATGGGGCTAAGGTCAAGGGAGTTGGCTGGCCAATTTAGAACAGAAATACCATGGTCCGTAAACCAGGCACAGGTAGATTTTGCGCTGTGTTCAGGCGCCAAGTCCTGTTGGAACCTGAAATCTCCATCTCCATAGAGCAGGTCAGCAGCAGGAGGCATGGGGTCACTCTAAAACTTTCTGCTGGTAGGCGGCTGCGTTCCGACCCTGTGGATCTCAGGAAACAGAGTGGACCGACACCAGCAGATGACATAGCACCCCAAACCATCACTGATGGTGGAAACTTTACACTAGACTTCAGGCAGCGTGGATCCTGTGCCTCTCCTGTCTTCCTCTAGACTCTGGGACCTCTCGATTTCCAAAGGAAATGCAAAATTTGCTTTGGTCAGAAAACTATGACTTTGGACCACTCAGCAGCAGTCCAGTCTCTTTTTTTCCTTAGCCCAGGTGAGATGCTTTTTTCGTACGCTGTTTTCTTGGTCAACGGTGGCTTGACACGAGGTATGCAGCAGTTGAAACAGCGCGAAAAGCGTCTCTTCAAGGTGTCTCTTGAAGCACAGACTCCAGCAGCTGTCCACTCCTTGTCAATCTCCCCCACATTTTTGAATGGGTTTTTTTTCACAATCTTGACTAGGGCGCGGTGATCCCTATCGCTTGGACACTTTTTTCTGACCACAGTTTTTTCCTTCCCTTTGCCTCACTATCTTTATTAATGTGTTTGGACACAGAGCTCACGAGAACAGCCAGCCTCTTCAGCAATAACCTTTTTGTGTCTTTCCCTCCCTTGTGCAATGTGTAGATGGTTGCCTTTTGGACAGCTGTCAAATCTGAAGTCTACCCCATGTTTATGTAAAGCTTCAAGAACTGGACCCTGAGAGACCATTTAAAGTCCTTTGCAGGTGTTTTGAGTTAATCCAGCTGATTAGTTTGTAGCTTTTTGAGGTGTCTTTTAAAAATTTAACCCTTACACAATATTCGAATTTTGTGACACACAGAATTTTGGATTTTCATTTGTTGCCACTTCAAATCATCAAAATTAAATGAAATAAACATTTGGAATGCATCAGTCTGTGTGCAATGAATAAATATAATGTACAAAGTTACACCTTTTGAATGCAATTTCTGAAATAAATCAAGTTTTTCAAAATATTCTAATTTACTGGCTTTTACCTGTATGCTGACAGACAGTTTAAAAAATGAAAATCATCTGACTGCTAATAAAGTAAAATATAATTTTAACCTTCGATTACAAAACATTATTTCTTGTTTCTCTTTCAGGTTTATGGCATATCATCATCGTCTCTGTGGGTTTAGCAGCTCTTTCTATAACAGTTGTGAGCATCAACATTTGGACCAGAACTAAAGGTAAGATAGAAAGAAATTAAACAGTTTTATAATCTGTTGAATCAGAATCCTCACTTCACTTTTGATCGATTAAACCAGTTGGTATAAATCTCAGAATATACTTTAATTTGCAAAAAATCTGGTTTATTGTGTTTGTTCTCTTCTAACACCTGTTGGTGATGAAGTTTGAGATTTAATGTCAATATTTATATTTTTAATCTCGTCTGTTTCCGTCTTAGCTCATACAATTCAGTAAAAATTTGTGTTGCGCCAATGCCATTTTTTGGCCCTGATACCTGACTGTGCAGTACTGGCCGATACCATCTGTTTGAAATTGATGTGTGTGTATATATGAAGAACTGCATAGTACTTGGATGTAAAATAATTGCCATCATGGCTTTGTCAAGCTGATGCCTACCTTTGTAAAGCACGTAAAAAAATAATACTAGTGAATCCAGTAGAACTTTTTATTGCCTACCTGGAATGGGTGACAATAGTTGAATAAACTTTTGGCTTTTAAAATGGTATCGGTGCCCTATTTGTTGGTACTCGCCGATACCGATACCACCATTTTAGTGAAGTATCAGGGCCCCGCCCCGATACTGTATCGCTGCAACACTAGTTAAAACGACAAAAACATGCAACCATTAATGACACATATATTTGTGTTATATATATAATTTAGTCTTTGTTTCTGGACAGGAAGACAAAGAATTGAAGCTTATTTAATCATACCCTTCTCACCTTGTGCATGTTGTGTTATTTTTCATCTGTCTACATTAAAAGTCTCTAATATATATTCTTTTATATTAACTTATCTCATTATTCCAACTATAATTTTAACATATATAATGTAATATAAATCCCTTTAATTTCCCACAATGGGAAAATTCCCTCTGTGCATGTTGACCTATCCCCTTGGTGTTAGGTGGGCTGCCATTGTTTGATGCTTGGGGACTAATCAGGTGTTTTGCTCAGGGCTACTTGCAACCTTCTCAGGGCACAAACACACTGCTCTGACCCACTAGGCCAACACTCCCCCAATATTTATTAAGTCTATAATTTTCTATGTAGTCATCATTAATGTTTGCTGGGGTTTTGTTGTTGTTGTTTTTTTTTTTTTTTTTTTTTTTTTTTTTAGCAAACAGCTGTTTTTCCACTTTTGACAGAAAGGTCTTTCTTAGACTATTGTTGTGGTGAAAGAATTAGACAAAAGCACACAAATTTCCCACCAGTTACCTCCATGAGCTTTACTGCCTTTCTGGGGATGACATCTGCTACCAGTGCAGACTGCTGGGTCTGGAAATTCATGACTTTATCATAAAAAAGATCTGTGTTTGACTCTGATGTTCTGCTAGTGGTTTGTTCCTGTAGGCAGCAGGAGATGCTGAAAGTCTGAGCAAAGACACTATTTGCTGCATTAATAGAGGACTGTATTTGGCAATAAGAGGAGATACACACATCTTATAACCTTCATAAGCCACAGGAAAACAGAAATACATGAAGTAAGGGTTCTATAAACTGGACTACTTTTTAACATTTTTAATACAGGATTCCTTCATGCTGTTGTTATGCTTGAACACACATTGAGAGATAACATCCCTCTGGAGCACATGGAGGGGATTTTTAATATTGTAACAAAACAGCAATCTTATATACCATATTATAGATAATTTTCATGAAGTTTTCAGGGTTTGATCCAGAGTTTCCTGCATTAAAGGTTAAGATTTAGACAACTAAACCTGAGACAGACTGAATATTAAGAGAAAATCTAATATGAATCTATAAACTGTGAGATATGCATATGTTGCCATTCTTGCTTCCATTTTTTATTTTTAGGTTAACATTTGTTCATTTGAGAATTATATAAAATAAATCCATAAATTGTGGCATTTACTTCATAGAAGCGGTTAGAATGTGTATTTTAGTCTGTTTGGGCATTTAGTTAATCTGCTATTGTTACTGAATCAATGAATCTGTGATCGACCTCATGGTCTCTGGAAGAAAACTGCAGACCTGCATTTACCTTTATTATTTACACCTGACTTGATGAAGCTGCAGGAATAAAATCAGAGGCATGTTTGACCAAACCCAGAGTCTGGTGCATGAGCCTGGGAATGTCAATTTCTTTTTTTTTTTTTTTTTTCTTTATCCCTCTGGGCCACCAGGACATCAGTTGTCTAAGGCTCTGGATTACCTTTAAGAAATTACTTAGTCTGAGGTGTTGAAGAGTGATTAAGTGATTCCATTAACTGCTGCTGAAAGAGTTTTTATTTCATCTGTTTCTATAAAGAAGTAATATTTGTTTTTCTGTTTTTACTTTTTCTGAAGAGCATACAGAAGATGAGGATGGAAAGAACTATGAAAACGCCTGAGGACTCTTTAGTTTGTCTTAAACTTTTCTCAACATCAAGGGGATGTTGAGAAACATCATAAGGGGAAGTTTTCTTTTTTCTTTTTTTGCATGCTTAGCAGATTTTAACATTTGTTCAGTTTATTCAAATGTAGCAGGGGTCTTCCAGTCCTCCAGGTCTGGTGTCCTGAACCTTTTAGATGTGTCTCTGCTTCCACACACCTGAGTCAAATGGCTGAATTACCTCCTCATTATGCAGCCAAGTTCTCCACAGTCCTGATGATGACCTGAATATTAGACTCAGGTGAGTAGAAGTAGAGACATATAAGGTTTTCCCACTGTAGACAAATTTGGCCTTAATCCGATTTTTTTGGAGGCTATGGATGACTGAGGTCCTCACCCTATCTCTAAGGGAGAGCCCAGACACACTACGGAGAAAATGCATTTCGGCCATTTGTATCCGGGATCTCATTCTTTTGGTCAAGACCCAAAGCTCATGACCATAGCTGAGGATAGGAACATAGATCAACCAGTAAATCGATAGCTTTGCTTTTTGGCTCAGCTCCCTATTCACCACCACAGACCGGTACAGTGCATGCTTCACAGCAGACGCTGCACCAATCCACCTATCGATCTCCAGCTCCTTCTTCCCCTCATTCATGAACAAGACCCCAAGATACTTAAACTCCTCCACTAGGAGCAGTA
>JAGKQL010000007.1:5123099-5135748 GCA_018398635.1 Cyprinodon brontotheroides | reverse complement strand
ATGAACTGAAGAGGAAGTGATTGGTGAGGATGTGGTGAACAGCAGCCACAGAGCTCTGGAGGTTTTAACCCACAATGAACAGATAAATATACGTAGTTAACACATTGATGGGTGACAACAACAGACATTAATAGACATAGCAACTCAATTTATTTTAAAGCTACAGCTACATTATAACACATATGTCATATTTGTAGGAAAAACCCCAACTAGAACTACTCATAGGTATTAAAATCTTCGGACACAAAAAGACATTAGAAAATAGAGAAGTAAAAAACTAAAATACAGGGAATCTTAGATTTTTTTAAAACTCCTTCTACACGCATTAACACCTTAAAACATTTTCAATTTATGATAAAAAAAAGATAAACTAGAATATTTTCACATAAAGTTTCTGTTAAACCAGGCAGCCTGTTGTGATGCTTCAGCCACACAATGATGTCATCAACCAAACAACCTCTCAGCTCATCTCAGGTTTACAGCTTTAGCATATTTTCTTAAACAGATTTCATTTTCAAACATCAGAACTCATTAAAAGTTCACATACACCGATACTGTAACATCACACATTTTAACAAACGTAAATACTTTGTTTCCGTCATTAAGCGTTGGTTTCACTAGCCCATATGCAGACTCACAGACACAGAGGGAGGATAAAAGTCCAATATTTATTGGAAACCAGAGGAATCTTACAGGTTCAAGGCTCAGACAGGCATGGTGGCACAGGTAAGACACCGCGATCCAGCACAGAGAGAAAATCACATACAGCATATAGGGAGCTTCGCTTAATCCCAGCAGAGATATCCAAACAGCTGATCAAGCTGATCCAAGCTCCCAGGCTTGGATCCACGGGCGCCCTCTGGTGGGCAAGTCCTGGATCACCCCCCCTCAAGGGCGGGTTCCAAGCGCCCCAAAATGAAACAAATCCTCGCCCATGGGGAAGGCAAAACCAGGGATGCCAGAAAAGTCTCAGGTGGCGGGCCATGAAACCGCAGCAGAGCAGAGTCTCAAAAGCTGGGGGCCTTGGAAAGAGCGTCAACTCCGCTTCAGCAGGAAGCACCGAAAACTCTGTCTCAGCTTCCCATGAAGCCCCAGGCGACGCCGCCCGTCTCGGCCCCCGCAACTCTGCAACAGGTCCGGCCCACGTTCGCCAGCCAGGAACAGAGGGACCACCGGCTCCCACCTCAGGAACAGAGGAATCCCCGATTGTGGCTCCACCCGCATTGTGGCTCCACCCTCCCGGGCGCTCTGGAAGCTGGGCGCAGGCTCAGGGTCTCAGACGGCACAGAGCCGGCCTGGGCGCGGGTCTCCCCAGCAGACGATGCAGCATGGGCTCAGTCTCCCTAGAGGGCACAGAGAGCGAGGTCAGGGTTTCCAGACGCACAGAGCGAGCTCAGGGGTCTCCTAGACGGCACAGAGCTGGCTCCCCAGGAGCACGTAGGGAAGGAGCTCCGCGGGCGAAGTCTGCGTTGGCTGGATCGTCGGTCGCAGATGCGCTGGTTTTACTAGCCCATATGCAGACTCACAGACACAGAGGGAGGATAAAAGTCCAATATTTATTGGAAACCAGAGGAATCTTACAGGTTCAAGGCCCAGACAGGCATGGTGGCACAGGTAAGACACACGATCCAGCACAGAGAGCAATTCACACACAGCTTAAATAGGAAGCTTCCTTAATCAGCAGACTGGAACAGCTGATCAAGCTGAGTCCAAGCTCCCCAGGCTTGGATCCACGGCGCCCTCTGGTGGGCAAAGTCCCGGATCCTGACAGTTTCATGATACTTTCAGTTGAAGTTTGATTTTCTCCACGTTGAAGTGAAATATCATCAGACACTCAGGGGTCTTCAGTTCGGGCCCTAGAGCTCCGGTGTTCAGCACCTTTTACACTATGTGTGAACCGTTTTTGGCTCCAAACTAAAACACAGTTTGGCCAATAAAAGGTCATATAAGCTTCCTTCTTCTCACACAAATCCATGAAAATTAGTGGAACATTTTGAAGGAGTGCTATCTGGCTTATTGACCTGTGGGACTCCAGAAGCAGCTGATATGCCCCAACAGTCAAAGCGGCAGGTGGCTCGGCTGGTCACTGAGGCAAAATCTCGGGCGTGGGGAAGAGTTCGGAGAGAAAAACTTCTGTACGGCCTCAAAGCAATTCTAGTCCTCAGTCCGGCGTCTAAGGAGGAGGAAGCAGTCCAGTACCAACACTATTTATAGTGAGGGTGGGGTGTTGATGACCTTAAGTCAGGACATCATATGTCAGTGGGTGGAGTATTTCGAAGACCCCCTTAATCCCACCAACACGTCTTCCATTGAGGAAGCAGAGCCTGGGGGCTCCGGCTCGGGTTCTCCCATCTCTGGTGCTTAAGTCACTGAGGTGGTTAAAAAGCTCCTTAGTGGCAAGGTCCCAGGGGTGGATGAGATTCTACCTGAGTACCTTAAGGCTCTGGATGTTGTTTGGCGGTGTTGGTTAACGCGGCTCTGCAACATTATGTAGACATCGGGGGCAGTTCCCCTGGATTGACAGACTGGGGTGGTGGTCCCTCTATTTAAAAAAGGGGACCGGAGGGTGTGTTCCAACTACAGAGGAATCACACTCTTAAGCCTCCCTGGTAAGGTCTATTCCGGGGTTCTGGAAAGGAGGGTCCTTCAGATAGTCGAATCTCAGATTCAGGAGGAGCAGTGTGGTTTTCGTCTTGGCCATGGATCACTGGATCAGCTCTACACCCTCAGCAGGATTCTGGGGGGTACATGGGAGTTTGCCCAACCAGTCTACATGTGTTTTGTGGATCTGGAGAAGGCATTTTGACCTTGTCTCTCGGGGGGTCCTTTGGGGGGTACTCTGGGAGTATGGAGTACCAGGCCCTTTAATAAGGGCTGTTAAGTCTCTGTACGCCCGGTGTCAGAGCATGGTCTGCATTGCAGTAAGTCGGATTCGTTTCCGGTGAGGGTTGGACTCCGCCAAGGTTGGCCTTTGTCACTGATTCTGTTCATGGGAGATCGATAGACGGATTGGTGCAGCGTCTGCTGTGAAGCATGTGCTGTACCGCTCTGTGGTGGTGAATAGGGAGCTGAGCCAAAAAGCAAAGCTCTCAATTTGTTTTTTGGACTTTTGTTTTTTGGACTCTGCTTTTGGTTTTGTGTTTTCATGCCCTCCTTTCTGGTTCCCCCACCTCTAACCCTGGGTGGGTAGTTTATCGTTTCCAGACATTTTAGGGCATCTGGGATCTGCCTGTTTTTTCCCTCTTGTGTGTGTTCATTTTCCCTTGGCTTCCTCATTGTCTCCACTTACACCTTATCAGCTCGTTAGCCGTACCTTTGTTCAGTCAGCCATTTATACTCTCCCTCGTCGCTGGTGTCTTCTCACCTCATCTCTCCCTGGCTCCTCATGCTTGTTTTCCCTTGATATCTCCATGGATTTGGGATTTTTGGATTCCCGCCTTTGTTTACTGTTTTTACCAATTAAAACTGCAGGAAATCACCTCAATTTTCTGCCTCTGCATTTGGGTCCTCAAACCTCAACCAAACTCTGACAATTAGATTTATTTTGAAATCCAAAGCCGAAAACGTTAGCCACTGTGAGTAGCGTAGGATCCTATTGCCGGCAGAGATGAGTGATAAAACAGAAATGATTTAACTTTAAAGGAATAGTACACCCAAAACATGATTAGCCTTCATTTTCTACTCACCCCCATGCTGAATAACACTCTGGAGTACTTCTTTTTTGATATCTCAAATGCAATCTGGAGATCTGAGCTTCTTGCTGTCCGCTGACATTCAAATAATGGAGAGCTATGGCCCGAGGCAGAAAAGGTCCATAAAAGTCTGGCCAAAAAACGTGTCCAATATTCCCTCTCCATACTGCTCTCGTCTCAATGTATTCCCAAGCGTCCTTATAGTAGCGGCCCGTGACTTACTCGGAACGGTTACGGAATGTTTAGAGCATAAACATTAGTGTATAGGGATTTTCCTTAAAAAGCGCCGCGTTCACGAGTCTATGAAAACCGCTGCAGACCAAACCAGATTCAGCTCGCAAAGAGACTCATGCGTCTATATCAACACTGGAAGTCGTCAGACATTTTCTTTTACGTTGTTTCTTTCTTTGCACGGGTAAACACAACGAAAGAGAAAAATGTCTAAGGGGACTTGCAGTGTTGGCAGAGCAGGCGCATTAGTTCATTGCGAGCTAGATAAGCTGGTTTTTGGTCTGCGGACTCCGTTAAGTCGTGGTGCGTAGAGCTATTCGGAAATCCTATACACTGTTTATGCTCTAAAAACGCTATCATAAATGACTTTGTTTCGAGTAAAATTATGGACGCTACCCACTCAGGACACTTGGAATACATTGGAAGCAACCTGTATGGAGGCCTCAACAAGACACAATGAACTTTTGTGGACCTTTTGTCTAGAGGCATACATAGACCTCCATTATTTGAATGTCAGCAGACAGCAAAGAAGCCTCCCAGATTTCCAGATGCATTTGAGATATCAAAAAAGTACTCAGAGTGTTGTTCAGCATGGGGGTGAGTAGAAAATGAAGGCAAATCATGTTTTGGGTGTACTATTCCTTTTAGAACATTATAGTTTAGTATACTTACTTATAGTATACTTATTTTTAAGGAGGGAAAACGAATTATATGTCTTTTTAAAATGAAAAATCTGCTTTCACATGTGCAAATGGTGATGAATTTACAGATCATGCTTCAGCAACAGATTGGGTAGTGGCAGCTTCTGCTGCTATTTCATTTGTTACCTTGTTTGGCTCAAACCAAACTTTAGTAGGCGGGAACTAAGTGTTGCTTTTCTCAATCAACTTGGAAGGTTCTGCTGAATGGTCCTCATTTCCCTGAATGGATTCATTTGGAGGGATCACAGAATGATAATATGTAAATCTGCTAAGTGCTGCAATACATCTAGATTCTAAACTTAGGAAATTAAAATGATTACATTTCAGTCTTCCTTCCTGTGAGCTGCAGGATCATCAATAAAAACCCTTGAATCCATCTGAATTGAACCAGCATGCATCAGAGGAGAGTCAACCCATGAGAGGCGCAAGTCCGATAACATACCAGGGTGGGTGTACATGGAGTGTGGAGGTCAGCCGGCTGGTCTCCTCACAGATATTTTCAACACCTCGCTGGATCACTCCATAGTGCCAGCATGCTCTGCCACCATCATTCTGGTCCCAAAAAAGCTTCAGGTCACCTCACTTATTTATTAGCAGCCTGTTTCACTGACTCCCATCATGATGAAGTGCTTCGAAAGGCTGGTTAAAGAACACATCATCTCCAGTCTCCCCCCAGCAATTGACCCGTTCCAGTTTGCCTACCGACGGAACCGCTCCAAATCAGAGAGGAGGCAGAGCAGCTGGTGGGTTGGTACAGAGATAACACCCTGAACCTGAAGAAAATGAAGGAGATCATGGTTGACTTCAGGAAGAACCGGCCTAACAACCCCCCAATGATCCTCAGGAAGCTCAGCTGTAGAGGTGGTGAGTGAGCAGCACTAAATTCCTGGGGGTGCACATCACAGACACACACTCAACTGGAATGTAAACACCACCTCACTGATCAAAAAGGGCACAAAAGCGCATGTACTTCTTGTGGAGGATGAGGAAGAGCCCACCTGCCCCCACCCACCATCACCACCTTCTACAGAAGCACCATAGAGAACATTCTGACCAGCTGCCTCACTGTGTGGTGTGGAGGCTGCAGAGCCTCAAACTGGAAGAAGGTGAGAAGACTTGTGAGAACAGCAGAGAGGTTAATCGGGGCTCCTCTTCCGTCCATTAAAGACATTTCTTCCCAGGGCCGCGTGTTCCGAACCCGTAACATTCTCAATGATCACTCACACCCCCACCATGGACTGTTCTCCCTAGTGCCCTCTGAGAAGAGACTTCACATCATACGCCGCAGATCAGGTCCTGCATCAGTTTTCCCCCACTGCCATTAGACTGCTGAATGTTGAATAAAATGGATAAAAAATGCTGAATGTTGGAAAACTGTAAATTATTTCTCAGTCTATGTTTACATTTGATCACAATTTTTACATTTTATCACTACTGCACTTGGAATGGAAATGCTTCTACTTCCTGAGACTCACCACTTCCTCACTCTGACTGATGGTGTATATTCACTTTATAATTTTTTTGATTTTAAGAGAAAGACTGACTTTGGGTAATAATTTGTTTGACTTGTAGTTGCACACATACACCAGAAGGTGGCACATTACTCCATGAGACGCCATAGTGAGGTTGTAGGCTCTCCTTCAATACGGCAGAAACAAGGCATGGAGAAACTTCACCTGTCGCTTGTCTCATTTATTCTCCTGTTTTACAGGTTAATAAAAGAGTAAACCACATGAAATGGGTCAGAAAGTACTTTTGAGAAACACAGCTAAATGTCCACTGTACCAATCAGTTGGTAAACACTGCATTTTTGTTGAGTTTCGGGTTGGTGAAAAGATGTGAAAAAGTAAGGGAAAAGTACAGGTGCCATTTTGTCAATTTTGTGTTTGCTGTATTTTGTACTGAAAGCTCCTTTTATGTCATCAGCTCCTAACTGTATCCTGACATGGCTTATAGTGTTGATATGCTGTTGGCCGAGATAAATATGGGTGTACTGATGATTAAATAAAACATTAAGTGAAACTTGAAATCTGAAGCTAAAACTGTCAATAGGCATGTTTTACTTCCATGCAATGCATGAGCCGTTAAGCTAAATGGAGTTAAAGATAAAGCTAGTAAAGCTAAATATCTGTTAAAAAGCAGCCCAGCTGTGATCATTAAAAAGGTATTTTGGTTAAATAGTTTTAAATACAATAAAAAGATAAACAGCTAAAAGATATTAAAAACAGGTCATTAATACTTGAATTTTGTCAATGTAAAGGGATACTTGTAATGAGAACCATTTGTGATGCTTTGTGTTTATGTACATGTAATTGTGTTAATAAATACGGCAGAAGCGAGGCATGTTGAAACTTCACCCATCGCTTGTCTCATTCATTCTCTGTCCGCGATCTTGGTTCTGTTATGTTTTAATTTGCTTCATATTTTCTAGCTTTATTGGTTTCATTCCTATTCTGTTGCTGATGAAGTTTCTCAGTCATCCAGGTCATAGTTCAAAAAATATCCACTGGACTTGGTTTCCAAGATTTGAAGACGTTTCGCCACCTCTCCAGGAAGCTTTCTCAATTCAAATGTCTGAATCCGCAACAGATTCTAAAGAGTAGCAGAATAGAGATAGAATGAATGTCCTAAGTCTAAACCTTTAGTAGCATTATTACACTGTGTGCAGAATTTTTAGGCAAATGAGTAATTCGACCATATCATCCTTTTCATACATGTTGTCCTACTCCAAGCTGTATAGGCTTGAAAGCCAACTACCAATTAAGTACTGTAAATCAGGTGGTGTACATCTCTGTAATGAGAAAGGGTGTGGCCTAATGACATCAACTTATATGGTGCTTAGGCAATTTTTAGGCAACCTACTTACATTTGGCAAAATGGGTCAGAAAAGAGATTTGACAGACTGAAAAGTCAAAAATTGTTTGGAAATTGCCAAACTTTTGCCAACAGGGGTGCAAGAAAGCATGTTGAAAAAAGAAAACGCAAAATAACTCCCCATGAATTGAGAAGGATCAAGCGTGAAGCTGCCAAAGAAGCCATTAGCCACCAGTTGTGCCATATTTCAGAGCTAATTGAGAATGCATAAAATTCCACCGGTAAAAATTTTACCAGCAGGTGGAGCCATTGCACGCAGCTCCAAGCTGACGCCACAAGTTCCAAACCCCACAGCTCTGGAACTGTTATAGCCAGAGGTCTGAATTTTTTTGCATTTGCGGTTGACATGATGTAGAACAAATATAATACAATAAAACCTGCCTTTTCTAAAGAATGCCTTTGTTAATGCTGTTTAAAAAAGACCTATCATTTCAGAGAATAAAAAGAACATTTGAGTCTTGTTTGAACTGTCTGATGCAGGTTGGTCTGTGTTCTAGTCACCCAATTTTAATTTATATATATTAGGAAACTAGAGGCTGTTAGCTTTCAAATAATGTATTGCACGTGTAATTTTGGCTCAGAGTTCCTAAGTTATTAGCTTTCCATTTGGGTATGCAAAATAGGCAAGGATTACCCAAAATGAGGTGGATGTTAAGAGGTTAAAATATCCGATTTATCAACATCCACTCTCCTACTGATGGTGTCCAATATGTCATCAATATTGCAAAAAATATTTGCATTTTTACAATTTTGCAAAGTATCTTAACATCTGAACAATAAATGCTCTAAAAAATTTTTTGTGCTGAGATAATGTGTTAGGACATTAACCTACCGATCTCCATAAGAACTTGCATGAAACTCCAACAACCGGGGAGAGAATTTCAAGTTGCACACAGGACAAGGTAGTTTCTAAACAAAGAATTTTGCTTTCTACATATAATTATCTTTCATGTTTGTCACCATGCTTCAGAAACTCAAATAGAAAGGATAACATAAATACAGTTTTTAAATCATGTTGCATTTTGTTTTGTTTTTCTGGCTTGTTTTCCCCATTAAAACCTAACTGTGGTTTTCCTCCACCACCAGGGGTCCGTTTCAAGAAGCAGTTTTTTTTTCAACCTGAAATTTGGGAAACTGAGTTTTTGGTCTCACAAAGAGTTTCCTCAAGCTCAGTTTCAGTCACTGTAATAACATCTTCCTCAGAGCTAACCTGATCAGCAGCAGGTTTATATAACATTGTTGCACACCCCGCGACAGGGGAGGACAAAGGGGTCAATTGTCCCAGGCCCAGGATAGAGATGGGGCCCAAAATTGAAAATCTGACCATTTAAAATACAGGAAGAAGTAACTTTTGAGAAAATGTTTGAGATAAAAATATTTCATGTATTGTATTTTCATGTATTGTTGCTCTCACCCTCAGAACTGTCTGACTGCCTCCTGAACACACATTTAGCTTCTACTTCCTGAGACTCAAAACTTCCTCACTCTGACTGATGGTCCACTTGCTGCTTTATGTGGTAAAAACATCTATTTGTTACAACTATGACTTTAAATTATTTTAACAATAGGTTACACATTTCAAGAAAAAAGCTGCTGTAAAAATAGAAACCTAAACATTATGAGAGCTTTTTGTTCAGACTCATTATAGGACATTAAAGAAAATGACATGCAAGAAGTCCACAAAAGAGGAAGAAGATCAGCTTTTGAACATTTTCTCTTTAAAAAATAAAGAAATGTCAGAAATGCACTCCAAATGCACGTCAAAAACATGTTTTAGAAGCCTGGAGAATCAATCAGAGAGTCAAAAGTCTAATTTCATAGATCAGTCACACTGGTAAAATTGTATTTTACATTTTAAAACCTGCTGGTTTCCAGTTTAACCACTGAAGTATTTTTCTATGAACTGAAGAGGAAGTGATTGGTGAGAATGTGGCGAACAGCAGCAGCAGAGCTCTGGAGGTTTTAACCCACAATGAACAGAGAAATATACGTAGTTAACACATTGATGGGTGACACTAATAGACACAATGACACCGTTTATTTGAGGCTACATAAAATAATACATTTGTAGACATAAACAAATTTAACTTCTCATGAGTTTTTACAGTTTTTTTTTTTTACACTGAATTAGAAAAGTTGAGAATATCTTTAAGAAGACAGAGACTTAAGAGAGTAGATTGAAAAGCAAAATGGTCAGAAATAAAGAGATGATTCCTACAAATCCTAAAGTTATTCTACACACATCAAGACCTAATGCATTTTGAGTCATGATAAAACAGAATAATTAGAAAAAACTCCTCTCTGCTTAACCAGGCAGACTGGTGTGATGCCTCAGCCAAACAATGATGTCATCCACCAAACAACCTCTCAGCTCATCATACAACGATCAAACTGATGCTGCACCATAACATATTTGAACAAACATGAGTACCGTTTCTGATTTGTGATACTATAAGGTGATATTTGCTTCTATCCATGTTGAAGTGAAATCTACTCTGACCCAATATACACAGCCTTGACCTTAGATTTATACATATTTGTGTTCAAGAAAAGTTTAAAGCAAACTAAAGAGTCCTCA
This sequence comes from Cyprinodon brontotheroides, assembly GCA_018398635.1. NCBI lineage: Eukaryota > Metazoa > Chordata > Actinopteri > Cyprinodontiformes > Cyprinodontidae > Cyprinodon > Cyprinodon brontotheroides. The sequence continues at coordinate 5,125,672 of JAGKQL010000007.1, read as the reverse complement.
GGTGTTGTCATTGTTCTCTCCATCGTCATCTTCTTTATGCGCTTAAGGAAAAAAAAATAGAAAAACAAACATCACTTCTTTTAGAAACAGAAAAATATAAACTTTTTCAGCAGCATTTAATGGAATCACTGAATCACTATTTAACACCTTAATCTAAGTAACTCTTAAAGGTAATCCAGAGCCTTAGACATGTGATGTTCTGGTAGCTCAGAGGCCTTTTTTACAAAAGCTGAATTAAATAATTCCAGAATAGGAGATAAAGCCAGGCTCATGCATCTTAATCTGGGTTTAGTCAAATAGGACTCTGATCTTGTTGCATGTTTGTCTTTTCCTTCCTGCAGCTTTGGGTTCAGTTGGTAAAGATCTAGAAGCACCTGAGAGGTGGAAGTGACAGCCTATAGAGCTGCTCCTGCAAAGGGTTTCTCTCACTGAGAGGCTGCTTGATAACCTCAGTCAGGTTGTTGATGCAAACACCTTTTCACCTCATTTTATCCACTTTTACTTTTATTCATGGTGGACATTTTTCATCAATGGCATCATCATTTCTCTTTTCACAGAGATCTTAAATGTCAAATAATCCAAATACATCAAGCTAAGCTTTTACTATAGAGTTATGTTTCCAATAATGAGACATGTTAGTAAACAAATTGTTTAAAAATGCAAATATTGATAATAAAATCCCTAACTTTACATCAGTAACTGGTGGTAGAGGAGTACAAAGTCAAGTGATGATTTTTCAACAGATTATAAAACTGTTTTATTTCTTTCTATCTTACCTTTGAATCCGGTCCAAACGTTGACGCTGTTATAGAAAGAGCTGCTAAACCAGGGCGATGATGATAAGCCATAAACCTGAAAGGAAACAAATATATTTATTCTCTTGTCGAAGTCTAAGTAATAACAGCTTTCTTTTTACCCTATGTTTGTATTGTCTTTATTTTGTTATATTCTCTACAAAGAAATCAACGATTATATTATTTCTTTAAAATGGTTTTATATTGCATCATGTTATGGTATTTAAGTCTGAAATATAAAATAATATGCGCACAAAATATGTATGATAACCTGATGTTTTCTTTTGGGTTAAGACATTTCCTGATAAATGGGGGCTTGTTCTTGAATAAGACCTCGTTATCAGAATTTCTTTTAAGAACAATCAGCGCACTTTATCTGAATAATGTTTGATAAATTGACAGGACTGGGGACATTCTAGCGGTGATTTATTCCCAGTGAAGCTTGATGCTGTAATATATTTTTTTATTGTTCTTTCCTTCTCAGTATATTGATGTATGCTATGTACTCTCTAAAAATGTTTTTTCTCAGCTAGTTTGTCTCACTTGCAAGGCCACAAAATGTCTGAGTGGAAGATGGGTATAGACAAGACATACCTTCTTCCCATAACAAAACCACATACTTTTTCAAGGTAACTGTTTAACCAAAGTGTCTGTTATTGTTTTGACTCTGCCTTAAAAGTAAGGGAACAACTTTGTCTAAGGTTAGAACTTGGCAGACCATCATGCTGTGAATGTGAATGTCTTGTTCTCCTTTACTTTGCAAAGTAAATAAAGACTGAGTAAATCCATCAATCTCCTTTATTTAACTGGACTAAACAGTTGAAAACGTTTTTTCACACAACAGTTGGTTTCACCTTTTGTTTCAACTTCAGACAAAGATACTAACAAAACCAAAGAGTTAATATGTTCAAGTTTTCGATTTGCTGCATTAATAGTTACATGCAAAATAGAAACGTCATGAGATCAGAGATTTTGAGTAAGGTAATTAACCTGAAGCAACAAGTTTTCTCACCTGATTTAATTTTAGGGGACGAATTGTTGAAGTTGAAGAGCTGACTGGTTTCACCATGTGTGACCTCACACCTGAACTCACACCTCTGCATGTAGGACTGCTCAATAAAACAAACTGCAGCAGAGCAGTCAGACTGTTTTGACTCAGTGTTTCACATCTGTAGCTCCAGCAGGACAGTTATGCAGCCATTTCACTTCGTAATCACACCTTCCATTTGTCTTCACAGAACAAGTTAATGTCACTTTATCTGTGTCCCTTTGTTTAGTTACTGATGAGGAAACAGTAGAAGAGACATTTTACACAAAAAACTTTACCCACATTCTCAGCAAATAACTATGTTTCTGTACACAAAACATACAGAATAAGTCACAGTTCTTATTGTGGCTAAAAATGAGTTTAAATGTTTCGGACGAAATAGTAATTCTGCTGTAAAATAGCAACAACAGCACTGATAAAACAGTGAGAAAGAGAAAAATGACTTCATATTAATACTCACTGGGCCGTATTTATCAAGATCCAATTTTGCGTGCAGTAATTTGCGCTCGCAAACTGGAATTTTGCGCGAGGGGCTGAACCATGGTTTGCGGGTGATTTAACAAGAGCGATTGCGTAACTGGTGGAGGGTGCAAAGCTGTTGGAGACGCCCTATTTAAATGATGGTTTTGCGCGTGTTGTGGTTTGCGGCAAAGTAGTTTGTAGTTTGTTCAAACTAGTGCATTAAGAAATTTAAATCTTACAGTGACACCCCCACCCCCTCCAAAAAAAAA
>JAGKQL010000007.1:5028174-5068756 GCA_018398635.1 Cyprinodon brontotheroides | reverse complement strand
CCAGATTTGAATGAGAGTTGAGAAAAGCCAGATGTGTTCTGTTGAAATGTTTAGCGCTCGATAAGTGGACAGCATGTCAATTTGATCTTTGAAATAAATGCTTCTTCTCCCATCCTGGGGCAATCAGATGATCGACTGAAGGTGTCCTGATTTTTGACATTCTACTATTGAAAGCCACCACAATACAAGTTGCGGTGATCATCAGATGGAGAGTTAAGGGTGAGAATGCTGACTGATAAAACCAGAAATACATCTTTCTGAATTATCTTTTTTTGATCACAACTTTGAAAGACATTGAGTCACTTGATCCTCAAAAGGCTGGGACATTTTAGAGCTTTGATGAATTTAGCGCCGTTGTACAGGTTATTTTGTGAGATATACCTTAGGATTAGTGAATGTTGTCAATCTCACCTGCAATACTGTCATGATTATTATTTTTAAATATTGATCCTTGTTTTCATGCTATGTGGATGTATCTAATGGAAAGTAAAATAGTGTCTGTACCTCCACTCTGAAATCACCATCTTTCCCCCTGAAGCAGCCATTGCTGCAGCTCACCTCTGCTAGTTTCTCTAAGCAGGGCTGCTGTGTGAGTGTGAGGCTTATAGGCAAGCTAGCTGAATAGTGACTGGGTGAACTTTTCCTGGTTAGAGAAAGAATCAGAATGAAACAGCAGCAACAATTCATGCTGAAATAATTTAGTCATTTCTCTTGGTTTTAAAATAAAAGATAAATCTAATTTATACTCCACACAGTCATGTTTCTCTATCCATGCGGAGAATTTTCTTTCATTTCCATCATTTCTAACCCATTTCTACAGACTTGCCGTGACCCTAAACCTAAGCATTACGTGTTCATACCTAACCCTAACCCCATCCCAAACTGAATTCATACCTAAGTCCTTAAACTCACCGTAAAACAGCATCTGTGTCCATGGCAACCAGGCACTAGTCCCTACTAAAGCAGTCAGTCCTCAGAATGTGCCATTATATATGAAAAACACTCCCCACAAAGTAAGAAATACATATAACCCCACCCAACTTTTCACCATTTTAAGTTTCAAATAATCTTTACCATCAGTTGCAGCTTAGTTATATGCTGACAAACAGTTTAAAAAAAAAAGGATAACAGAAATAATGAAATAAAATATCATTTAATGTTTAAATTAAAAACATTTCTGTTTCTCTTCAGTGGTTTGTGGCGATCATCATCGTGCTCCCCGGTTGTGAGCCGCCAACGCTTGGGACCAGAACTTCAAATAAAAGATAGAAAGAACAGGTTTAAGAAACTGTTTTAATCTGTTGAATTGCAATACTCACTTTTCCAATTTTTGATTGATTAGACCAGTTGGTATAAATCTCAGAATATACTTTGACTTGCAAAAAGTATGGTTTATTGTTTTTATTCTCTTCTAACACCTGTTGTTGATGAAGTTAGAGATTTTAATGCCAATATTTATATTTTTAAACCCGTCTGTTTCCATCTTTGCTCATTGTTGGAAACAAAAGAGGAAACAAAGCTTAGTTTCCTCTATTCTGATATTAAAGATTCCCAATGATTCACAATCTCACCTCTGGTTCACTTTTCGTTCACTTCCTGTCAGCCAGTGATGCACGTTATGATGACCTTATATTCTCTGGGGTTATTGGTTAAGACCATATGGGGTGTTGGGCTTCATAGCCAATGAAATAAGGTTTCGAACAAGCCCAAATGTGTGTTGTTTATTTAAAGGGGTACCACATTATATTCTTGTTTTAGAGAGAAACACAGACACCAGCGGGTGGAGCCATTGCACGCATCTCCAAACTGACACCTAAAGTTCCAAATCCCACAGCTCTGAAACTGTTATAGCTAGAGGTCTGGAATTTTCTGCATTTGTGGTTGACATGATGTAAAACAAATTTAATACAATTAGACCTGCCTTTTCTTAAGATTGTCTTTATTACTGCTGTTCAAAAAAGATCTCATTTCTGAGAATAAAAAAATGATTTGAGTCATGTTTGAACTGATGCAGCTTGGTCTGTGTTCAACGCACCCAATTGTATATATTCAGAAACTAGAGGGTGTTAGCTTTCACATAATGTATTGCACATGTAATTTGGACTTACAGTTCCTAACTTAGTTACTTTTCCATTTGGGTATGCAAAATAGGCGAGGATTACCCAAAATGAGGTGGATATTAAGAGGTTAAAGATTAACAATGAAAAGAGAAATGATTATGTCCTTAATTAAGAAATGTTCACCCTATAGTCAGTGGTATGGCGGCGCCCCTGGCGGCAGCGGCTGGCATACAGCTCCGACCAACTTGCGGAGATTTTCATAAAAATATACCGCCAAACCCGCTGCAAACTGCTTATCAATCTAGCAGATCATCACTTGACCGGCCAGCGCCTGCTGGCTTACGGTCATGCAGCGTATTTGGACTTGTAACCACCCACTACGCTCGGACTGTTTATGTACTCCGGAGTGCTCCGGGATCAAGCCTGGAGGCCTGCGCGTGCAGCGGACCCACGTCGAGCAGCTCACGCTGGAGGAGAGCCAGCGGCGGTGCAGCCGCCGAAACGGGCTGTCGGCGGGAGGTTAGCAGCCGCCGGGGCTACACCCCTACAGACCATTGCTTCCATCCATCCTGCTCTCCAACGCACGCTCACTGGACAAACAAAAACTGACCATCTTCAACCGGGAAGCTCTCAGCAAAGGGAAAGCGAACTATAGCGCCCACTCATCTGACAGAGCGTTCACAAATCATCAATCCCGGATAAAGCTTATTGAATTGGAGGGGCTGCTTTACTCACGGCGCCGACAGAAACAAAGAACTCAGCCCGCAAGAGCAGGGGAGGCGGACTCTGTGTTTACATCAATAACAACTGGTGTAAAAATGCTAGAATAGTCCTGAGTTTTTGCTCTCCGGACATAGCTTCTGACTGGTAGCTGCAGACCCTTTTACCTGCTCCAGAGAGTTCACTGTTGTTACCATCACAGCGTGTATGTCCCCCAGCTGATGATACAAAGGGAGCCATGAAGTGTTCTCCATCGGACTGTCTCTGAGCTTCAAATCTACACACACACAGAGGGAAGCGTTAGTTTATACAAACATAAAAGCATTCCGAGCAGCCCCGCCCCCCACATCAGCTCCGCCAGACCACCTTTCTGTGATGCTAATTCCTGCCACAGACCCTGCCCCGATCAGAGCAAAACCTGGTGACTTGGGTTGGGGTCTGGGCCGGGAAAACCCATGGAGGCACTCAAGGACTGCTTTTATGAATATACAGACTAGAGGACATGTTCGATCAGAGCAAAACCTACAGTGAAGCAGGTGAGGGTGAGGAAAAGCTGGAACATCTGGGCTTCAACACACCCCTTCGAAACTGGCTGCTGGACTTCCTCACCAACAGACCTCAGTCGGTCCGGGTCGGTCAGAACACCTCTGACGTCATCACCCTCAGCACGGGCTCCCCTCAGGGCTGCGTCCTGAGCCCCCTGCTGTTCACCCTGATGACATATGACTGCGTCCCCAGGTTCACCACCAATCACATCGTGAAGTTTGCGGACGACACAACGGTGGTGGGCCTCATCAGGGACGACAACGACAGGGACTACAGAGAGGAGGTGGAGCAGCTGGTGGACTGGTGCAGGGAAAACAGTCTGATCCTGAACGTGGAGAAGACGAAGGAGATCATCGTCGACTTCAGGAAAAACTGCCCCCACCATGCTCCACTGCTCATCAACAGCTCTCTATGAGATAAGTTGAAAAGTTGTTTGCAACAACAACCGGACTCAGGTTAACAAGCACCCTCCTAATGAGGGAAATGCTTTGCAGGAGCAGCTCTATAGGCTGTCACTTCCACCTCTCAGGTTCTTCTAGATCTTTTCCAACTGACACCAAAGCTGCAGGAAAGAAAAGACAAACATGCAACAAGATCAGAGGCTGATTTCGTGAAACCAGGATAAGGGATTAAGACAGGATTTTCCAGATATCATTTATTCAGAGCAGCCAGCCTGCTAAAGACCGGACTGACAGTCAGACTCAATCCTGGTCTATTATCTACCCAGTCAGAATAACATTGATCAGAAACCAATGGGCTTTGTAAGTGATTCTGTTCCCTTATGAATGAATTAATAACTTTATTTTACACAATTCAGTGAAAACTTAACACATGCAAACATTAATGACACATATAATTTTGTTATACGTTGTGGCGGACCACCAGGGGGCTCCTCTCTCACTCAGCTGAAAAGTTGTAACCTAGGTTGCCTTGGTAACCTATGTTTCTTTGGTAGTGTATATCAAGGTCTTTAGCTGTACGAAGTTGGAGTGAAGTGAAGAAGGTGTTTTTGGTCATCAATCCACAAACAAATAATGACAGTGTTGAGTACCTACCTCCTTCATGTTGTCCTTTTCCACTCCTCCACATTGGTGACCCCCTGTAAGCCAACATGTCCACATCTGATGGTGTACCCAGCTCTTCACAGCCAACTGCCATTTCTGAAGGACCTCTACTGGCTCCTCCGGCTTCTTTCGCTGTGGCCGTTAAGATTTTTGTGGCAGTTTAGAATTCTGGCTACAAGATCCGCAATTGTGGTTCATCCATGTTGAAGCACAGTCTGCCCTTCGTGGAAGTACCACTCTGTGGTTTCCGCGCTGGACCCGCTGTCCACCGGGCAGGCAATGACCCTGCTCCGCAACCCTCCGGCAGATGGGAAGTACAGCACCTTAAAACACCTGCTTCTCCACCGTCTCTGATGCGGAGCATGCCGCGAAGCTGATTTATTTCTCGTGGTTAGGGGATGGCATGGCTTGGAGCTGATGGAAAGCATGCTGTCCTTGCTTGGTGATGAAGAGGTGGCTTTCTTTTTATCCACCTTCTCCTGTGACAAATCCCTGCCCCGGTGTGGATTGCTCTGGCTAACACTCCCCTGCTGCGGCAGAAGGATTTTCGCGTGCTGGCTGAATAAGCTGACCGCACCCTCCTGGCTACCAAGACGTTCGCGATCCAGCCGATAGGTAATGAAACGACAGCAGCTCATTCTGAGCCTTTACTGGTTTCAACGGTCTATCAACCATCGATGATGGCAGCGATCGTCACCAGGAAATGCCAGAAACCAGCTGTTTGCTTTTACCATCAGCGCTTCGGTGTTGAAGCGCAGCGCTGTCTCCTGCCCTGTAGCTTTAAGCCGTCGGGAAACAACAAAACCGATCCCTGATAGCAGCCACGGCCGTCAGCAAGGAGGAGAGGCTGCTTTCTATTGTGGATTCAAGGTAGACGTTTTCTGGTCGATTCAGGTTCACAGAAGAGCTTCGTTCCCCCAGCTGGCTCTGACAGACTTGCCGAAGGATGTGTTCCCCCGCTGACCGCAGCTAATGGTTCCCCCATCAGAACATTCAAAGAAAGGCTGGTGACAGTTTCCAGCTGCTGCCGCCTTGGGGGATGCCGTCTCAGACGCAGCAGCCGCCGCTGCTTAGTGTCCGCTATGGGCCCTTGGAGGCTTGGAGAGCCCGCTGAGGGCCCTTGGAGGCTTGGAGAGCCCGCTGAGCTCTAATTCTAAGAGCCTTTCATTAGTGTGCTCAGGGGTCTCTGGACGGCACAGAGAGGGCTCAGGGGTCTTTGGCGCTTGGCTTAACGGCCCGCTAATGGGCTCAGGCACTGGGGAAACTGCCCTGCTGATGGGCTCTGGAGCTGGGGAAACTGGCCCGCTAATGGGTTCTGGAGCTAGGGAAACTGGCCTGCTAATGGGCTCTGGAGCTAGCAAAACTGGCCCGCTAAGGGGCTCGGAAACTTGGGAAACTGGCCCGCTAATGGGCTCGGAAGCTAGGGAAACTGGCTGGTTCTGATGATTGGTAATGAGGCAATTGAAGCTGTAAAAGATGGAGAGACTGTGGAAGTGGACTAATGATTTAATAAAATATCATCAGGATGAGATTTAAGTTTCATTATAAAATTTTATCTTATTGATTGAACTTTGTTGTGATATTTTACCAGTAGATTATGGATATATGATTAACTAGAACTGGAGGTTATATTTAAATAATAGATTATTCAAAATCAAAGTAAAGTTCTGAGGTGAGAGGTTGTTTGGTTGATGACATCATTGTGTGGCTGAAGTGTCACTACAGGCTGTCTGGTTTATGTGAAAATAATCTAGTTTATCATTTTTTTAATCATATAAGGAAAATGTTTTAAGATCTTAATTCATGTAAAATGAGTTTAAAAAAATCCAAAATTCCTTATATTTTTGATTTTTTTTACATCTCTATATTCTAATGTTTTATTTTTTTAGTCAGTGTCCAAAGATTTTTATACCTATGAGTAGTTCTAATGGTTCTTTGTCTACAAATGTGACATATGTGTTATAATGTAGCTGTAGCTTTAAAATAAACTGGGTTGCTGTGTCTATTAATGTCACCCATCAATGTGTTAGCTACGTATATTTCTCCGTTCATTGTGGGTTAAAACCTCCAGAGCTCTGCTGCTGCTGTTCACCACATTCTCATCAATCACTTCCTCTTCAGTTCATAGAAAAACAATTTGGAGGTTAAAATGGAAACCAGCAGGTTTTAAAAGTAAAATACAATCTTACTAGTGTGACTGATCTATGAAATTAGACATTTGATCTGCTGCTCTTCATCAACACAGATCAGATCTCCTGGATTTATCTGATTGATTCTCCAGGTTTCTAAAACATCTAAACCAAAGAAGTGCATTTCTCACATCTATCTAAAGTAAAATTACTCACACACTGATCTTCTTGCACTTTTATGGACTTCTTGCATGTCGCTGTCTATAATGTTCTCTAATGAGCCTGAAATATAAGCTCTCACAGTGTTCAAGTTGATATTTTTTACAGCAGCTTTTCAAATAAATATGAATATGTTTATTAAAAGCATAGTTTGATATCGATAATTTAGCCTTTTCACCCCTGTGCTGCCCAAAGAGATGTTTCTGCAATTAAATAAAAGTGAAACACGCCCATCAGGCCGGAGTGAGTGAAGTGGTGAGTTTTAGGGAGTTGCAGCCGGCTGCGCTTTCGTGGAGGCAGTCAGATGCAGTTCCTGAGGGTGAGAGCAGTAGACGCATCGATGGTCAACTCAGAGGACCATGGTTTTTGATTCATGATCCGCAAGCTCGCGCCATTCCAGCAAACCCTTTGCATAGAGCTGCAAATGATGACCGTATCGAACTGTGTCTCGTGTTCTAGATTTGAATATCGGCTCTGCCTTTTATCTTCTAACAGCGTCACTGCAGATCAACATTCGCGTCGCAGAGCCGGAGGATGAAGCCCACATTGAAATGTTCAACAGAGTAACGATGATACCAAACAGAAAATGCAACAGCACTACATGGACTTTCACTAAATCAGGATTCCAGATGGCAGAGCAACGCTGTTTGGAATCCCTGGTCAAGTTAAGAATTACCCACGCCGGAAGCAGACAGATCGAATGAACAGCAAGTAGATCTGGCCTTCTGGGTTATAAAGAAGGTCAGAGAGGAAGATGCTGGACGTTATTACTGTCAACAATGGGAATATAGAGGAGCACACAGACCAGTTCATCAGTCTGCTGTAGATCTGTCTGTTCTTAACAGTGAGTATCAAATTTTGCTTAATGACTTGATTTATGTTTGAGTTAAAATATTTTGTTGCAATTGTGTGGGAAGGATTAAATTGAGTCATCAGTGTATGAAACAGTAGGAGAATCAGAGGGTCAGATTAAGTTGCTCTGTGGTGACTTTTGACCCCTGTAGATACGAAGTGAAATGGTTTAATCAGGATGTGGAGCTATAAATGATAGATCTGCTTTATCCACTGTGTCTGCGTTCACATTCAAATTTTCTGGTTCTGTTTTATCTTCTAACAGTCACTGCAGATCAAAAATCTGTTTTAAAGAGAGCTGGAGATGAAGTCACATTGAAATGTTTAACAGTGATTGATGGTCAAAAGAAGTGCAGCAGCACTGCATGGATCTTCATTGATTCAGGATACAGAGCAGCAGTAGAGCTGGTTTTCCTCGGTCATATTGATAATGGCATCACTAAAGCAGACAGACTGAGTCTAACAGCAGACTGTTCTCTGGTTATAAAGAAGGTCAGAGAGGAAGATGCTGGACGTTATTACTGTCAACAATGGAAAGAAGAACTGAAGGACAGTCACAGTATGGTTCATCAGTCCACTGTAGATCTGTCTGTTCTTAACAGTGAGTTTTAATATTTGTTAAATTATTGTTTTTGTACTTAAAAGTCAAATCATTTTATGAAACAATGTATGGGGTGGGTTAGTGATGGAAGTCAATTGTCTGATTTAGTGTTTTATTGTTTTCTCTCTTCCTTAGTAAATGAACTTGAGAATCAGAGGGTGACATTAAGCTGCTCTGTGGTGACCTTGGACCCCTGTAGATACAAAGTGAAATGGTTTAAATAGGATGAGGATAACGAAGACCGACCATCAATAAGGCTAGCTGCTCTGCTGCTGTCTCTTTATCATCAGGAACCACCAGTTCCCTCAGTGTGACGTGACAATAGAGAGTTTTACAGCTGAAGAGTCTTACCTTCAGTATTCAGGTGAAGCAGTTTAGAAGACACAGGTTAACTGAAGGTCTTTGACATCACAGGAAACTAAAGGTTACAAGCTTCAAGATTTGGACACAGCTGGACTATTTTCTTATTGATTAATAATCAGATTGTTATTAATGACAAAAATCAACTGATATAGTTATATCATTTTTCTAATACTTTAATACTTTGGCCTTTTTTAGACTCAGGTGAGTAGAAGTAGAGACAAACCGTATTTTGACGACTATAAGGCGCATATAAACGTCTTTTTTTCCCCTCAAAATGTGCGGTGCGCCCTATAGTGCGGTGCGCCCTATGTGTGTTGTTACTGCGGACATTGTCGAGACCACCATGAGAATGTTAAAGGGGGAAGTATGGGCGTGGATTGAGTGTAAAAGAACAGGTATGTGCTCTATGCAGAACACTGTTGTCTTAACAACCCTAAAAATGGCAAAGAGACATGCCTATGAAGCACAGTTTAAACTGAAGGCTATCAGCTATGCAGAGGAACATTGAAATCAAGCAGCCGCGAGAGAATTCAAGATTAATGAATCGATGGTTCGCAAGTGGAGGAAGATGGAAAACGAGCTCCAACAGGTGAAGAAGACGCATCTGACATAAGGCGAGGTGGCCCGTGTTGGAGGAAAGCTGGCGAGCTTCCACTCCTACTGCAGCAAACACATCGCCGACAAACACATCCAGCCATGCAACATCACCAACATGGACGAGGTGCCGCTCACTTTCGACATCCCGGTGAATCACACGGTGGAGAAGAAGGGGACCAGCACGGTTGCGATACACACAACGGGGTATGAAAAGGCGTTGTTTACTGTTGTGCTTAGCTGCCAGGCAAATGGAAAGAAACTGCCTCCTATGGTGATTTTTAAAAGAAAGACTTTGCCTAAAGAGACTTTTCCAGCTGGAGTCGTTATTAAGGCAAATGAAAAGGGCTGAATGGGTGAGGAGATGATGAAAGAGTGGCTGAGGGAGGTGTATGTAACGAGACCAGGTGGTTTTTTCCACACATCACCATTGCTGTTAATCTGTGACTCCATGCATGCCCATCTCACAGCTGATGTGAAAAACAAGGTGAAACAAATGAACGCTGTGGTGGCTGTTATTCCGGGAGGTCTGACAAAGGAACTTCAACTGCTCGACATCGGTGTGAACCGGCCGTTCAAAGTAAGGCTGCGAGCTGCGTGGGAGCGATGGATGACCGAAGGAGACCACAGTTTCAAGAAAAGTGGTGTCATGATGGGTTACTGAGAGGCCCAAGATGCAGAACACCACGGAGACAGAATAAAAGTTTAACAGGTTTATTGTTTCACAAAGCACATGGAAATAACACTGGTACTGGTTCAGGCCTGGGGGCTGGTTCACTGGAGTCTGTGAGGGAGACAGTTTAGTTAGCGTTGGCTCTGTTGAGTTTGAGTCTTTAAGGTTTTCTGGTTTGTACCTTTAGGTGTCCTGATAAAGCCTTGAGGGAGGAACTGTTGGGATCCAGAGATTGTTTCGTTCAGCAGAGTCCGATAGCTGCTTCAGCGTCTTACTTCTTGCTTGAAGGCAGACCTTGGTTCTGAGTTTCCAGCTTTTAGTTCTGAGCTGCATGGGAATCCAGAGAAGAGTCTTCAGGTTTGGCTCAGAGGGCAGGCTAGGCAGGTTAAGCTCTTCCAGAGCTTCACAGAAGAAAGACAGGTTTCCTGAAAGGAGAGACAAAGGGTTAGAATCCAGTCTGGATTCAATGGCAACAAAGGTTCTCAAAAGATTCTAGGCTTAGGTGCTAACCAACTGGATTAAACACTGCGGCGTCCTGTGGATCCTCTGATGATGAGATGCGCCTCAGGTGTGTCGAAGGCTCAGCTCAGGAGGATCCATGGCGGACTCTGCTGGAGAGAGATGGAACTTCTCCAGCTCCCAACAAGTGGAAGGAAGCGCCGGGCAAGTTACGCCACAGTTTGCGGATTGATTGATGATGCTTGGACTAACGTGTCTGCTGGCACTGTTGTTCAAGCTTTCGCAAAATCCTTCATCATTTCCGAGGAGCCGCCCGGCACTGAAAGTGACTCTGACAGTGAAGAAGGGGAAAATTGGCATGTCTGATTTAGCAAAGCTTTGTTTAATTCAGAAACAGAGGATGATGACTTTGATGGGTTTGATTAATACTTTGTAATAAATACATGAATAAAGCACAATCATACTCAGTTTTGCTCCCACTCTATTTTTAAATACGCAGTAGAGGTATTTAAATGTAGTAGAGGACACGTACCTTTATATAAAACCCGGAAGTATAGATAGAATTTGAACATCACTTTTCACTGCATTCATCACAACTTAGATCTTCTCTGCAGGAAACGGTAGCAGTTGGAAAAACAGAAGGAGGGCTGGAATAGAACTGGACAGTGGAGAGACAGAGAGACATTAGAGCTCGTTAATAAACAGATATACACTTTCTCCTTGTTTCTAGAAATATCAGGAGGAAAAGTTCAACCAACAAACAAACCTGGAAACACAAACTCAAAGACAACCAGACCAAAAACAAAAAATGTCTCACCAACCTTTCAAGGTAGTGATTGTTCTAATGTTTTAGATATATTTCAAAATCATGATCATATGATCTATATTACAATCGCACATTTTGGCCTTTTTTGGCTCTAAAATGAGAGAATAAAGACATGAAATAAGATTTAAAAAAAACATCTGATAAAACTTTACTTATAAATTAAACCTTTACATATAGAAGACACAATGCTGCACTACGCTGTATTTAGAAACTTTGTTTCTTATTTTTCATGGAAACTGAACAAATGAAGCCACTCCAAGAAGCAAGGACCTAAAGCAAACAGTTGGGGGCAGGAGAACTTCTGACACAACAAATCAAGGTTTGGCCCAATTGTACTCAGTTATGAATATACACTCCTGATCAAAATCTTAAAACCAGTCAAATTGCAAGAATTTGAATTTTGCACTATTAGATCTTAAGAAAGTTCAAAGTAGAGCTTCACGATGTTAAAGGAAAAAATCAGTGCAAGAGACAAGAATTTTTGAGCAGGGAATTTTCTCAAAACTGCATTTACACTCAAACATTTTTTCAGCTGATCAAAATTTTAAGACCATAGTATTTAAAAGCCAAAAGCTGTGCAAAAATCTGGATTCATGTAATTTTTTTGTCACGTCTTTACATTGTCAAGACCTCCTGATGGCAAAAGCAAAAAAGCTCACTGACTTTGAACATGGTAGGATTGTTGAGCTGCATAAGCAAGGTCTCTCACAACGTGCGATGTCTGCTGAGGTTGGATGCAGTAAGACAGTCATTTTGACTGCAGCCCAATAACCATCAGACGGCATCTGTGAAAGAAGGGCTTCAGAAACAAAAAACGTCTTCAAAGGCCACGTCGTCTTTAACGCCACAAAATTGCCAGTTTGGACTTTGCAAGGGTGCACCAAACATAGGAAAGGTGGAAGTAAGTTGTCTTCTCTGATGAGAAAAAAATTTACCTTGATGGTCCTGATGGCTTCCAACGTTACTGGCATGACAAGGAGATCCAACCTGAGATGTTTTCTACACGGCACAGTGGTGGGGGCACCATCATGATTTGGCGTGCGTTTTCCTTCAATGGAACAATGGAGCTTCAGGTTGTGCAGGGGCATCAAACAGCAGCTGGCTATGTGGAGATGTTGCAGCGGGCATCCTTCATGACTGAGGGCCCTTGTCTGTGCGGTAATGATTGGGTTTTTCAACAGGACAATGCTGCAGTTCACAATGCCCGCCTGACAAAGGAGGTCTTCCAACAGAATAACATCACTCTTTTGGACCATTCTGCATGTTCCCCAGATCTAAACCCATTGAGAATATTTGGGGATGGATGGCAAGGGACGTTTACAAAAATGGACATCAGTTAAACACAGTGGATGCCCTTCGTGAAGCCATCTTCAACACTTGGAGGCAACGCTCCCACTAGCCTCCTGGAAACACTGGCATCAAGCATGCCTAAATGATTGTTTGAAGTCATCAACAAGAATGGTGGAGCTACTCATTTACTGAGTCCTTTTTTTGACACTTTGATTTCTGTTTTGGGGGGTTTTCGGGGTTTTTTGAGCTATGGTCTTAAACTTTTGATCAGCTGAAAAAATCATGTTTCAGTGTAAATGCAGTTTTCAGTTAATTCCCCGCTGAAAAGCTTCCTGTCTCTTACGCTGATTTCTTTCTTTTAACATTGTGAAAGCTTTACTTAGAACCTTCTTTAGATCCAATAGTGCAAAATGCAAATTCTTGCAATTTTTTGACTGGTCTCAAGATTGAGCTCTTGAGCTCCTATTATGTTATTTCAGTCATCTTTATACATACTGTGGTGATCATCACATAGAAAGTTAGGGATGAGAGTGCTGACTGATAAAACCAGAAATACATCTTTCTAAATTATCATTTTTCTGAGATAAATCAGACTCGCAGTTTTAAAAGACATCATCAATGTTAATAAAAGTCACTTCATCCTCCATAGAATGGGACATATTAGAGCTTTGATGAATTTATTGCCATTGTCGAGGTTATTTTGTGGGATATACCTTAGGATTACTGAATGTTGTCAACCTCACCTGCAATAGTGTCATGATTATAACAGCCTTTAAATCATCTATGCCAGGGCTGCTTTCCTTCTTTTCATGCCATGTGGATGTATCTAATGGAAAGTAAAATAGTGTCTGTACCTCCACTCTGAAATCACAATCTTTCACCCTGAAGCAGCCAGTACTGCAGCTCACGCCTGCTAGTTTCTCTAAGCAGGGCTGCTGTGTGAGTGTGAGGTTTATAGGGAAACTAGCTGAACAGTGACTGAGTGAACTTTTCCTGATCAGAGAAAGAATTAAAATGAAACAGCAGCAACAATTCAGGGTGAAATCATTAAGTAATTTCTCTTTGTTTTAAAATAAAAGATAAATGTAGTTTACACTCCACAAACAATCATGTTTCTCTATTCATATGGGAAATTTTCATTGACTTCTGTTAGGTTTATTCACCCATGATTATAAAGCTTAATGTGTGTGTGCTTATGAAACATTGGAGCATTAGGAGATGCTCCACTCTATCTTGTGATTCAGTTGGTGGAGCATCCTGTCTTATGACCTGATGAATTGTTCTGTCAGAACAACACTGTGTTTGTAACCATGTGTTACGTTCTGTTAATAAAAGACGCACTGCAGGAGGGGGGTTGGGGAAAGAGTTGAAAGTTGGGTTGGGCTCTTTCCACTCCCTGCAGGAGCTGTTTGAATCTCTTTCCTGTGTGGACTCAGTTTCTCTTTTACAAACCTACATTATTGAACCTAACGACTTCCATCATTTCTAACCTATTTCTACAGCCTAACTGTGACCCTAAACCTAAGCATTACGTCTTCATACCTAACCTGATCCTAACCTTATCCTAAACTCAATTCATACCTTAGTTTTTAAACTCACCTTAAAACAGCATCTGTGTCCATGGCGACCAGGCATTGGTCCCCACTAGAGGAGTCAGTCCTCAGAATGTGTCATTATTTATGGAAAACGGTCCCCACAATGTAAGAAATACATGCCCCCCAAACACACACACACACACACACACACACAAATGTTACATTTTATATCCTCTCTTATAAATTTTCGAGTTCTTTAAACAATCTTTTACCATCAGTTCTAGTTTAGTTCTGTGCTGACAAAAAGTTTAAAAAATGAAAATCATCTGACTGCTAATAAAGTAAAATATCATTTTAACCTTTGATTACAGAACATTATTTCTTGTTTCTCTTTCAGGTTTATGGCGTATCATCATCGTCTCTGTGGGTTTAGCAGCTCTTTCTATAACGGTTGTGAGCGTCAACATTTGGACCAGAACTAAAGGTAAGATAGAAAGAAATAAAACAGTTTTATAATTTGTTGAATCAGAATCCTCACTTCTCTTCTGATTGATTAAAACCGTTGGTATAAATCTCAGAATATACTTTGATTTGCAAAAATATGGTTTATTGTGTTTGTTCTCTTCTAACACCTGTTGGTGATGAAGTTAGAGATTTTGATGTCAATATTTATATTTTTAAACTCGTCTGTTTCCATCTTTGCTCAATTCACAATTAGGTAAAAATTAGTTTTGCGCCGATACCATTTTTTGGCCCCCAATACCTGATACCTGACTGTGCAGTATTGGCCGATACCCATACCATTATCGGTTTGAAATTGATGTGTGTGTGTATATGAAGAACTGCATACTACTTGATGTAAAATACTTCCATCATGCCGCTGTTTCCGTGAAGGGTCAGAAATCCACAAGAAGCGCCAGCGCTTAGGAAATCCTATACACTACTGTTTATATTCTAAAACACTTAAATGACTTCGCTTCGAGTAAATTATGGACGCTACCCACCTTGTGACACTAGGAATATGGACACATTTTTTGTGGACTTCTATGGACCTTTCTGTCTCGGGCACCATAGGACCTCCATTATTTGAATGTCAGCAGACAGCAAGGAAACCTCCCAGATCTTCAGATGCATTTGAGATATCAAAAAGTAATCCAGAGTAGTGTTGTTCAGCATGGGGTGGAGTAGAAAATGAAGGCTAATCATGTTTTGGATGTACTATTCCCTTTAATGTCCCACAATGGGGAAATTCACTCTGTGCATGTTGGTCCATCCCCTTGGGATAGGTGGGCTGCCATTTGTGTGGCACCTGGGAGCATTCAGGGGTTAAGGGTTTCGCTCGGGAGGAACCAAAAGTGGAGGCTGTGGGGGTTGAACTACTACATTGTAACCTTCTAGGGCACAACAAGCCAAGCACTGCTCTTAACCCTTACTCAGGCCAACTTCCCCTATATTTATTAACCTACATTTTATATGGAAATGTATGATTACTGTTTGCGTTTCTTTAAGCAAAACAGTTGTTCCACCTTGGATACAGAAAGGTTCTATTATACTGTCGCTGTAGTGGATGAATTAGACAAAAGCCCATACATGAATTTCCTCACCAATTACCTGCAAGAGCTTTTCTGCCTTTCTGGGGATGACATCTGCTACCAGTGCAGACTGCTGGTTATGGAAATTCATTAATTTATCATCAAAAAGATGATCTGTGTTTGATTCAGATGTTCTGCTAGTGGTTTGTTTCTGTAGGCAGCAGGAGATGCTGCTAGTCTGAAGACTATTTGGCAATAAAAGGAGATACAGACATCTTTACAACCTTCATAAGCCACAGAAGAAAGACAAAATACACGATGTAGGGATTCTACAAAATTGCACATAGCATGAATTAGACTACAGAGAAACTTTGGTACAAATGGACTACTTTTTATTATTTTCAATACAAGATTCCTTCATGTTATTGTTATGTTTGAACACACATTTAGAGATAACATCCCTCTGTAACAAATGGGGATTTTTAATATTGTAACAAAACAGAAATCATATAAATCATATTATAGATCATTTTCATGAAGTTTTCAGGGTTTGATCCAGATATTCCTGCATTAAAGGTTAAGATTTAGACAAGTGAACCCGAGACAGACTGAATATTAAGAGAAAATAGAATATAGAAATATGTATAAACTGTGAGATCTGCATATGTTGCCTTTCTTGCTTCCATTGTTCATTTTTAGGTTAACAGTCATTCTTTTGAGAATGATATAAAATAAATCCTTAAATTGTGGCATAACTTCATAGAAGCGGTTAGAAGGTTTATTTTAGGCTAATTAAAATATTAATTATAATTATATTTATTTTAGTTAATATGCCATCCTTGTTGAATCAATGAATCTGTGATCGACCTCATGGTCTCTTGAAGAAAACTGCAGACCTACATTTACCTTTATTATTTACACCTGACTTGATGAAGCTGCAGGAATAAAATCAGAAACATGTTTGAATAAACCCAGAGTCTGATGCATGACCCTAGCTTTATCTCTTATTCTAGGAATGTCTAAATTTATATATTTGTTAAGGCCTCTGGGCCACCAGGACATCACATGTCTAAGACTCTGGATTACTTTTTAAAAATTACTTAGTCTGAGGAGTTGAAGAGTGATTAAGCAATTTCATTACCTGCTGCTGAAATAGTTTTTATTATATCTATTTCCATAAGAGCTGATATTTGTTTTTCTGTCTTTATTTCTGAAGATGAAGATAAAGAAGATGAGGATGGAGAGAACTATGAAAACACCTGAAGACTTTTTACTTTGTGGTAAACTTTTCTCGACATTAACTCTGCATAGAAATGCAGTCTGAGCTGTTTAATGTGTTGCATGATAAAAATACATGGTGAAAAATATGACTGTACCAAATATATAAAAAAAATCACAACAGTCTAACCTAATGTTTCAATAAGGGGAAGTTTTCATTTTTTTATTTTTTATTTTTTGCATGCTTAGCAGATTTTAATATTTGTTCCGTTTATTAAAATGTAGCAGGGGTCTTCCAGTCCTGTCCAGTCTCTGCTTCCACACACCTGAGTCAAATGGCTGAATTACCTCCTCAGTATGCAGCCAAGTTCTCCACAGTCCTGATGATGACCTGAATATATGACTCAGGTGAGTAGAAGTAGAGACATATAAGGTTTTCCCACTGCAGACAATTTTGGTCTAAATTAGATTTTTTGGAGTCAAGGATTTTTAAGGCAACTGGAATGACTCAGATTTGGCCCATTTCTGGCCTCCATCTTATTTTATTCTAGCCACATTTGAGCCTCGTTCATATGTTGACCTGAATCTGTCTCTTATCCGATCTTTTGTAAACTGACTCCAACGGGAACAATTGAGGGAATTTAGATGTAAATTGAACATCACTTTCCACTGCATTCATCACAACTTAGATCTGCTGACTAGGAAACGGTAGCAGTTGGTAAAACAGAAGGAGGGCTGGAATAGAACTGGACAGTGGAGAGACAGAGAGACATTAGAGCTTGTTAAAAAAAAGTTAAAACTTTATTCAGGTCAAATTCAAAGATTCATATGAACTATTTGAAAGTTAGATGTAGTTTTTAATGTGAAATTCCTATATAACCCTTCTTTAAATCTCCTCAGCTGCTCTGAGTGTTAAAGTGGGACAGACACAGGAGGCTGCTCTGTCAGCTACTTTGATTTAGAGACCTTTGAATGACGTCAAACAGTCTGTAGGAAATAAAGTTATAAATGTGGCTGATTTATAATGTCTTGTTGTTAGTTTACATTAATATTTAGAAATCACATCGTTTGAGCTCATCTGATTCTGGGATGGACAGCTGTCTATTATTGAGCTGCTAACTTTATCAGTTTTCCCCAAGTAACATCAACCATCCAATAAACCTTTTTCATCTCATTTTCACAAAATATCAAAGAAAGAGCTGATTCAATAGCAGCACTTTTGTAATGGTCTTTTTTCTATTGTGCTTTACTTTGCTCCATCTTTCCTAGTTTTATTGGTGTAATTCCTGTTTTGTTGTAATTTCTAGATTTATGTTAGTTCTCATGTTTTTCTGTTGTCCTCTCTGTTGCCCTTGTGTGTGTGTGTGTGTGTGTGTGTGTGTGTGTGTGTGTGTGTGTGTGTGTGTGTGTGTGTGTGTGTGTGTGTGTGTGCGCTCCCCTGTTGTCTCCTCTCACACCTGCTCCTTGTCAGCTCATTAGCCCTCCCTTTGTCTCAGTCAGCTATTTATGCTCTCCCTCTGCTCTCACTCTTTGTTGGTTCCTTGTCTTTGCTGTCCTCCCATGGCGTTGTCCACCTACCTCGTCTCTCCCTGGCTCCTTGTGTTTGGTTTCCCCAGATGTCTCCATAGTTCTGGTTTGCTTTTCATTATTAGTTGGTTTTTTGCATTCCTTCCTTTGTTTACTTTTTTCTTAAAAAAGTAAACAAATCAGGACAATGATAGTAGATTGGTAA
The DNA here is from genome assembly GCA_018398635.1 of Cyprinodon brontotheroides. Classification (NCBI taxonomy): domain Eukaryota; kingdom Metazoa; phylum Chordata; class Actinopteri; order Cyprinodontiformes; family Cyprinodontidae; genus Cyprinodon; species Cyprinodon brontotheroides. The sequence goes on along the minus strand of JAGKQL010000007.1, from coordinate 5,050,343 downwards.
TGAGGCAATTGAAGCTCTAAAAGATGGAGAGACTGAGGAAGCTGGAGTAATGATTAGTACAATATCATCAGGGTGAGATTTAAGGTTCAGTTTAAAACTTAAATTATTGATAGAATTTTGTTGTCATATTTTACTAGTAGATTATGGATATATGATTAACTAGAATTGGAGGTTATATTAAAATAAAAGATTATTCACAATAGAGGGTAAAACCAATCGAATGTCACTAGTTGAATAATTATAACTGTAATCTGCATACTCACCAGGAGTCTTGGCCTCTCACATCCATGGTGGACTTCTGGACCGGCTGTTTAAAATTCGGTTCTCTTCACCAATATAGTAAATTAGGCTATGGCTATCAACAGAGATATTAATAATCAACCAAGAACACTGTCTCTGTTTATTCAAATGTTACCAAGAGGAGGGAGAGTCCGACCTGGGTGAGAAATAAGTTGCTTCAAAATAAACACAAACTAGTACAGGTTAAAATAATGATGTTTTTATTTCTAACAATTGAAAACTATAGGAAATCTAACATCTATGCAAACAATACACAATCCTGGAAAATGAACAAGAGGTAGATTAAATGAATAATTTGGAAAGAGGGAAAAGGGAGTTTTAAGGGCAGATTATACTTCTGCAACCGCACACATCAAATGTCGTTTGGGTCTGGTGGTGAACCAGTTTTGCTGTTATGCTTCTGCACCGTCGGTCTGGAATTTCTAGGGGCGCACAGCAGTTTCCCGCACTTTACAATTATTCTTCACAATCATAGGGTTAAAATGCTCCTACATAGTAACTTAGAGGAAGAATTTATTCCTGCATTTATTTGTGCCACATTTATGCTTAAGTGCTGCACCTCAGACATGAATGCTGAAGCTTTTTTGGTTAGAAATGCAAAACAAACAGAAAAAGAGGATGATTGTAAAGAGTTGGAGGTGAAGACTTAGAATACATCAGTGATCACTTTTAATCCAGGACTGGTCACCGAGTGGGTTCACTGCAGAGGGGGACAGAGGAGTTAGTGGAGGTCCAGGTAATTTGCAGGATGAGGGGTGTGCAGGGCTGTACCTGTACAGGAGTTGAGCTGAGCTGGCTGGCTGAGGGGGAACCTTGAGGGGTCCAGAGGCTGTCGGCAGGCTGAGGGGCTAGGCGGGAGGCAGAGCTTGGGTTTGAGTGTTGGCAGATTACCGATTAGAGTTTTCCTTTTGGTTTCTTCAGAGAGCGGGCAGGCAGGTCTTTGACAGGAATAGTTTTCCAGGGTTCTTCAGAGAACAGACAGGCAGATTACCGGCAGAGATACTCTTCTGGTTTTCAGGTTTCAGACAGGTTCAATCGTAACTATGGCAAACACTCTGGCACTAGAGAGAAGTCCTCTGCCTCCTTAAATACGGATCTCCTGATGAGCAGATGAGCAACAGGTGGTTGCAATCAGCTCCGGCTCCAGGAGATCTAGTACGCCCTCTGGTGGAGAACGTGGACAGGCCTCCAGATCCCAACAGCAGGAAGATCAGGGGTCTGTGGAGGGAGTCAAAGAGAAGGAGAGATGGGAGTAACACAGAACAGGAGGAATGGTTCGTAAGAGCAACAGAAAACTGAGCTGTTAACTTGGTTATTAGATATCAGAGGCCCGACTTTTTATCTTGGGCAAAATGTTTCACTAATTTTCATGGATTTTCTATTAATAAAAAGAAAGCGAATTAGACTACTTATTGGCCTAACTGTGTTTAAGTTTGGAGCCACAAACGGTTCAAACTGAAGTCAGATCTGGCCAAAGTTTTAATGACATGTAAATAACCAAACAAAAAATTGGATTTCAGGAAAAAAAAAAAAGGATTTGAGCAGTGGGAACATAGTCTAAAAGGTGCTGAACACTGGAGCTCTAGGGCCTGAACTGAAGACCCCTGAGTGTCGGATGATATTTCACTTCAACATGGAGAAAATCAAACATATATTTAAAATATCATGAAACAAACACAGTATTAATGTTTGTTTAAATGTGTGATGTTAGAGTATCAGTGTATGTGGACTTTGATGAGTTCTGAGGTTTGAAAATTAAATCTGTTTAAGAAAATATGCTAAATAATTTTAACTGTAAAGCTGAGATGAGCTGAGAGGTTGTTTAGTTGATGACATCATTGTGTTGCTGAATTATCACAACAGGCTGCCTGGTTTAACAGAGACTTTATGTGAATATATTCTAGTTTATCATTTTTTTTATCATATACTAAAATGTTTTGAGATTATACTGCATGTAAAACGAGTTTTAAAAAAATCTAAGATTCCTTGTGTCTTTGTTTTTTTACATCTCTATTTTCTAATGTCTTTTTTTATTTGGTGGCCGAAGATTTTAATACCTATGAGTAGTTCGCTTTTGTCTACAAATATGACATATGTGTTATAATGTAGCTGTAGCTTTAAAATAAACTGAGTTGCTGTGTCTGTTAATGTCTGTTAATGTCACCCACCATCAATGTGTTAACTACGTATATTTCTCTGTTCATTGTGGTTTAAAACCTCCAGAGCTCTGCTGCTGCTGTTCAACACATTCTCATCAATCACTTCCTCTTCAGTTCATAGAAAAACACTTCAGTGGTTAAACTGGAAACCAGCAGGTTCTTTAATGTCCTCTAATAAGCCTTAACAAAAAGCTCTGTTTAAGTTTTTATCTTTTACAGTAGCTTTTCCTCGAAATGTGGATCTTTTTATTAAAATATTAATAATTGATATTTGATAATTTAGTCCTTCATCGTGAGTTAAAACAAATTCAGCGACTCGACCATCAGTCAGGGTGAGGAAGTGGTGAGTCTCAGGAAGTAGAAGCTACATGTGTGTTCAGGAGGCAGTCAGACAGTTCTGAGGGTGAGAGCAACAGACGCACGATGGCTCAACTCAGATGGAGTCAAGGGTTTTTATTAATGATCCTGCAGCTCACAGGTATGAAGACTGAAAACCTTTGCATAGAGCTATAAATTATAGAGCTGCTTTATCCACTGTGTCTGTGTTCAGATTAAATATTTCTGTTTTATCTTCTAACAGTCGCTGCAGATCAAACATCTGTTTTAAAGAGAGCTGGAGATGAAGTCACATTGAACTGTTCAACATTGCTCAATGGTCAACAGAAGTGTAGCAGGACTACATGGATCTACATTGATTCAGGAAACAGAGCAGCAGTAGAGCTGGTTGACTTCGGTCAGATTAGAAATGACATCACTAAAGCAGACAGACTGAGTCTAACAGCAGACTGTTCTCTGGTTATAAAGAAGGTCAGAGAGGAAGATGCTGGACATTATTTTTGTCAACAATGGGAATATAGAGGAGCAGACAGACCAGTTCATCAGTCTGCTGTAGATCTGTCTGTTCTTAATGGTGAGTATCATATTTTGCTAATTGACTAGATTTATGTTCAAGTTAAAACATTTTGTTGCAACAGTGAGTTGGAAGGATTAAATTGAGTCATTAGTGACCAAACAGTAGGAGAATCAGAGGGTGACATTAAGCTGCTCTGCAGTGACCTGTGACCTCTGTAGATACAAAGTAAAATGGTTTAATCAGGATGTGGACAACAAAGAACCACCATCAGAGATTGGCTGCTCTGCTACTGTCTCTTTATCATTAGGGTCTGAGTTCCCTCAGTGTAAAGTGACTGATACTGTTACTGATGAAAAGTTTACCTTCAGTCTTCAGTCCTCAGGTGAGAAACAGGTTAGAAGATGATGAACTGAAGAAGATTGCTGACATCACAGGATACTAGGATTAGCTTCAAGATTTTAACACAATGGACTATTTTTTCATTGAATAATAATCGGATAGTTATTAATGACCAAAATCAACTGATATAGTTATTTAATCTGTCTAATACTTTGAAAGAGTTTTAAAGACTAACATATGAACAGTTTCAGTTTCTGACACTTTTTTGTTTCCAGAAAAATCAGAAAGGAAAACTTCAACCAACAAACAAACCTGGAAAGAAAAACTCAAAGACCACCAGACCGAGAAACAAAAAATGTTTCTACCCAACCTTTCAAGGTAGTGATTGTTCTAATGTTTTACATATATTTCAAAATCATGATCATACGATCTATATTATAATCTGCACATTTTGGCCTTTTTTAGACTTGGGTGAGTAGAAGTAGAGACATATAAGGTTTTCCAACTGCAGATAAATTTGGCCTAAATTAGATATTTTTTGGAGTCAAGGCTTTTTTTTTAAATAAAATTAGTGGAATGGCTCAGATTTGGCCCATTAAATGCCCCCATCTGAGGTTTTTGTTGTAGTCAGATTTTAACCCCATTCATATTTGGTCCTGAATCTGACTCTTATCTGATGTTTTGTAATGTGACTACAACAGGAATGATTGAGGGAGTTTAGATTTAAACTGACAGGGGTTGGACAATGAAACTGAAACACCTCTCATTTTAGTTTGGGAGGTTTCATGGCTAAATTCGACCAGCCTGGTGGCCAATCTTCATTAATTGCACATTGAACCAATAAGAGCAGAGTGTGAAGGTCCAATTAGTGCATGTCTTTCTGGCACATCTGTAACCAACACAGCAAGTCTTTGTGATGTATCAAGAGCCACGGTATCCAGGGAAATGTCAGCATACCACCAAGAAGGACAAACCACATCCAACAGGATTAACTGTGGGACGCAAAGAGGAAGCTGTCTGAAAGGAATGTTCGGGTGCTAACCAGGATTGTATCCAAAAAACATAAAACCACGGCTGCCCAAATCACGGCAGAATTAAATGTGCACCTCAACTCTCCTGTTTCCACCAAAACTGTCTGTCGGGAGCTCCACAGGGTCAATATACATAGGGTGCTATAGCCAAACCTTTGGTCACTCGTGCCAATGCCAAACATCTGTTTCAATGGTGGAAGGAGCACAAATCTTGGGCTTTGGACAATGTTAAACATGTATTGTTCTCAGATGAGTCCACCTTTACTCTTTTCCCCACATCCAGGAGAGTTACAGTGTGGAGAAGCCCCAAAGAAGCGTACCACCCTGACTGTTGGATGCCCAGATTGAAGCATGGGGGTGGGTCAGTGATGGTTTGGGCTACCATATCATGGCATTCCCTTGGCCCCATACTTGTGCTAGGTGGGTGTGTCACTGCCAAGGACTACCAAACCATTCTGGAGGACCATGTGCATCCAATGGTTCAAGCATTGTATCCTGAAGGAGGTGCCGTGTAACAGGATGACAATGCACCAATACACACAGCAAGACTGGTGAAAGACTGGTTTGATGAACATGAAGGTGAAGTTGAACATCTCCCATGATCTGCACAGTCACCACATCTAAATATTATTGAGCCACGTTGGGGTGTTTCGCAGGAGTGAGTCAGGAAACATTTTCTCCACCAGCATCACGTCGTGACCTGGCCACTATCCTGCAAGAAGAATGGCTTAAAATCCCTCTGACCACTGTGCAGGACTTGTATATGTCATTCCCAAGATGAATTGACGCTGCATTTGCCGCAAAAGGAGGCCCTATACCATACTAATAAATTATTGTGACCTAAAACCAGGGGTTTCAGTTTCATTGTCCAACCCCTGTAGATCTGCTCAGCAGGAAAAAGTTGCAGTTGGAAAAACAGAAGGAGGGCTGGAATAGGACTGGACAGTGGAGAGACAGAGAGACATTAGAGCTAGTTTATAAACAATAATAAACTTTCTCCTTGTTTCTAGAAATATCAGGAGGAAAAGTTCAACCAACGAAAAAACCTGGAAACAATAACTCAAAGACAACCAGACCAGAAACAAAAAATGTCTCACCAACCTTTCAAGGTAGTAATTGTTCTAATGTTTTAGATATATTTAAAAATCATGATAATATGATTTATATTATAATCTGCACATTTTGGCCTTTTTTGGCTCTGGAATGAGGGAATAAAGACATCTGGTAAAACTTTACTTATAAATTAAACCTTTACATGTAAAAGACACTATGTTGCACTATGCTGTATTTAGAAACTTTGTTTCTTATTTTTCTTGGAAACTGAACAAATGAAGCCACTCCAGGAAACAAGGACACAAAGCAAACAGTTGGGAGCAGGATAACTTCTGACACAACAAATCAAGGTTTGGCCAATTTTCCTCAGTAAATTATTATGAATATATGAGTGGTTTGTCTTGAGCTCCTGTTATCATGTTGTTATTTCAGTCATCTTTATACATACTGTGGTGATCATCACATAGAAAGTTAGGGATGAGAGTTCTGACTGATAAAACCAGAAATACATTTTTCTAAATTAACATTTTTCTGAGATAAATCACAATCACAGTTTTAAAAGACATCATCAATGTTAATAAAAGTCACTTCATCCTCCATAGGCTGGGACATTTTAGAGCTTTGATTAGTTTATTTCCATTGTTGAGGTTATTTTGTTGGATATACCTTAGAATTAGTGAATGTTGTCAACCTCACCTGCAATAGTGTCATGATTATAACAGCCTTTAAATCATTTATGCCAGGGCTGCTTTCCTTCTTTTCATGCTATGTGGATGTATCTAATGGAAAGTAAAATAGTGTCTGTACCTCCACTCTGGAATCACCATCTTTCCCCCTGAAGCAGCCATTGCTGCAGCTCATCTCTACTAATTTCTCTTAGCAGAGCTGTGTGAGAAGATGTGAGGTTTATAGTGAAACTGTCACTTGGCGTTTTAAGAGATCTGACCCACATGCAGAAAACCACTCAAGGAAGAAGCCCAGAGTGAAAGTTTAACAGATTTATTGAGGTTCAAATGGGTGGGATTCAGGGGAACTCAGAGAGTTGGCGGGCAGACTGGAGAGTGAGAAGGGGGAAGTTCACAGAGGTTGGATTCAGGGGTCTGTGGAACTTTGTGGCATCTTGCAAAAACAGAGATAAGCGGGACTCATGATTGCGAGGAGAAAAGGTTTCTTCCCAGAATACAGTCTGTCTAGGTTTTTTCCAGAGATAGAGAGCTCGTTGGAGGGCGGACAGGTTTTGGTTTGGTTGGTTCCTGGGAGCAATGGGCAAACTGCCGCCAGATTTCCTGGAGAACATGTGAGCGAGAGGTGTGGAGGGAAATCCCTGCTCAGTGTGAAGCTCTAACAATGAAAATCAGGGGGAAAGGCCAAACATCCGGTATGCAGGATGACCTCCTGCCGAAGGCAAAAAGACAAAATCACATTGGACTCAGAGAAACAAAGACTCAGTTAGATTCAGCTAAACTCAGCTTGGCTAGAAATTTTAAAAGTGGCAAAACACTCTGGCATTGGAAGTAGTGACAGCCCACCACTTAAGAAGTCCTCAGTAATATATGAGCCAACCAGCCCGCGGGTGTGTGGGAGGACCAACAAGAACAGAAGCCACCTGGTGGTGGAGGGAAGACAAAAAACACAACCCACACACAGACTAGATTCCTAACAGTACCCCCCTCAATGACCGCCACCCGGCCAGTCAGAAGAGCAGGAGGCTGAGAGTGGAGTGGAAGTCCCTAATGAGGGAGGGGGTCCAAAATGAAAGATCCTGTGACCCAGGAACGGTCTTCGGACGTAACCCTCCCGTCTACCAGGTATTGCCACCGCATACACGTCGATGGGCATCCACAATCCTGCGGACCGTGTGGCCGGGGTGGCCGTCAATGTCCAAAAGGGGGAGGGGGCTCAGCGAGTAGGCACAAGGGGCTAGAAAAACGGGCTTAACCTGGGAAACATGGAAGGTGCGGTGAATCCGGAGAGAGGAGGGGAGGCGAAGGCGGACAGCAGAAGGAGTGATAATCCTCTCCACCTCGTATGGACTGATGAACCGGGGGTAGAGTTTTCCACTAGGGACATTCCCCTTAAGGGAATGTCCCTAGTGGAAAGCCTTAGCTTCTGGCCGGGGGTAACTGTAGGAGCAACCCTCCTCCTACGGTCAGCCCACCTGCGGTTCTGTACAGCAGTGCATCCAAGTGCCGCTGCAGTCCTGCTCCAGACTGCCTTGCAGCGGCGAATGTGGTGAACAGAAGGGATGGCTATATTAGCCTCCTCAGCTGGAAAAAGGCTGATAACCCAGAAAGGCTTCGAAAGGGGAGAGTCCAGAGGCAGAAGAGAAATGGGTGTTGTGGGCATAATCGACCCAAGGGAGAAACTGACTCCAATTGGTGGGGTTCAGAGAGGGTGTCTTGAGGGATTCCATGAAGGCAGAAAACGTTGTTCACTAGGAGTTGGGCTGTTTGCAGTGCTGTGGGAGGCTTCCTCAATGGAACAAGATGGCAGGCCTTGGAGAAACGGTGAATAATGGTTAAAATGGTGGTCATACCTTTAGAGGTGGGAAGTCCAGTGACAAAGGAGACTAAGGAGCTAATAGTGGATCTGAGAAGGACCAAAACACCTGTGACCCCTGTTTCCATCCAGGGGGTTCCTGTTGACACTGTGGAGGAGTATATGTACCTGGGAGTGTACTTTAACAATAAGTTGGACTGGACTAGAAACACTGAGGCGGTCTACAAAAAGGGCCAAAGCCGACTATTCTTCCGGAGGAGGCTGAAGTCCTTTAACATCTGTGGGACGATGCTGAGGAGGTTTTATGAGGGCAGTGGGCTGAGGGTCGCTGAAAACAACAGACTAAACAAACTGATCAAGAGGGCCGGTGATGTTGTGGGGAGCAGCTGGACACCCTGACCACCGTGGCAGAGAGGAGGATGCTGTCCAGGTTTCAGTCCATCTTAGACAATGACTCACATCTTCTCCACGACACACTGGTCCAACGGACGAGCTCCTTCAGCAGAAGGCTCCTCCTACCCAGATGCAGGGCCACAGGAAATCATTCCTACCTTTGGTCATCAATCTATATAACGCCCCTCCCTCAGTATCACTTTTACTTGGACTTTTCACTTTTATTTGGATTTAGTTTTTACATATGCATAGATATACGTACAGAAGAGCTATATGTGTATATATTTTATCTCTTTTTATTCTTATTTTTTATCTTTATTATATCGTATAGTTGGATGTGTGTATATATCATGTAAAACTGTAACTGGAGCATGTAAAAAAAGTAATTTCCCTCTGGGTGTCATGATGGGTACTAGAGAGTTAAGCCCAAAATGCAGAACACACACGGGAAACTGGGTAAAAAGTCCAAAAGAGTTTATTGAAGCACAAACATGAATAAGATACGGGAACTGGTTCAGGCAGGGGAGCAGGTTCACTGGAGAACTGTACAGGGACGGGAGATGTAGGTTAGCAGAGTTCATGAAAAGCTAAGCATCTAGCTTCATGCTTAGCATGGCTGGCCTTGATCTGAGCTTCCAGCTCACTGCAGAGAGCAACAACAGGGGATAAACACGAAAGGCTGATTCTTCAGGCAACAGAGCTCACTCCAGCTCGAAGAGTTCTTCAGGCTGAGGCGGGGAACAACAGGGAGCATCCACATTAGGATTCTTCAGGCGGATTCCACATAGGAACCTCTAAGGGAAACTCCACATAGAAGTCATCAGGTTACATCCACGTAGGAATCTTGGGTTGGCTCACCAGGGCAGATTAGCAGGTTGAGCTTTCCAAGAGCTTCAGGCTAGAGACAGGTGTCCTGTGATGCAGCTCTCCCACAGGCTTAAGACCAGAGACAGGGTTCCGAGGGGCAGCTCTTCCTGAGCTTCAGACCAGAGACAAGGATTCCTGTGAGGCACAGACAAGAGGTGATTAGAATCTGAATCTCACACTAGAGACAACCAAGATTCAATCTATAACAGAGGAGGCTCTGAGCTAACCAACTAAGGTCAGCAACACTGCGAGGCATTGGAAGCAAGGTCTGGCAGGAGCTTATAAGGATAGGTCTCCTGATGAGAGGATTAAGCAACAGGTGTGCAGGAAGATTCCAGCCTTAGGAGACCCGGCACACTCTGCTGGAGACGGGGTAATCTCCAGATCCCAGCAGTAACTCCAGCCCTACTGGAAGAAATAAACACAGAACATGAGCTCTCGGCGCCCACTGGTGGGCAAGCCTGAGGATCCCAACAGGGATTATTAAAGTATTTCTGATGCTGATTCTGATTCTGAAAGTCTATTGCTGTGTGAGATTAAGGTCTCTCTTGGGAATGGGCAATGGTTGAAGCAAACCGACGGGGGCTGGTGTGAAGACTTGTTATGGCGCAGGTCGGCAGGCAACACAAACTCCTTAACATCCTTTAGTAAGGAGGGCCAAAAAACTGACTAATGAGAGCCACAGTCACCTGATCCCTGGATGGGCAGAGATCTTGGAAGTATGCAGCCAGATGATTACCAGAGAAACAAAATGGATGAGGGAACAAAAAAACTCTGTTGGGGGATCCAGTACCAGGATCCAGGTTCAGACTGCTGTTCCTGCTTGACCAGGTCCTCAATCTCCCAAGTGACTGCTGCGACTGAGCAGCTGGTAGGCGTAGAATAAGCAGACTCTTCAGATTCATCTGGGGCAAACTGCCTAGAGTGCATCCGGTTTGATGTTCTGAGGCGGAAGGAAATGGAGAGGAAGGTTAAACCTGTGAAGAAAAATAGAGACCAGCGGAGTTGGGGATTGAGTCTCTTGGCGGTTTAATGTATGACAGGTTTTATGATCAATCCAAACCTGAACAGGGTGTGTAGCTCCTTCCAGCCAGTGTCTCCATTCCTCAAGAGCTAGCTTAATGGCTAATAGCTCACGGTCTCCAATGTCATACTTTCTCTCTGCTGGGGAAAGTCTGTGAGAGAAGAAGGCACAAGGGTGAAATTTGTCATCAGAGTCAGATAGAGTGGGTAGAACAAGTATTTGATACACTGTTGATTTTTCAGGTTTTCCTACTTGCAAAGCTTGTAGAAGACTGTAATTTTTATCATAAGTACTCTTCAACTGTGAGTGATGAAATCTAAAACAAAAATCCAGAAAAATACAATGTATGATTTTTAAATAATCAATTTCCATTTTATTGTGTGAAATAAGTATTTGATCATCTATCAACCAGTAAGAATTTAGGCTCTCACAGACATGTTAGTTCTTCTTTAAGAAGCCCTCCTGTTCTCCACTCATTACCTGTATTAACTGCACCTGTTTGAACTCCTTACCTGTATAAAAGACACCTGTCCACACACTCAATCAATCACACTCCAGCATCTCCACAATGCCCAAGACCAGAGAGCTGTGTAAGGACATCAGGGATAAAATTGTAGACCTGCACAAGGCTGGGATGGGCTACAGGACAATAGGCAAGCAGCTTGGTGAGAAGGCAACAACAGTTGGTGCAATTATTAGAAAATGGAAGAAATACAAAATAACGGAAAATTTCCCTCGGTCTGGGGCGCCATGCAAGATCTCACCTCGTGGAGCATCATTGATCTTGAGGAAGGTGAGGAATGAGCCCAGAACTACGCGGCAGGACCTGGTCAATGACCTGAATAAAGCTGGGACCACAGTCTAAAAAAAAAACAATCATTAACAACCTATGCCGTCAAGGATTAAAATCCTGCAGTGCACGCAAGGTGCCCTTCCTCAAGCCAACGCATGTCAAAGCCCGTCTGATGTTTGCAAATGACCATCTGAATGATCCAGAGGAGGAATGGGGGAATGTCATGTGGTCTGATGAGACAAAAATAAAACTTTTGGTTTAAACCCCACCTTCGTCATGTTTGGAGGAAGAAGAATGATGAGTACAACCCCAAGAACACCATCCCAACCGTGAAGCATGGCGGGTGGGAAACATCATTCTTTGGGATGCTTTTTCTGCAAAGGGGACAGGACAACTGCACCATATTGTGGGAGGGATGGATGGGGCCATGTATCGTTGAGATTTTGGCCAACAACCTCCCTTCCTCAGTAAGAGTACTTAAGATAGGTCGCGGCTGGGTCTTCCAGCATGACAACGACCCAAAACACACAACCAGGGCAACTAAAGATCTTAAGGTCCTGGAGTGGCCTAGCCAGTCTCCAGACCTGAATCCAATAGAAAATCTTTGGAGGAGCTTAAAGTCCGTGTGGCCTTAGCGACAGCCCCAAAACCTGAAGACTCTGGAGGATCTATATGGAGGAGGGGCCAAAATCCCTGCTGCAGTGTGTGCAAACCTGGTCAAGAACTACAGGAAACGTCTGATCTCTATTTTTGCAAAACAAAGGTTTCTGTACCAAATATTAAGTTTCATGTTCTGGTGTATCAAATACTTATTTCACACAATAAAAATGGAAATTAATTGTTTAAAAATCATACATTGTATTTTTCTGGATTTTTGTTTTAGATTCCATCACTCACAGTTAGAAGAGTACCTATGATAAAATTACAGTCTTCTACAAGCTTTGCAAGTGGGAAAACCTGAAAAATCAACAGTGTATAAAATACTTTTGTCTCCCACTGTATCTGGGAGAGGACGGCTCCAACACCAGAATCAAGCGTCAACTTCCACATACTGTTTTAGAGATCAAGCTGAATGAGCACAGGAGCATTGGCAAAAGGTCCATTAAATGAACAAGGCTGTCTCAGCCTCAGGGGACCAAACCGAAGAGCTGAGTTGGCGGTGGGAAAAACATAGAAGGAGATGTGTTCCATATGATTTCCAGACACCATCAGCTGAAGGGGGCGTGTCTGGTGGGTTATCTGGGGCAGGTTTCTGCCGTCCAGAGCAAAAACTCGAAGAGGGTTCTGCAGAGGTATGATTTCAATACCCATCTGCTGACCAAAGGCAGAGTCAATTAAGTTTTGTTCACAACCAGAGTCTATGAGAGCCGATAGGGAGAAAGACTTATTATTAATTAACAGAGATGCTGGCAAGAGTAGAAGAGGTGCAGTGGGAGAAATCTTCTGGTCCGCCAGTAGCCTCGTTTCTACTGGTGGACCCTGGATTTTACCAAAAGGGGACATGAAGCAACAAAATGACCCGCTTCTCCACAATAGAGGCAGAGCCTAGCCCGCATGCGGTGTTGTTTCTGCTCAGGGTTTAACCAGGGTTTAACCTAGTAGGGAACTCAGTAGAGAGATTGTTTGTAGATGTTTAGTAGAGGTTTAGAAGGAAAAGGTCTAGTACCTCTTTCCTTATTTCGAGCTCGGATCCGATTGTCCAAACGGATTGACAGTTTGATTAATTCCTCAAGAGTCTCCGGTTCATTAAGGGTGGCTAGCTGGTCCTTAATGGAGTCATTGAGAGCGTTAGTGTAAACACACATGAGGGCAGTCTTATCCCAGCCCGAAGCAGCCACCATAATGCGGAAATCAATGGCGAAATCGGATACAGACCTCTGTCCCTGTTTTAATTTCAGCATTTCATGGGAGTTAAGTGTCTTGCCCAGATCCTGGTTAAAAGCCTGCTTGAATTCTGTTATGAATTCCTCAAAGGTGCAGCCATAATCAGTGGATGAGGAAAATCTAACCTCGGCCTAATCCAGAGCTCCGTCAGTTAGATGAGAAATGACATAAGAAATTTTAGTTGAATCCAGAGGGAGCTTACTTGGGACATGGTTGAACTGGATTACACACTGCATAAGGAAAATAACTTCTTGATGAAGTCTAACCTGGGAGGATTGGCCAGCTGACACTCAGAGAAGGGGGGAGCAAAATCTGCTTGGTTAGCTTGTGGCGGGGCTAGCTCACCAGCTGGGCTCGAAGCCTGGAGAGAAAAACAAACAGCTTCAGTTAGGTCGGTAACACAGCGGTTTAATTCCATTTGCTGATGGACCAGTTCAACCAAGGTGTTGTCATCTCTAGTTAAGGCTGTTTGTTGCTGGTTCTCTGAATAGCTTCTGTGGGGTCAATGGTTTGGCCAGAGTGTTCCTGACAGAAACTAGCTGAACAGTGACTGTGACAGTGAACTTTTCCTGGTCAGAGAAAGAATTCAAATGAAACAGCAGCAACAATTCAGGGTAAAAACATTAAGTCATTTTCTTTGTTTTGAAATAAAAGATAAATCTAGTTTATACTCCACACACCTTCATGTTTCTCTATCCATGTGGAGAATTTTCATTGACTTCCATCATTTCTAACCCATTTCTACAGCTTAACTGTGACCCTAAACCTAAACATTACGTGTTCACACCTAATCCTAACCTCATCCTAAACTCACTTCATACATTAGTCTTTAAACTTCCCTTAAAACAGCATCTGTGTCCATGGCAACCAGGCATTGGTCCCCACTAGAGCAGTCGGTCCTCAGAATGTGACATGATTTATGGAAAATGGTTCCCACAATGTAAGAAATACATGCCCCCCCAACAAACAGACACACAAAAATTATGATCTTATATCCTCTCATAAATTTTCTCAAATAATCTTTTACCATCAGTTCTATCTTAGTTCTATGCTGACAAACAGTTCATACTAGAAAAAGCTGTTTCGAAGAAACAGCAAGCGGGAATGCTTTTGGTCAATGAAAAAAGCTGAAATTACCTGAAGAACCTATGAAAATGTGATAGGAAGTCATCAGAAACTTCAAACTGCAGAAAAAATTGAATCATTTGAAGATTTTGTAGAGTAGAATCATTTGGCAGTCAAATGGCAGAAACAAACTCATCTTAAAAGCTGCACAGCCAAACCATACATGGTATCAAAAAATGTCTTGAATGTGTAAGGCTAGAAGGTCTTAATAAATGTCTCCCAAGTTTCTAGAAAAATGTATAAAAGAAATTTTGAAGGGGGGGCCACCTACTGCTTAGAAACATGTCAGGCGTGTTATGAATTAGCAACAAGCAAGAAAAGCTTAATTCCTGTCTAAAGCGAGCAGAATGAAGCCAAAGAAGAAGATTCACAGCATAGGCTGAAAAGGTATTAAATTTGCTGAATCAGAAAATAAATTACAAGAAAAACTTGAATCTTATCTGGTTGAAGAGAAAAATGAGTAGCTTAGGATGGGGAAGTAAAATGTTGAGGAAGATGGTATTGAATAAGTATCAAAATTTTGAAATCATACGTGGAAATGTCAAGACTTGGTAAACAATTTGAAATTATTTAAAATGTGTCAAGTTGATCAGCAGTATAAAGAAAACAGTGTCATCCTTAGAGTAATTTGAAAATCTACAAACCTATGTGCAAAAGACTGGGACTACGAGTGAAGCAGAGGAAGGACAGAGAGAGAAGCTGATAGAAAGAAGAGCGCTAATACCACTTAGGGAGCTGGATTTATCAAAAAAAACGAACCTGTATGTTACGAGCCGCTGTGGTAATGAAAGAAAGCACCATTGGCAGGCTTAGACTGAATGTTACGAGGTTAGAAGATGCTTTATTACAGTGTAATTCTTAGAGCCTTATTAAGAAATGTCCACTGACGTGTGTGTTCAACACACCACTGTGTGTGTGTGTTTCTTAGGTCTTGGTAGTGTAATTTGAAGAAATTGGTTGAGTTTGGGTCATAGCTCACGAGCCATACGGCACAAATGAATGAGTGTGTGTTAAGGAAGAGGCTTTTATATTTTGTAGAGTCCCTTTTAGTCTTATTTCTCGAAAGTCTATCATGGATGTGTGTCGCAAAGTGCTGCGCTGGTTATGCCCAGCAGTGATATATGTAGAATCCATTTCTTTAAAACCGTGAAATCACTGGTTTTTCCATGTTTTTTGGGTGAATATTTGCTGTATTAGAGCCGAAATGGGAGATTCTTTTATTGTCGAAATTCGCTGTAGGTATATGTTTTGGAAAGCAAAGATCCCTAGAGTCTAATAGATACAAGCTGGTAGAGTTTGGGTCATATAAATGCTGAGCCATTTGCATCAATTAATATGCGAGTCCCAAGTAGAGGCTTTTATTTTGTAGGGTCACTGGAGTCTTATTTTGAAAATCTAGCAGGGTTGTTTCGAGAAAAGGGTCAGACCTAGCAGTGATACTTTATGACTTTCTCAAATGTTAAATCACTCTTTTCCCCTGTTATTAAAGCAGTAGATGAAGAAGTGGCAATGGGAGGCTTTTATTTTTGAAATTTGCTGTGTGGGGTGTGTTTGAAAACCCCTAGAGTCTAATTTTCCTCTAGTTCAGTTTTGGGTCATAATGTTGGAGGCATATACTGGGAAAAAAATTATGAGTCTAATATAGGGGCTTTTATATTTTGTAGGGTCCCTGAGTCTTATTTTGAAAGTCTATCAGGGTTGCGTGTGAAGGGAAGGTTCATGGCCAGTAGTCAGTATTGTAGGTCCATTTCCCAAAATGTTAAATCAGTGTTGTCTCCCTCCATTAGATTAAAATGTGTAACATTTAAAGTGGCAGAGGTAAAAAATCCCTTTGAAGCTCGGTTACCTTGATTCGATGCTTAAAGAGCCTGTCAGTGACAGAGAGACATGCGCTTCACTTTTTGTTCCTTTGTTCTCAGGTTTTTTGAATGGGAATATCAGCTCCGAACAAACGAGGGCTGAAGACAAACCGTGAATGGTATCTAAAAAATTATTTCAGTCTTACCAACAGCTATCCTTTGTCTCCGATTGGGGAAACTTTCATGGCTGTAGCTCCTTCACAACCTTTATGGGAAGGAGAAATAAAAAGGTTTGTCACTCCTGTTGGCCTCATTAAATAACATGCAGCTCAATGGTAGAGCAGAGCTCTCAAAAGCAAAACTTCCCCTCCGAACAAACGAGCGTTGTGAGCCAAAACCGTAAAAGGTATTTAAAAACTTCTTTCACTGTTGGCGTCAGCCATCCTTCTGCTTCGACTGTGCCAACTTTTATGTTTCTACTAAAAACTATTTGGTCACAGTGACGATGTAAAAATTTGTTTTTTCTGAGTATGAGGATTTTTCTCAGAATCAATGTTTTCCTATTCCCGAACAAGTCAGCTAAACAGCTTAACCATAAATGATATTGAAAAATTCCTTCAATGTGAGTGCTAGAAGGGTCTGAAGATTGTTCTATACCAAGTTTAATGTTTGTACATCAAACAGTTTAGAAATGGGAGCGATACGAAAATATGCATAGTTTTGGATTTTGTCTGTGATTTTTGGAAAGTCTAATTGGATTTCTTTAGGGAAGTGTGGACTTCCTCACGGTCTCTGGAGCCAAACTGTCGGAAAACCTGTAAATGCCACACAAATGAGGGTTACATTTCCTGAATCCTGACAGAAAATACTTACGTTTTGATGTATAATTTATTTCCAATTGAGTGAAAAAAATGAGGGTGTGAGAAGAATTTGTTTGGAAAAACCAGAACAGCTAAAAGCTAGAGCATGCACTCTTAGCAGTTGAAAATTCCTCGTCCCATAGACTTCCATTATAAATCTGAAAATCTTTAAAAATATTCTTTTTAAAGTTATAAGGAAGCTTCACTGAAGCAAAACTGTAAAAGTTATTAAAAAGCTGAGTTAAACAGCAATAGCAGAAAGATACAGAAAGATTTTAAAAGTTGAATGGTGTTTCTAGCTAAAAAGTATGCTGAAGTAGTTAAAGGTCAAAGATGATGAAGTTTTTAGCTGAATTTTGATGAAATCTAAGAATTCTACATGCATTTCAATGAGACAAAAAAATGCAGAAAAAAGCTGAATATCGCGAAAACTACAAAAAATATCTTTACCAAAAGACTGCATAAGCATTCCCACTTGAAAATGAAAATCATCTGACCGCTAATATAGTAAAATATCATTTTAACCTTTGATTACAGAACATTATTTCCTGTTCTCTTCCAGGTTTAAGGCGTATCATCATCGTCTATGTGGGTTTAGCAGCTCTTTCTATAATAGTTGTGAGCGTCAACGTTTGGACCAGAACTAAAGGTAAGATAGAAAGAAATAAAACAGTTTTATAGTCTGTTGAATCAGAATCCTCACTTCCCTTTTAATTGATTATATCAATCGGTATAAATCTCAGAATATATTTTGATTTGCAAAAAATATGTGTTTTTGTGTTTGTTCTCTTCTAACACTTGTTGGTGATGAAGTTAGAAATTTTAATGTCAATATTTATATTTTTAAACTCGTCTTTGCTCATAGTTGGAAATAAAAGAAGAAACTAAAAACAGAGCTTAGCTTTCTCTATTCTGACATTAAAGATTCACAATGAAAAAAGAGAAATGATTATGTCATTAATTTAGAAATGTTCCCCCTAGTCAGTGGTAACAGTGGATAAAATGAGGTGAAAAGCTGTTTGCAACAACAACCTGCTCAGGTTATCGAGGAGCCTCTCAGTGAGAAAAACACTTTGAAGGAGCAGCTCTATAGGCTGTCACTTCCACCTCTCAGGTGCTTCTAGATCTTTACCAACTGAACCCAAAGCTGCAGGAAGGCAAAGACAAACATGCAACAAGATCAGAGGCTGATTTCATAAAACCAGGATAAGGGATTAAGTCAGGATTTTCAGGAAAGCAGTAACACATCAGTTACCATGGTGATTTGGTCTGAGCAGCTGGCCTTGTCCAGACAAGACCGAGAGTCAGACTCAATCCTGCTCAGTCAGCGTCACACTGATCAGAAACCAATGAGCTTTGCTAGTGAATCTGTTACCTTATGAATGAATTAATAACTTTACTTCACACAATTCAGTAAAAATGAGTGTTGCGCTGAGGCCATTTTTTGGCCCCGCTACCAATACCTTATACCTGGCTGTACAGTATTGGCCGTTACCAATACGATCTGTTTGAAATTGATGTGTGTGTGTGTGTGTGTGTGTGTGTGTGTGTGTGTGTGTGTGTGTGTGTGTTTGTGTGTGTGTGTGTGTGTGTGTGTGTATATGAAGAACTGCACAGTAATTGGCTTTGTCAAGCCCTGCCTACCTTTGCAAAGCACATAAAAAAAAATAATAAGTGAACCAGTAGAACTTTTATTTGCCTACCTGAATGGGTGACAATAGTTCAATAAACTTTTGGCTCTCAAATGAACATCAGTGCCCTATTTGTTTGGTACTCACGAATTACCAATACCACCATTTTAGCGAAAGTAATCAGGGCCCGCCCGATACTGTATCATACAACACTAGTAAAATTACAATATTTATTATTACAATATATCGTGTAATATAAATCCTTTAATGTACCACACAAGTAAATTCCCTCTGTGCATGTTGGCTGCCTTTGTGTAGGCGCCTGGGGGCAATCAGGTGTTAGGGTTTTGCTCAGGAACCCAGAGTGAAGGCTACTTGCGACCTTTTCAGGCACAAGCGCAACTGCTCTAACCCACTATGCCAACACTCCCCCCATCATTATTAACTCTACAATTTTCTGTGGTCATCATTACTGTTTGCAGTTTTTTTTTTATTTTGTAAACAGCTGTTGTTCCAGGTTTTTATTAGACTATTGCTGTATTGAAGGAATTACAGTACACAAAAGCCCATATATGAATTTCCCACCAATTACCTCCATGAGCTTTACTGCCTTTCTGGGGATGACATCTGCTACCAGTGCAGACTGCTGGGTCTGTAAATTTATGACTTTTATCATCAAAAATATGATCTGATCTTCTGCTAGTGGTTTGTTCCTCTAGGCAACAGGAGATGCTGAAAGTCTGAGCAAAGATAGTATTTGCTGCATTATCAGAAGACTGTATTTGGCAATAAAGGACATAAACACAGCTTTATAACTTTCATAAGCCACAGAAAAAGAAATACATGAAGTAGGGGTTCTAAAAAATTACACATAGCATGAATTAGACTACAGAGAAACTTCAGAAAAATTGGACTACTTTTTTAACATTTTCAATACAGGATTCCTTCATTTTGTTGTTAAGCTTGAACACACATTGAGAGATAACATCCCTCTGGAGCACATGAAGGGGATTTTTAATATTGTAACAAAGCAAAAATCTTATAGACCATATTATAGATAATTTTCATGAAGTTTTCAGGATTGGATTCAGAGTTTCCTGCATTAAAGGTTGATATTTAGACAACTAAACCGAGACAGACTGAATATTAAGAGAAAATCTAATATAAATCTATAAACTGTGAGATATGTATTTGTTGCCATTCTTGCTTCCATTGTTCTTTTTTAGGTTAACAATTGTTCATTTGAGATTTATATATGTAAAATAAATCCATAAATGTTAGAATATACTTCATATAAACGGCTAGAATGTGTATTTTAGGCTGTTTGAGCATTTAGTTAATCTGCTATCGTTGTTGAATCAATGAATCTGTGATCGACCTCATGGTCTCTGGAAGAAAACTGCAGACCTGCATTTACCTTTATTATTTACACCTGACTTGATGAAGCTGCAGGAATAAAATCAGAGGCATGTTTGACTAAACCCAGAGTCTGGTGCATGAGCCTGGCTTTATCTCTTATTCTGGGAATGTCTAAATTTATAAATTTTTTTATATCCCTCTGAGCTATCAGGACATCACATGTCTAAGGCTCTGGATTACCTTTAAGAAATTACTTAGTCTTAGGTGTTGAAGAGTGATTCAGCAATTACATTAACTGCTGCTGAAAGAGTTTTTAATTCATCTGTTACTAAAATAAGTACGTAATATTTGTTTTTTTGTTTTGTTTTCTGAATGAAGAGCATAAGGAAGATGAGGATGGAGAGAACTATGCAAACGCCTGAGGACTCTTTAGTTTGTCTTAAACTTTTCTCAACATCAAGGAGATGTTGAGAAACATCATAAGGGGAAGTTTTCTTTTTTCTTTTTTTGCATGCTTAGCAGATTTTAATATTTGTTCAGTTTATTAAAATGTAGCAGGGTCTTCCAGTCCTCCAGTTCTGGTGTCCTGAACCTTTTAGATGTGTCTCTGCTTCCACACATCTGAGTCAAATGGCTGAATTACCTCCTCAGTATGCAGCCAAGTTCTCCACAGTCCTGATGATGACCTGAATATTAGACTCAGGTGAGTAGAAGTAGAGACATATAAGGTTTTCCCACCGCAGATAAATTTGGCCTAAATCAGATCTTTTACAGTCAAGGCTTTTTAAAAGTGGAATGACTCAGATTTGGCCAATTTCAGGCCCCCATCTGATTTTATTCTAGCCACATTTGAGCATTATTCATATTTGGTCCTGAATCTGACTCTTATATGATCTTTTGTAATGTGACTCCAACAGGAACGATTGAGGGAGTTTAGATGTAACTTGAACATCACTTTCCACTGCATTCATCACAACTTTGATCTGCTGAGCAGGAAACGGTAGCAGTTGGTAAAACAGAAGGAGGACTGGAATAGAACTGAACAGTGGAGAGACAGAGAGACATTAGAGCTCGTTAATAAACAGATAAAACTTTATTCAGGTCAAATTAAATGATTCATATGACCTTCTTAAAAGTTAGATGTAGTTTTTAATGTGAAATTCCTATATAACCCTTTAACAACTCTCCTCAGCTGTTCCAAGTGTTAAAGTGGGACAGACACAGGAGGCTGCTCTGTCAGCTACTTTGATTTAGAGACCTTTGAATGACGTCAAACAGTCTGTAGGAAATAATGTTATAAATGTGGCTGGTTTATAACGTCTTGTTGTTAGTTTACATGAATATTTAGAAATCACATCGTTTGAGCTCATCTGATTCTGGGAAGGACACCTGTCATTATTGAGCTGCTAACTTTATCAGTTTTCCCGAGTAACATCAACCATCCAATAAACCTTTTTCCTCTCATTTTGACAAAATATCAAAGAAAAAGCTGAAACAACAGCAGGACTTTGACAATATTCTATTTAAAGAAACAGTGTTAGTAACGGTTACACATCATATTCAGCCATTTATCAATTCTGATGTTAGTTATTGTGCTTAAGGTCTAATCAGGACAATGATAGTAGATTGTTAATGAGGCAATTGAAGCTGTACAAGATGGAGAGACTGAGGAAGCTGGAGTAATGATTAGTAAAATATAATCAGGGTGAGATTTAGGGTTCAGTTTAAAACTTATATTATTGATAGAACTTTGTTGTGATATTTTACTAGTAAATTATGGATGTATGATTAACTAGAACTCAAGGTTGTATTTAAATAATAGATTATTCAAAATCGAGGGGAAAACCAATTGAATGTCACCAGTTGAATAATTATAACTGTAATCTGTGGAGTCATTAATCATCAACCAAGAACACTGTCTCTGTTTATTCAAATGTTACCAAGAGGAGGGAGAGTCTGACCTTAGTGATAAATAATTTGCTGCAAAATAAACACAAACTAGTACAGGTTAAGTCTCAACAGATGCTGTTTTTTACCTTTTGGCAGTCATCTGCTGATGCTGGATATAACCATAATGTAATGTCATAATACCATGCAGGAAGATCAGGGGTCTGTGGAGGGAGTCAAAGAGAGGGAGAGATGGGAATAACACAGAACAGGAGGAAGGGTTGTTAAGAGCAACAGAACACCGGGCTGTAAG
>JAGKQL010000007.1:5005378-5025804 GCA_018398635.1 Cyprinodon brontotheroides | reverse complement strand
GAGAAACAGGTTAGAAGATGATGAACTGAAGAAGATCACTGACATCATAGGGAACTAGGATTAGCTTCAAGATTTGAACACAACTGGACTATTTTCTCATTTATTAATAATTGGATTGTTATTAATGACCAAAATCAATGGATATAGTTATTTAATCTGTCTAATACTTTGAAAGAGTTTTAAAGACTGAAATATGAACAGTTTTGGTTTCTGACACTTTGTTCTTGTTTCTAGAAAAACCAGGAGGAAAAGTTCAACCAACAAACAAACCTGGAAACACAAACTCAAAGACAACCAGACTAGAAACAGAAAATATCTCACCAACCTTTCAAGGTAGTGATTGTTCTAATGTTATAGATATATTTCAAAATCATGATCATATGATGTATATTATAATCTGCTCATTTTGGCCTTTTTTGGCTCTAAAATGATGCATAAAGCCATGAAATAAGATGAAAAAAAACATCTGACAAAACTTTACTTATAAGTTAAACCTTTACATTTAAAAGATACTATGCCTCAATTCATTACAAAATATTTAAAAACTTTGTTTTTCTTATTTTCCTGGAAACTGAACAAATGAAGCCACTCCAGGAAACAAGGACCCAAAGCAAACAGTTGGGAGCAGGAGAACTTCTGACACAACAAATCAAGGTTTGGCCCAATTATACTCAGTTATGAATATATGAGTGGTTTGTCTTGAGCTCCTGTTATCATGTTGTTGTTATTTCAGTCATCTTTATACATACTGTGGTGATCATCAGATGGAGAGTTAGGGATGAGAGTTCTGACTGATAAAACCAGAAATACATCTTTCTAAGTAATCATTTTTTGAGAAAAAACAGAATCACAGTTTTAAAAGACATCATCAATATTCATAAAAGTCACATTCATCCTCCATAGGTTGGGACATTTTAGAGCTTTGATGAATTTAGAGCCATTTTCCTTAACAGTTGGTGTTATTTTAACAAATTGAGAGAATGTTGTCAATATAACGCAAGTGAGCCAAACCTTGATTTGTTGTGACAGATCCTAATCCTAGTTTCCTGTGATGTCAGTGATCTTCTACAGTTCATCATCTTCTAACCGTTTTCTCACTCTAGGTTTAAGAACTAAAGACACTACATTATTCTTGATAAGGTCCACATAGTACAAAGGAAAGAAAGCAGCCGTTTTATTTTATATATTCATTGTAGGAAATCTTCAATTTCTTAGCAATTTCTCACATGGAATAGACTTCATTTCTAAGAACAAGAATAGACTGTCGAGTTTCAGATGAAAGTTCTCATTTTCTGGCCATTTTAGTGTTAATTGACCCCACAAATGTGATGTTCCAGAAACTCAATCTACTCAAAGGAAGCTCAGTTTTTAGCTTCTGTAACGAGCAAACTGTTTTCAGGTGTGTGAACATGATTGCACAAGGGTTTTCTAATCATCAATTAGCCTTCTGGGCCACTGAGCAAACACATTGTACCATTAGAACACTGGAGTGATAGTTGCTGGAAATGGGCCTCTATACACCTATGTAGATATTGCACTAAAAACCAGACATTTGCAGCTAGAATAGTCATTTACCACATTAGCAATGTATAGAGTGTATTTGCTAGAAGTTAAGACTAGTTAAAGTTTATGTTCATTGAAAAGTACAGTGCTTTTCCTTAAAAAATAGTCGTAAGGTGAGAAAATGGTTAGATGATGAACTGTAGAACATCACAGGAAACTAGGATTAGCTTCAAGATTTTTTAAATATCTGAACTGTTTTCAAATGTTTTTATACATTGCTTTTTGTAAATAATTAAATCATCCAATATAGTTTTATCTGTAATATTTTGAAATAATTTTAAAAACTGAAATAAAAACAGTTTTGTTTATTCTGCTGCGTTTTTCATTTCAGGAGTGAAGGTTAAAACATCAAAGGAACCTGGAAGCAAACAGTTTACAACAACCCGACCAGGAACAGACAATACTCCACCAACTTTAAAACAAAGTAATTATATAATGTTTGAAACAAAGCTATATGTTTAATTAGATGTTGCATTTTTTTTACAACATATTTACAAACTTTTGTCTTTTTTCTGATTTTCCTGAAAACTCAAATAAATCCACCACTGTAAAAAAGGGCTTAAAGTAAACTAGGACCCCATCATATTCGGTAGATTAATATAAATATGCAGCTGATGTTGGTGTGTGGTTTGTTTTCAGCTCCTGGAATCGTTGCTGGAATCTTGGTTCCTCTCATTTTCTTGATATTTGCTGTGGTGATCATCAGATGGAGAGTAAAAGGTGAGAACAGGGACTGAAAAAAAATCTTTAATGATCATAAGTGCTTGTGATAAAAGCCATTTTGTTGTGTTTTGTTTTTTTTAGAAAAGGAAATCCCGACCAGTGAAAATGCTGTGAGTAAAGTTTAAATCTATTGGATCTAATGTTTCTTTTTTGTCTTTTTTGTTCTTTTGAGTTTTTATTTTATTTTCTTCTGTAATTGTTGGTAGCCTGTTAAACCAGACTAAATGTGAATAAACCTAACAGCGTGTCATTTAGTCTGGATCTTGATGAATGAGACATCAGAAGATTGTTGATGAGAACAACCCGTTGCTTTTCAAAACCATGTCTGTGCCTATTGGCCAATGCTCTGACCAATGAGAGCAACTGGCTGTGACGACATAGGAAGCATGACAGAAAGCTGGTGGGGGATTGTAAACAAACAGTCTGTTGGTAAAACGGCCCGAATACGTTAGTTCTTAAAAATGAATGAGCGTAGAGAGCCTCTTCCTGCTCACGTTTCAATGAAAACCCCAAGTCTAATCCTTCAAAAACTGACTCCAAAGCTGAGGTCAAACGAGAACTTTGTTCAATAGTTGCCATCTTCCTTGTTGTGCTCACTCCAGCGTTGCGCAGCTTTGTTGTCATGCTCTCAAAACCCCACTCACTTTGCATCCAGAAATTCAAAACACATCTCTGCATTGTGTGATTGGCCCTGCCAGTTCTAGGGCCTGGGGCATGTGATGGAGGCTAGACCACTTTCGCCAGGCCAAAATGATTTTGGCCGCTGGTGAGAATGGGGCTATTTTACTAGGCTAGGTAACTGGCATAAATGCAAAGAACTCAGTCTGGAAACCTAATCCAGGCGGGACTCGGTGTGAGGTATTTGTTCTTGGAAAAAAAAAACTCAAGACAGCATAGAAAAAGGTTATCTGTTGCAAGGAAGCTAGAAATATTTATTAGATGTGCTCATACTCCTCCGCTTTTTGAGAGACCGGTTCGCTCAGGCAGCAGTCTCTGCAGAGACTCTCAGACTTTCCTCTCACCAGCCTCCTCCTCCAGCTCAGCTGGGGGAAGAATGAGTCCAAAGAAAGGCATCCAGGATGTGATTCTAAAAAACTAAAACATTTTTGATAAATATTTTGGTTTTTATTCCTAAAACCAAACCAAGATGTTTTTTAAAGAAAAATTGTTATCATTTTATGGATGAAGGTAAACATTTCTAACTCTATAATTTATTTTAAGTTATTTGATTTATTTTTATGTCTCTTTCCTCTCCAGGTTGATCTTGGAGGTGATGTTTCCTACGCCACCATCACACATCCAGGGAAAAAGAAAAGAAAAAATAAAGTAAGAGTTTCTACATTTTCACAGTTTAATGTCAT
Organism: Cyprinodon brontotheroides; assembly: GCA_018398635.1. Lineage (NCBI taxonomy): Eukaryota > Metazoa > Chordata > Actinopteri > Cyprinodontiformes > Cyprinodontidae > Cyprinodon > Cyprinodon brontotheroides. Next base: position 5,022,157 of record JAGKQL010000007.1, on the reverse strand, counting down.
ATCACGTATATTTTGAGTCTACCCCCAGCAGCAGATGATGCACAGATACTATTCTGACTTTATTCTGACATTTAGCCCTTAAAGTCTCTTGGAGCCAAGGTCCAATTTTCTCTCATTTTAGTTATTTTGTATCTGAGTGAATTCCTCCTAGAGCTTTTGAGTTACAGACTTTAAAATCACTATGCATAGACTTAATGCATTGGGAGTCAAATGTTATCAAATTGTTTTTTTCTGCATCAAAGCATGTGACCATGGCCAGACCTAAAACAAATAAAACAAATGGACATGATTACCGTATTTTCACGACCATAAGGCGCACCAGACTAAAAGGCGCACTCTCAGTTATGTGTCCCATTTCTGTATTTAACACACACATAAGGCGCACCGGACTATGAAGGGTCGTGAAAATACGGTACATATCTCTACTACCTTTAAATACCTCTACTGCGTATTTAAAAAATACAGCGGGGGCAAAACTAAGGTATGACTGTGCTTTATTCATGTATTTATTACAAAGTATTAATCAAACCTGGCAGCTGGCGGTGAGACAGACACATGAGAGATGACAGGGCGCTGTGGTCACTCCTAAATTAACTTAAAATCCTGGAAACCTGCCGACGGAATATGTTAGCTTTTATTGACGGTATCCTGGTGCCTGCAGCTAAAATTATTTAGATAAAAAAACACCTGCCAGCAGCAGCGGTGCGCCGACAGGAGAAATCCTTTCATTGCACCGCTGGTATGTCGGGGAATCACAGCCTCCGACAGAAATAGATGAAATCTGGATGAACTGACTGCAATTATTAAGTTTTCGAATTGGACTTTCTCACTTAAAAACATATTAAAACTACCTTTATTCCAACTGATCACAGCAAAATATAGCTGCAAGATTTAGATTATTTAGATACAGAAAAACACCTATGCCAGCCACCGCGCTGAAGAGGAGAGAGCGGCGCTCAGAGGCTGCTGTTAGATGCAAGTTTTCAGGTAGAAAAATAGGCGGGAGCAAAACTGAATATGATTGTGCTTTATTCATGTATTTATTACAAAGAGTATTAATCAAACCCATCAAAGTCATCATCCTCTGTTATCCTCGGCATTCCTCTGAGTAAAACAGCTGCGCTAAATCAGACATACCAGTTTCCCCTTCTTTCTTGGCTGTCAGTCACTTTCCGTGCAGATGCCAGCTCCTCAGAAATAATGCGGCTTTTGAAAGCGCGAACAACAGAGCCAGCAGACGCAGTCCATCTACAATCCATCCGCAAGCGGTGGCGTAACTTGCTTACTGAGCTGCCTTCCATTTATCATGAAGCTACGTGGTGCAAGTCTGTCATCCATCCGGCTCCCACGCTGCTTTCGCAGCCTTGCTGTGAGCGGCGGCTCCACACGATAATCAAGCGGTTGAAGTTCACGCTGTCGAACCTCGGGAATACTTGGCGAGCACAGCGTTCGATTCATTCATCTTTTTCACATGGGCTGTGTGAGATGGGCAGCCAGCGTGTGGTGATGCACGATGGAAAAAGCGCACCTGGTCTCACCTCACATACACCTGCCTTTCATCATCTCCTCATTCATCCAGCCTTTTTCATTTGCGTTAATATCATATGTCATCAGAGCGCTGTCTCAGTCTCCCAGCCAGCTCCAAGAACCAGAAAAGCTTCTCTGATTGGTTGATGCGGCTGTCCAGCAGCAACAAAACTTCAATTTTTCCATCTGAGCTGCAGCAGCGCGTTGGCGGTGCGTCAGATGCTTAAACGCTCCCGGCGTGCTGCACCAAAACGCGCTGCAGGACCTTTTGCTGCACCTATACGCGCGTCAACCATTGACTTTGCATGTAAACTCGCTGCTTCTGCTGCACCTGCTGGGTCCGGTTCACACTGATGTCCAGCGGTTGAACAGCGAGCACAGCGTTAATTTGTTTCCCCATGTTTTTCACATCAGCTGTGAGATGGAAAAATGCATGGGTTACATATTAACAGCGATGGTGAGGGGTGGAAAAAAAAACAGCTGGTCTCCTTACATTCAGCCACTCTTTCATCATCTCCTCAATGAGGTGGTCTCAAAAGTCGCAGTTACAACACACATAAGGCGCACCGCACCATAGGGCGCACCGCACATTTTGAGGAAAAAAAAAGACGTTTAAGTGCGCCTTATAGTCGTGAAAATACGGTAAGTAATATCTGAGCAAACTCCTCAGCATGAGAGTTAAATTGGCTCAACATAGACTTAAGGAACTGGGGATCAAACGTTACTGTCATGATTGGTTTTATATCAAACCCACATGCAGAACACAACAGAGGCTGGGTAAAAGTTTAACAGAGTTTATTTAAGATATTGACACACAAAACATGAACTGGATCTGGAACAGGTGCGGGTTGGAGTTCACTGGGGGTCTGCAGAGATGATGGTTGATTAGCTGGGCAGGCAGATGATTAATGAGTCTTTGATAATTCAGGATTATACCTTGACTGAGTCCGGGCTTCTCTTTGAGAGAGGGGAGCCGTTGGGTCCAGAGACTGTTTTGTTCAGCAGAGTCCACCGTAAAGCAGCTGCAGCGTCTAGCTTCTGATTTTGAATGGCAGACCTTGATCAGAGTTTCCAGCTTCCCTTCACAGAGAGCAGCAGGGAAATCCAAATAGGAATCTTCAGGTTTGGCTCACCGGGCTGGAAGGCAGGTTAAGCTCACCCAGAGCTTCAGGCTTGAGACAGGTTTCCTGTGAGCAAAGACAGGGGAAGGTTAGAACCAGTTTTCTCACTTAGAGACAACTTAGATTCTTTCAGGTAACAGAGGCTCAGGTTGCTAACCAAACTAAGGTCAACACTGCGGCGTTGAAGGAAGGTCTGGCAGCTGCTTATGAAGGGAAGGTCTCCTGATGAGTAGATCTATGTGTCTTAGGTGTGCTGGAGGGCTCCAGCCCAGGAGACCCACGGTGCACTCTGCTGGAGGAAGGTGGTACATCCCCAGATCCCAACAGTTACCAAAGGATTTTTTCCATCATCAGAGCACATGAGCTTAGGCACACGCCCACAGAGGTCAAAATTACTATATATATATATATAAAACCTGTGTTTAAAACGAGATCTTAGATGTCTCCTGACAGCAGCTATCTGAAATATGGTCCTATTCAATATGGCCGCCCTCTAAGCACGCCGGCCAGTGTCCAATGAGGTGTCTACGTATATGATTATGGTATATAATGTCTATGGTGATAGTGTTGATGATGTCACCAGTGCGACAGAGATCAAGAAAGTAAACAACGCAGAACAACATGCAAGGAAGCCAGGGCGTAGTCAGTGTGCTTTATTGTTTCACTCTATTAACTTTGCAAATTCCTCATACCAGCGCTGTGCCTTATTTAACAAATGTAAACATTGTTTTTTGGCTTGTTAGAAAAGATGTGGCTGGCATCTGTACATTGCATTCAATGGTATCACATAATTTAGCGGTTCAACCAAACTCTGGTGTTCCCACAGCATGCTGATCAGAGCCGAGTTGATTTTAACACAGGTCACTTGCAGAGTCGTTTGACACAGTTACACACACGTCAGTGAGATGTTCCCACTGCTAATAAAAGCTGATTGTTCCTGGGTTTAAACAGGTTTTTCAGACAGAGGGAAAGGGGTATAACAGATCTTGGAGGATTAAAACTTCTAGTACTTTGATAAAGTTGTAACTCTGTGTTTCTGTTTCCAGGTTGGTGGAGATCCTGATGCAGCATGACCTCGCAGCACAGTGAGAGCGCTGTTCCTCTTCCTGCTGCAGCCTCTGAGAATCCCAACGACCTCTACGAGATTGATCATAAGCGAAAGCTTCAATAACTGAAACAGCATAAGCAGACCATAACTCTCTACTCAGTGGTAACTTTATGAGAAGTTTTGTAAAAAGTACACAACTTTTCTCACCAAAAATTAGTTCAAATTTTACTGTGTTCAGAGACTAAGAAAAACATGTTTAATACTGAGGCCACCTTATTATGTTTGTTTTCTAATTATATTCAAATATTACATGGATGGATTCTGGGTTTCACAGCAATTATCAAAGGTCTGTAAAGCAAAATGGTTTTCATAAAGCAAAGCAAGCAACATTTTCGTGACAATAGTTGAGCTAATGAGCATAACCATAAAATAACACTGTTCAGTCATAAATTTTATCATAAAGACTTGTAAAGACAGTAACCTAATGCTGGTGACCTTTTATTATCCTGTAATAAACACACAGAGCTGTTGAGATAAACTATTTCTCATTACAATATATTTCTAGACCAAAGCTATTGACTATGGCATTTGTCATTGCCAGTTTCAGGGGAGACAAACTTCTTATATGGATGATTTTATGGGTCTAGCATTAGTCTGCTTTATACATTGCTTGCTTAATAGCTTGACATATTGTTTTATTTTTTTTACTTTAGCAAATAGGTTCTTTGTAAAACATAAAACTGCTTATGAATATTTTAACCAATTTTCTTAACATCCTGTCATGTTAGACAGAACTTTCTTTTTACTAATCTTTAATTCTATCGTAAAAAACAAAACAGAAAGTGCCAGATGAACCAAATAAACTCAGGTGACATGTTCATAATCTAAGCTTTGAGAAGGTTAAATAAATTAGCTGCTCTCTCCAAAGGCCTACGTTCACACTGCAGGCCTTGATACTCAATTCTAACTAAACATGGATGTAGTGCTGGTGTGCATATAGCAATCTTTCCAAACCTTAAAAACCTCAATATTGTCATGATGGGTCTCTAGTGCATAAACCCACATGCAGAACACCACACGAAAGCGGGGTAAAAAGTTTAACAGTTTATTAAAGGATGTGCACACAGAATAAACAAGAGCTGGTTCTGGTACAGGTCCAGGACAGCAATCACTGAGAATCTGCAGAGATGGATGGTTTGGTTAGCCAGGCAGCGGAGAAGACTTGATTGATGTTTGATTCAGATTTGTACCTTGATGAGGTTCAGACAGATCATTGGAGAGGGGGAACCAATTGGGTCCAGAGACAGTGGGTTCAGCAGAGAGCTCAGCAGCAGCAGCCGCCTAGCTTCAGGCTACAATGAGTGTCTGAACTTGAATGGATGTCCCAGTTCTCCCTGAGAAAACTGGGGCCGGGGTCTTGCATGATGGGGCCCTGTACCTGGGCTTGGCTAAGTGCTGCAGGCAGGTTTCCAAGCAAAGCTCCTCCAGAGCTTCCGACTTCAGTCGGGCTTTTTCCTGTGAGCAGAGAAGACAGAGGCTGGTTAGAATCTGGTTACTCTCTAGAGCAGACTGAGATTCTTAATGACAAACACAGGCTCAGGTTCCGCTAACCAAAAACTGGTCAACTCCGGCGAAGAAGACAGGTCTACAAGCTGCTTATGTAGTAGGTCTCCCTGATGGGCTGATGATCCCCAGTAGGTGTGCAGGAGGCTCCAGCCCAGGAGCATCCACAGCACTCTCTTCTGCTGGGGACAGGTGGCAGATCTCCAGATCCCAACAAATATTTTCTTTTCAAAATGGCTAAAAAATACCGCTCCACATTATCGCCTCCATGGTTAGTTGTGTTTTGCCACTCTGAGTAGCAAGAAGCAGAATAAGTGATCTATTTTGGGTATTGATGGAGTTCAGTTCGGATGAATGCGTCTGGCCGTTCAGACACAGGTAGCATTTGAAAAAGATCGGATTTTGTATCGGATTCAGGACCACAGAGCCAAGTGGTCTGGGTCACATTGGAAAAATCTGATCTGTGTGTTGTTCAGACAGCCATGAAAAGATCAGATCCAGGCTGCATATGGGCCAAAAAAAATCTAGGTTTGGGTCACTTCATGCTGCAGTGTGAACGTGAGGCCAAAGAGAAAAGCTAAAAAGTTAACAATAGATTTACATTTTGTTTAGCAATAAATTTCTGGTTTTTATATTTATATTGTTGCATGTTTAACAAATTAATGTTTGCATTTGACTGTAAATATGAAAAATTTCCTCAGTTTGACTTATTGGTTAAAATGTGTATACTCTTTAGACTATAATATCTACAAACTTTTTTTCTGTACTTTCAGATTTCATTTACAATTAAATAAACAAATATTGGTCATAATATCTAAAATGTGCTGCTGGTTCCTTCACAGAGTAAAATGAAGGGATTAGAAGATTATTCAGGTCAGCGCTATAGAGCTGTTTGTCATAGATCAGTTCCCACAGATACGCTTTATTCCTTGATTCTGGTTCTGATTTCTCAGTCACTGACTCAGCAGTTACTTGTAAGATTTAAAACTGGCCAGTTTTTCCTACTGACCTGTCGGCAATGTTGAGCCAGTTGGTAATTTAAAAGAATGATCTCAAAGTTCAGTTCACACAGATGAAAATGAACTACCTCACGTCCATTGTTCAATTTTTCAAAAATCAACCAAGTTCACAAACCTATAAATGAACTAGTTTAAGTTAATTTGGTAAATGAAGCCATAATCCTCCACAATAGAACTTCCTGTTTCCCTCTTCAAATGTGTGATCATCATAATATATAGGAAGAAATGGAAAATATTGGATGCAGTGAAGGTATACTGGATGTGCAGTGAAGCCGTTATTTAGCTAAATTACACTGAACTTCAGAAACGTAGAGGAACATTCAGTATCTGCTGAAAAGATCTGTATAAAAATAGTTTCTTCCGTTTGTAATTCATTAGCAGATATTTCCAAAGATAGCTTGGATGCTTTAACATGTTTCTCTTTAAATTTAAGTGAACAACACTGATGTACGAACTTGTTTGTTCAGTCCCAGTGGGCACAGTTTGCACGAAAGGTGAGTTTTTTTCTGTCCAAGTCTTCCTCTGCTAAACTGGCACCAGAAATACCAGCAGATGAGTCTCAGTCGAGCAGACAAGTACTAGCAGTAGAAATGCTGATCTGCTATACTGTAATGAATGCTGTAAAACCTGACGTTATCCAGTGAATAGTGTTGTTATCAACTGAATGCAAACATGAGCTGTGTGTGTTGTCACTACCTGATCTGTACCATCAGCTCATTTGGCCAATCAGATGTACATCTCGGTCGCCCTTGGATTTACTTTGTTAAAAAGTCCTAAATTACGTTTTTCCCTCCCTAACATAGTAAGCATACTAAACTATAATGTTTGTAAAGGTCAATAATGTATTACCTGAGAAAATTAATTAATTTAAATCCGTTCTGTTTTATCGGTGCCCGATCTGTGCCTGAAATGTGACCCTAGGCTTCTTCCAGGACCTAACTTTTTGTCTTTGGATTTAAATAAAAATCTAATCTTTTTTCATTTTCTTTTGTCCTTTCATGTTAAGCTTATGGTATATAGTGGTAATCTAAAGATAGAAACAACTAATATGCAGAAAAAAATGGTTTAATCTTATTTTGCCGAACTGCTCTGGACGTGTTTGATGGTGACATCAGACAAGCTGTTTCACAAAGAAAATGTAAAAAGCATCAAACTGTCCCAGAAAAAAGTCTTATATACATATATTTAGAGATGTTGTGTAGCATTCTTTATTGTTTCAAAGAATAAATATAAGTAATTTTAGTACCATATGTATATCTGGGTGAATATCTGCTTGCACCTGCTGAAATGAGCTGATGGTACAGATCGGGTAGTGACACGTGTTGCTCATTATTCTGAGTGAACATCGCTCTCATTCACATTCATTCCTTCAAAGCTGTTCCGTTTGGTTCACTGTTCTCTAAAAATATGATCATATTTTGTGAACGCCGTTATTGAATGCGTTGAAATGGTCTGATAACTTTTTCAGAGAGACGTGAATAAAGGCATCAACTCGTTTGAGTTTAAGGGCAATGAGAGCACGCCACTAACTTATGGAGGTATGCAAGCCATATTCCTCGATGCAGCTGAAACGGTTTGAGTGTTTAACACCCCCCTCCAAATGCTCATTTCTCTCTTTCAACTATATAAATAAAGACCACTGGTGTCACAAACATAAAGACAAAAAAAGTCACTGTTTACCATTATGTATTTCATAACCCTAAATTTTGATTTTTGAACAATCAAGTGTTTCCTAAAGATGTTTTCCTGAATAAGTTGAGAACAATAAGTGGCTTAAACCCAAATTAGAGAGTGAATTGAAACACAAAAAGATGTGGTTAGGGAGGGATGTGAACCAAGGGAGATTGTTTAAAATGCATTTCCTCACAGTTTGACAGCTGGGTTTGCAGCACTGAGAACCAGCAGAGCTGAGCTGCTACCCACATTCTCCGCAAATAACTTCCTCCTTCAGTTCTCATGAAAGCCTGAAAACTTTAACTGGAGGCAAGTTGCATTAAAGCATTTAATCTATATTAAGTTTATGCTTTTCCTTGCTGCTAATGCACATGTTGATAGTGCTGGAATGAATTGACTAAATCTAAAAGAAAAAAAGTTATTGTTTCTAGCTAGAATATTTATGCATTCAGTGTACTTCCTCTTTCTGGACCCGAGAAACGCCTTCTTCTGAACCACGTTTGAGGCTGAACACGATGTTCACCAAAAGGTTTTAATAGAAATTTACTTTAGCACCTTCGACACCTGAAAGATATATAAAGTAAATCTATGTTGCTGTTTTTTTTTTTTATTATTATTTCATCATTTAGGCAAAAGCAAATAAATTTAAATTAATAACCACTTGATAATGTGAGGAAGTAAATCCTCTCATACAGGAGAAGTAGAAAGTGACCTTCAAAAGTGCGGCCACAATCTGACAGTTTAAGTGCATCAGAACAAGAGAGACAAGCTGAGAGGAGCAATGGGTGAACTCGGATGGATTAAAGTTTATTTGTGATGCTAGAGCTTCATTTTACAGGTAAGATGATATATAAATATTTAAATAGCTCAGAAATATAACTGTATTAAGAATATTTATTCTACTATTTTTAGTAAACAAAGGCTGCATTTATCATTCTACCATAAATCAAACTATTTTCTGTCTTTAAACCTGAGATAAATGACAAAGTCTCTATTCATTATCAATTTTTTATTCTGGAATCTTAAAGTATTCACATTTGCAACTTCGATTTCTTTCTCAACTGTCTCTTCCTGTTTGTAAACAGTGTTTGCAGATGGAGCAGCTGCTTTGATACGATCTGGAGATACCATGGTTTTGTCCTGCCAATGTTTGATTATTGGTCAAACAAACTGTAATGGCACCACATGGGTCTTCAGTTCAAGGAACTCCTCAGTAGAGCTGGTTAAACTGGGAAAGATTGACCCAAATCTGCAAAGTAATTCAAACAAACTGAGTTTAGAAAGCTGTTCTCTGGTAATAAGGGATGTCACAGTGGAGGATGCTGGTTATTATCAATGCCAACAATACAAATCTGGAAACAAATCACATCCTAACATCCTGGTTGATCAGTGTGGAGTTGATCTGTCTGTTGTCCACAGTGAGTATTAATATAAAGTCATTTTTCTCTGTCTCACTGTTTTATTAGTGCTGTTGTTGTTATTTTTCTGCAGAATTAATACTTTGTCCGAAACATTTAAACTCATTTATAGCCACAATAAGAACTGTGACTTATTCTATATGTTTTGTCTAAATGTCTCCTACTGTTTCCTCATCAGTAACTAAACAAAAGGTTACAGATGAAGTGACATTAACTTGTTCTGTGAAGACAAATGGACGGTGTGATTACAAAGTGAAGTGGCTGCATAACTGTCCTGCTGGAGCTACAGATGTGAAACACTGTGAGTCAAAACAGCCTGATTGCTCTGCTGCAGTTTGCTTAATTAAACAGTCCCTCATGCAGGGGTGTGAGTTCAGGTGTGAAGTCACACACGGTGGAACCAGTCAGCTCTTCAACTTCAATAATCCGTCCCCTAAAATTAAATCAGGTGAGAAAACTTTTTGCTTCAGGTTAATTACCTTACTCAAAATCTCTGATCTCATGAAATTTCTATTTTGCATGTAACTATTGTTGCAGCAAATGAGAATACTTGAACATATTAACTCTTTGGTTTTGTTAGTATCTTTGTCTGGAGTTGAAACAAAAGCTGAAACGACATGCAGCCCAACCAGAGAAATAGAAGGAAGCAGAGAGCCAGGTACAACCACAACGGACTCATCATCTAATGGACGTAAAGATACTGTGATGCTGTTTCATTATTGCAGGTATTTTCTCTCCACTCAACCCTTTTCTCTCATCTCAACCCTTAAGTTGAAACAAAAGCTGAGACCACACACAGCCCAACCAGAGAAAAAGAAGAAAGAACAGAACCAGGTCATACGCCAACAGACTCATCATTTAATGGAGGTAAAGATGCTGTGTTGTCTTGTTGTTGCAGGTTTTTTCACCTCACTCAACCTTTTTCTGTCATCTCAATCCTTACGTTGAAACAACAGCTGAGAGCCCACGCAGCCCAACCAGAGAAATAGAAAAAACCAGAGAACCATGTCCAACGCCAACAGACTCATCATCTAATGGAGGTAAAGATGCTCTGATGTTGCTTCATTGTTGCAGGTTTTTTCTCTCCACTAAACTCTTAAACTTGTTTTAAGTGTTTTTTGTATAGATTTCATTTGTATAGATTCCCATGAAGACGCCTTTGATATTTTTTTCAATCTTTATTATTGAGCTTCAGATTAAGTTTAAAAAAGCATCTCTCATCTTTGGCTATAAAATATATCACAGCATCAACAAGCTTCATCAAATAAATCACCTGCTAGTATGTAATTCACCAGTCCTGTCAATTCTATCAAACATTATTTAGAGAGCAAAAGATAAAGTGCTGATTGTTCTAAAAAGAAACTCTCCTGATAACGGCGGTCTTATTCAAGAACAATGTTTTTTTTTTTTTCATTTATTCAGAAATGTCTTAACCCAAAGAAAATATCAGGTTGTGTTATCAGTGTGTTTCACATATTGCTTTTATTATTATATTTCAGACTTAAATACCATAAACAAAATTATGCAATATAAAACCAATTTTATTTAAAAGCTGCTAATATAATCATTTGATTGTTGTAGAGAATATAGCAAAATAAAGACAATTAAAAACATAAGTAAAGGAAAGCTATTATTACTTAGACCTTCGACTCCAGAAAAAATATTCTTGTTTGTCTTTCAGGTTTATGGCATATCATCATCGTCTCTGTGGGTTTAGCAGCTCTTTCTTTAACAGTTGTGAGCGTCAGCGTTTGGACCAGAACTAAAGGTAAGATAGAAAGAAATGGAGCATATTTATAATCTCACTTTACTTTTGAATGATTATATAGTTGGTATAAATCTCAGAAATATTAGTTACTGTGCCGAAAAAGTTGGTTTATTGTGTTTTTTCCTCCTCTACCACCTGTTACTGATGTAAAGTTAGGGATTTTATTGTCACTATTTGCATTTTTAAACAAAATTTTTACCAACCTGTCTAATTATTGGCAACAAAAAAAAGGAAACTCTACAGTCAAGGCTTAGCCTGATCTATTTTGATTATTTGATATTTAAGATTCTCTGTGAAAAGATAATTTATGTTGACATTGATGAAAAATATCTGCCCAGAATAATGGTAACAGTGGACATAATGAGGTGAAAAGTTGTTTGCAACAACAACCTGACTCAGGTTATCAATCAGCCTCTCAGTGAGAGAAACACTTTGCAGGAGCAGCTCTATAGGCTGTCACTTCCACCTCTTAGGTGCTTCTAGATCTTTACCAACTGAAGCCAAAGCTGCAGGAAGGAAAAGACAAACATGCAACAAGATCAGAGTCCTCTTTGACTAAACCCAGATTCTGATGCATGAGCCTGGCTTTATCTCCTATTCTGGAATTTCTGAATTCAGCTTTTGTAAAAAAGGCCTCTGAGCTACCAGAACATCACATGTCTAAAGCTCAGGGTTACCTTTAAGAGTAACTTAGTTTGAGGTTTTGAATAGTGATTCAGTGATTCCATTAAATGCTGCTGAATTATTTTCTTTTTTCTGTTTCTAAAAGAAGTAATGTTTGTTTTTCTATTTTTATTTTTCCTTAAGAGCATAAAGAAGATGATGATGGAGAGAACTATGAAAACACCTGAGGACTCTTTAGTTTAACCAAATATACACAGCCTTGGCTTTAGATTTATACAGATTTGTGTTTGGAAAAGTTTAAAATAGAGTATATTTCACTTCAACATGGAGAAAAGCAAATATCACCTTAAAGTATCACAAAGCAGAAAAAGTATTAATGTTTGTTTAATTGTGTGGCATTACAGAATCAGTGTATGTGAGCTTTGAATGAGGTTTGAAAATGAAATCTGTTTAAGTAAATATGCTAAATGCTTTTAAATGTAAAGCTGAGATGAGCTGAGAGGTTGTTTGGTTGATGACGTCATTGTGTGGCTGAAGCATCACAACAGGCTGCCTGGTTTAACAAAGAGGAGTTTTTGATCAATTATTCTGTTTTATTATGACTCAAAATCTTTTAGGTCTTGACGTGTGTAGAATAACTTAAAGAATCTTTAGGAATCATTTCCTCATTTACAGCCTTTTTTCTGCATCTACTGCTTTTAATCTGCATGATGCTTTTTTTTATATATCTCTTCTTAAAGATGTTCTCAGTTTTTATAATTCATTGTGTAAAAACTGTAACGCTCATGTGTAGTTAAATTAGTTTTCGTCTACAAATGTGTTATTATATGGCTGTAGCCTCAAATAAACTAAGTTAATGTCTGTTAATGTCACCCATCAATGTGTTAACTACGTATATTTCTCTGTTCATTGTGGGTTAAAACCTCCAGAGCTCTGCTGCTGCTGTTCACCACATTCTCATCAATCACTTCCTCTTCAGTTAGAAAAACACTTCAGAGTCTAAACTGGAAACCAGCAGGTTTTAAAAGTAAAATACAATCTTACCAGTGTAACTCATCTATGAAATTAGACATTTGATCTGCTGCTCTTCATCAACACAGATCAGATCTCCTGGATTTATCTGATTGATTCTCCAGGTTTCTAAACGTCTGAACAAAAGAAGAAGTGCATTTCATACATCTATCTAAAGTAAAAATACTCACACACTGATCTTCTTCCTCTTTTGTTGACTTCTTCCATGTTGCTGTCTTTAATGTCCTATAATCAGCCTGAACAAAAAGCTCTCACAATGTTTAAGTTTATATTTTCTACTACAGCTCTTTTCTTGAAATGTGGGTGTTCTTGTTAAAATAATTACAAGTCATAGTTGTAACTGTTTTTACCACATAAAGCAACGAGTCGCCCATCAGTCAGAGTGAGGAAGTGGTGAGTCTCAGGAAGTAGAAGCTATATGTGTGTTCAGGAGGCAGTCAGACAGTCTGAGGGTGAGAGCAACAGACGCACGATGGCTCAACTCAGATGGATTCAAGGGTTTTTATTAATGATCCTGCAGCTCACAGGTAGGAAGACTGAAAAACTTTGCATAGAGCTATAAATGATAGATCTACTTTATTTAGTTTCTGTGCACAGATTAAATATTTCTGGCTCTGTTTTATCTTCTAACAGTCACTGCATGGATCTTCAGTGCTTCAGGAAGCAGAGCATCAGTCAGATTTATCAGAATGACATCACTAAAACAGACAGACTGATTCTAACAGCTGGTTATACAGAAGGAGCAGATTTTACCAGGTGGAAACAATTCATGAGGTTCCAGGCTTTCTGCTTGAAAGGTAAGGTAATCCAATATAACAGTGAAGTTTATTTTGCTTCTTTGTTAAAAATAAATAAATAAATAAAAAAAGAGAGAGACGGGTAGTTTGTTAGTCTATATTGGATGAGCACGGATGAAACAGTTATTAGCTGCTGTAAGATATCACTCCACCGATTCCTTTGTAGATCCACTGATCTCTATTCATTTACTGGATTGCCGAAAGGCGGTAAGCTTTACATGGTGCTATGAGGTCAAAAGCCGCCACATTGGTACTCCCTAGTTAGACCGGTCGAAATGTAAACAATACGTGCACTACAGTATAGAACAAAAATTATGTTCTCATTTTCAGGGGGGTAAAGTCACCACTGTTTTACACATACACTGTCATTTAAGGCAATAATTCCCAACTGGGGAAAACGTGTGCCCCTATTGGTCCATGAGTGCATTGCAATGGGTACATGAAAAATATTTTATTTATTAGGTAATAGAAAAATAGGGCTGGGATCTGTTTTGTTTTGTGAAGATCCAATAGAAAAAAAAAAGAAGCTTTGATCAACCAAAAAGTAAATTTTCTTATATGTTTGAGTTCACCTTCAGATTTGAAGCACATTAAAACCAAGCGAATGGACAGACTGGAAATGGACAACATCCTGGGATAAGCTGTTTTCACACTGACCTATTGGAGCTCATCAAAGAAAACTCAGCTGTTTTGATGAAAACAAAATAAAACTAATTAAGTCAAGTAAAAAAAATCATGTTAAATAGTTCTTATTTTATAATCAGTTGTAGTATGTACCACTTTTATACAGTCATCATGTCTCATTGAAGAATGAGTCAAAGAGAAAATGCTTTCACTTACTTACAAAGCACTTTTAGGAAAGTTGGATCATCATCTTGATTATCCAGTCAGAATCCAAGGAGTTATGTTTCTTAGATAGTACGCACAAAGAAGGAATAATGTTTAATCATTATCCAAATTTATTCCACTTATGTTGACTGTAACAAATTCCTTGATGTTAGCACAAATTGCAGAAGAAGAGTGACAGTGCCGTTGGATGTAGGAGTTTGCCCTGAAATCGAAGGGTTGACGGTTCAAGCCCCGATTCCGACTTTCATTGTTGTTGTGTCCTTGGGCAAGACAATTCACCGGCATTGTCTACTGATGGTGGTCAGAGGGCCCGGTGGCGCCAGTGTACGGCAGCCTCGCTTCTGTCAGTGAGCCCCAGGGCAGCTGTGGCTACAATGTAGCTTGGCACCATCAGTGTGTGAGTGTGTGCGTGAATGGGTGAATGAATGTAGTGTAAAGCACTTTGGTCAAGTTATGACTTTAATAAAGGCGCTATACTGTATAACTACATGCCATTTACCATTTACCAAGATCTCACCTTCTATCTTAGGCCCTTTTTACATCTTGACCATTCAGCTGATAAACCAGCTCAAATGGCCCAGAGCCCCTGCATACTTTCCAATTTTATCCCAAAGTCAACCAGGAGGTGTCTCCCCCAAAGCAGCCAGTCAGCATTCAGTCCTTCTCACACAGCCTACAGTATTATGCTAGAGCCTCTCTGGTCATCATATTTTAACATAAGAAGGTCCATAACGGTTATTTAAAACAACATAATATAAAATTAATTAATGTTTTATTTTTTTTCCCAGCTTTTATTGCCATTCCACTGTCACAAGTACAGAGCAACGAAATGAACTCTCTACATTTAACCCATCCCCTTGGGGAGCAGTGGGCTGCCATTGTGTGGTGCCCAGGGAGTAGTCTGGGGTCTTTGCTTTAGGACCCAGAGTGGCAGTCTGTGGGAGTTGGCCTTGAACTCAGAGCTTCTGGATTGCAAGCAAAATGTTCTAACCACTAGGCCACCACTCCCCATTTTTGATCTCACACTGCAGAAATTCACCTTTAAATTTAACCCATCCATTGGGGGAGCCGTGGGCTGCCATTGTGGGGCACCCGGGGAACAGTGATTAGAGTTTTGCTCAGGGACCCAGAGTGCAGGCTGTAAGGATCGAATCAGGTTATATTCAGCCTTCTCAGAGCTACGAGGCACACTGATCTAACCACTAGGCCAACACACTCCCTCCAATCTTCAACAGAACACTACCCAATAGATTGACCTCTCAACTGCCCTCCTGACTCATATCAAAAGAGAATGTGGCTGTAAACACTCTGAAAGGGGGTTAAGGACCCATCAGAACCCCTAATGACCATTAAAGGCTGGCTTATACTTGGAAACCAGGTCGTCTGCATGTTTGTCGTAGTGAACACAAATGTGTCTGCGCCCCTTCCACAGACACTCTGGTGCACCTCTCCAAAATTGTAGGTGACTGTAGACAGTGCAGACAGGAGGCCACTGATTGGTCAAATCTACATCAGTTAGAACTGATGAAGGCTCTTGGCTGAGAGGCGAAACATCTTCTAGAAAGCTTAACATCCACTTGACTAAATTTAACTTTCAAGCTCAACAGAAAAAAAATTTAATTTTACATATAATTTGCCCTAAAGGTCAGAATAAATGCAACCATGTTAAGGTAAGGTTGAGAAAAAAAATCTCAAAGACATCAATCCTAAAACTAGTAGGAAGCACGTGAATAAAGGCATCAACTCACTTGAGTTTTTAGGGCAGTCAGAGCACGCCCTATATGGAGGTATGGAGGCCTCAGTCCTCGATGCAGCTGAACCAACAGGTTTGAGTGTTTAACTTCATATTTCCTAAAATTTGATAACACTATAGAGAAAGTTTATTTTATTTCAAAGCTCATTAATGGGTGCATTTGAACGATAAAGGGCTTGCTGAAAATGTTTTCCTGAATGAGTTGAGAACAAAATGTGGTTAGGGAGGGATGTGAACCAAGTGAGATTGTTTAAAATGCATTTCCTCACAGTTTGACAGCTGGGTTTGCAGCACTGAAAACCAGCAGAGATGAGCTGCTACCCACATTCTCAGCAAACAACTTCCTCCTTCAGTTCTCATGAAAGCCTGAAAGCTTAAACTGGAGGCAAGAGCAATCATAGCTATTAATCTATTATAAGTTTATGCTTTTCTTGCTGCTAATGCACATTTTGAATAAGTTTGACTCAATGCTAAAACTAAAAGATAAAAAGATGACTTCAAAAAGTCTTGTTGCTAACTTTAGAACATGTACCCATTCAGTTTACTTCTTCTTTCTGGTTCCCAGAAACGCCTTCATCTCAAAACA